>CM061531.1:42302376-42375515 GCA_030545055.2 Neoaliturus tenellus | reverse complement strand
AGACAAACAGGAGAGGCGTTTTGCAATATCACAAGGGTGAGGTTGCGAGACAGTGTTTTTATCATTTGTTTTACCAGTGGAGAGCTTTCTGAGAAGAAACCAGGCTTTGCGACTACTTTGGGTGAAGTTCATGTTCTCAACAGTTTTCACCCATTTCTCTCTCCTGGTGTTGTTGAGAGAGTAAAGCAGTTGGTCCGCTACATCTCTGTCAGCAGTATCAGTGAACTCACTGTAAAGGTCTTCGCACTCTTGACTCCATCCTGGTATATACTCTTTCCTAAAACCTCTTGGAATAGACGCTTTAGCGCAAGACAGAACAAGTTGTGTGAACCGATCGTAGTTTTTTATCTTAGGAGGGATGAACCTGATGCCTTTGTCAAGCCTGGTGGAGAAGGCCTCCCACTCAGCTTTGTTAAAGTTCCACCTAGGCCGAGGAAAAGATCTTACGAGAGGAATTTGGATTCCCACTGATATTAGTACAGGCCTATGCTGAGAATGAGGAAAGGCACCTAGGACCCTCCTGCAAGTTGGTGAGGGTGTGGTTGATCGGTCACAAGAACAAAAGCACAAGTCTGGAGAGTACCCATGACGCCATCGAGCTGAATGGAAAGTGTGTGGGTCTTTGGCATTAAATACCAGGAAAAAGTTGTTATTTTCAGCCCAGCTTGAAAGACGAGTGCCGTTGTCATCATCGGACGAGTATCCCCACTGGGTGTGATGACTGTTAAAGTCACCTACATATACCACAGGATGTTCTAAAGTTGGGAGAACTGTATCTGGCCACTGGATGTTCGGCGGTTTGTAGACATTTACAATGAAAGTCTCAGATACCTTAACAGCAACAGTAAATATGCTGTTCACACAACTTTTGTGGGAGACTGACACGTCGTCTATGTCTTGCCTAACGTAAGTCGCTACGCCATAGGCCCTGTGTCCTATTGCATCCACAAGCCTATATCCTGTGATGTTGCTCCTCGCACTGTTCTCTAAGTCTTCTACATGTGTTTCTTGTAGTGCGAGGACATCGACATTATTTTCTAGCAGCACCTTGCTGAGGCAGTCGCTTTTGGATTTGCTCAGACCCTCTACGTTAAAATGACAAATATTTAAAACTGAGCCTATATTTCTAAAGTGGCCCTGGAAAGGGCCGTTTGGATTTTGTCTGGCAACTGGCATAGCTGAGAGATCACTTGCGCGATAGTTCAGCTGCCAAAAATTGTTGTTTGTTTAGCACCACCCGGGGAGTACGTGCAACTTCAATGGAATGCTGCGGACGCGAACAACATCACCTCATCTTACAAAGTGACTCATAGGCGGGGTTTCCATATTTGCTTGACAGCAATCATAAAAGTTGCTTGACAATTGTTCGTTCGCAAACGGTAGGTCGTAGAACTGTAATTCAAGTTTTGTTTTATTCGTCTAAGTAAGACAAAAAGTGTGAGCCATATTTTAATAATGTAGGACTAGTGCTTCAATTAATTGAAAATTATAGTGGGGAGAGAAATTTCTTGGAATAGCGGGGCGGAAGTCGGCATGCCGGCCGGCCGCTTCGAACGGTGACATTGTTTAAACAACAAGGGATTATTAAGGGTTTCTACCTGCTGATGGGGGCCTCTCTACGTTTGACGTCTACTATACCGTATTCTATATAAGTAAGGATTACTTAGTCTGGTTTGTGATCTTCCCATCAATGGACTAAATCCTACAGCATTTTCTTAGATAACATCCTCAAAAGGCTTGAATACCATTTTACAACTACCGGTAATATAGTTAGAAATAGAAAAGGAGACAAGATTGAATAGACAAAATATTAGCCAGATAGATTGAATTGAAGGCTATTTATGTAAATAGATTGGAAAAATAAGTTTTTATTCAGTAAAAAAAATAACATGTAATTTCAGCCCAACCACACAACTCCACTGGACGATGCCCCCCGCCAAGGTCAGACTCAGCTGTGCATGAAAGTGTTTATCCAGAGAGACTACAGTGATGGCACCATGGTTCGCTTCCAGACACACTTCCCCTCAGAACTCGAAGGAAAAGTGAGTTGTATCTTTTTTAATTTCTAATTAATAAAATTGTTATAGCAAATTTTGTTTTACGAAAATCCAGATGTTTTAACCCTTAAAGCGCCACAGGCTGATATATTGGCTTCCATAGTAGCCGCGAACATGGCTGTGAGCTGACTCACGCCAAAATCGTGAAGATGACCATGAGCCAATATATCGGCCCACGTACTGTTTCTATTTTGTACTCACACACTTAGACAAATAATACTCATATATATATACCAAATGAAAGGTTATAAAAATCCATATAAAAATATATCCCTATAAAGACATATCTCTATAAATCCCTATAAAACACTGACAAAAACGTGTAAAATATCAAAAATACGCCATTTTAATTTATGTTACACTGTAAAGTTGTTTATTTATATATATAAATAAAACTTTGAAAATTCAATCTTAGAAAGATGTGGAATGAAAATATGTGAGAAATATACAAATAAAATAAATTTAGAATTCCATTATGTTACTTACAAAATAAAATAAAGCATTTATAAAAAATTTGTTTGTATAATTTTTTTTATTCTTATGACTAATGCATTATACATTTATAATATATTGTGCATTTTTCCACTTACAAAACAAAAGAAACCGGATCCATTTATATAAATTTATTATAAAATTATAACATTTCTTGTAAATGCTTACAAAAACGTATATTTCCTGCTGGCCATTTGGTACAGTGCTATGCCAAAGACGCCAGCCACATACGGCATGTACGTTCATTTTCCGCTGGCACTTAAAGGGTTAAACCTGCTTTTGAACTCCATTGTCAATTTGTTTGTAGGATTAATCCATTTTCTGTTGTAAACCTTACCTTTTTATTTGAATTGATTGAGGTAGCCATATGTTTCATTTTTTAAAAGACGCTTTTATTTTAGGTCTTTGATGGTTCTATCAATTTCCAATGATGTCTAATGATTTTCTATTGTAATTTTCCAAACAAAGACTCAAATATTTTTTTAAATGTTCTCTTTTATTTCTTTTAAAAATGGATTATAATACCAGGTTTTAAAATTGATTACTGTAACTGTAGAGGATTTGCTTTAAAGGTCTCATAAATATTTTCATTTTTATGAACCATTTTATTTTTTCTACAGATAGAAATAAAAGACAATTAAATTTGAATTTATAATGAACAAAAATATTAATTTAAAAATATAAATATTGTCTAGTTTGCAGAAGGTTATTTCCGTTAAAGGCCATTTTATGGATAGTCCGATTTTTTCACCATCAGAACAGTTCTTCCCCAAGTTTTTTATTTAGGCGTAATATGACTCCAATTGATTTAAATCAATTATTGTTATTAATCATTAAAAACTAGGCTGTGTAACATTGAAAGTAGGCCTTCATCAGTCTTCATATAAAGAACTAGGTACTGGTACCTTTTGATTCACAATATTTACCTTGACAAAGGTTTTCTGCTAAGGTCATGTTGACATTCTAGGGTACTGTGATAAGTGATGATAGGGAAAACTTCTTTGTTCTTTAATAAACCTACCTATTGAAAGTGTTCATAGCAAACAAGCCAAGCAATGTTCACAAATCCTTCACTGTTTTTTCTTATCTAAACTAAAGTTCTCAAGGTGAACTTAAATGATAGTGATATAATAGGTATTTTTTGTCACCTGATCATTAAAAAAGCCTTTAAGGCCATTATAGTAAAGACTTTGATAATACTTAGGGGAAGAAAGGACCATAAATCAAACAAAACCTCTTCATGTGGAATTATTTATATAAAACGACTGTGTGATATCGCCAAATCAGGTGGGTTTTGTGTTTTGCAGCTGGACAGGGCCGCGTTTGAGTACACCGTGTCACAGCTCAACACTTACTTCGCGGAGGCGGAGAAGGGGTCGTGTAGCACGTACTGCGAGGGCTGTCTGGCCTGCCTCACTGCCTACCTCGTCTACATCTGCTCCGAAACCCACTATGAGAAGGTTCACTATCAACTACCATGCTACTGTTTCCATTTCATTTGCTGCTTGTTTCTTGCACACGGTGACATTTTCATACAACAGGGCTTGTAACGGGTTATTCTTTTTTTTGTTCTTTTTTTGCTCTTGGTTATTTTTTGTTATTTTTTTGGAGTTTGGTTATTTTTGGAAATTTTGGTTATTTTTTGGGGCAATTAGGTTTTTATTGATTAATTTGGATGAAGCTCGTAAAAACTAAATACATTTTTAATAAAGGAAAAAAATAGAACAAAAGTAAAAGAAAAGGTAATACGAAAAGTAAAAGATGAATCAATGAGGATTTTTCTATTTTTCAATTTTTTTTTATTATTATAATTGTTTTAGTACATGATCACTTATCTAGTTCAAAATTATCCTACATCATTTTTATTGCCTAGATATTTTCAATATCCCATTAAAACAGCATTTTTAATGTTTTTCGACATTTTGGGTTATTAAAGGTTATTTTTTTGGTTATTTTTTCTATCATTTTGGTTTTTTTATTAACCTAAAGAACTGTTACAAGCCCTGAAACAATCTTCATCCACTCTGAAATTGAATTTTTTTCTCTACCCATTGTGAACCCTAGCATATTCTTCTTGTATCGTTCAGTTTTACAGTATTATAATATATTTGGAATGAACTTTAAGGCCTTATAGTGTTTCTAAAGTGGTTTGTTAAATGTAAAAAAAAAAAAAAAAAAAAAAAAAATGGTATTATAAAGTAAATTAATTAATGTAAGGTAATCTCCAAGACACCAAGGAAAAAATAAGTTTTACTAGACTGATTGACTCAGTTATTTTATGAGGTGAGCTAAATTTAAATTTATCAAAGTAAGCATTTTCTTTTTTTAAGGCCAGGAGGTATTATCAGTTTTCAAGTAGACATAGGATCGCTAAATGGGAATAGACTTTGGTTATAAGTGTTGCTATTGGCATCTTTGTTCAGTAGTATTAGTAATGTAGTGAGTAATATGAGACCTAACCATACCCTTGAATTACTGTAATGTGTGTATATAGATAATTTATTTAAAATAAATCTTCCTACCATAGTAAAAATCTAAACATATTCCATCCATTAAAACAATCTTCCTACCATAGTACAGTACAGTGCGAAATACAAACGAATTTTAACTGTACTAAAGCAAACGTTATCCCTCCAAGTCATAGCACACTTGCACCACGTATTTCACATTTTTTTGACAGTTGTTATCAGCTGAAGCACCAGCTACGTCACTCACTGGTGGTAATAACATTTTTGTTGTTTCATTGTTGTTGATTTCACCTACCTTGGCTTGTTCTAGATATGTTGGTTCACATGCCAAATAATATTTTTTGAGTGAAAAAAGGGCAAAAGGGGGAGGAAATAAGCTTGCTTGAAAAACTAGATAAAATTATCTAAGGAGCGTTGTCTGAGTAATTGACCACACATACACACTCACAGAAAACATTGCACCGGTTCTCACCAGTTATATGTCTTCTGCCATATAACATCCAAGTAATAAATACCCCTGTCACAGCAGACCTGCCTACTCAGCGAAATTCCAATGGAATGTTGGTTTTTGTTTCTATTACCCTTTAAAAACCATGGGATGAGTACAAAGATTTTCCACCATATAGGTTTTATTAGTAAATATAAATTTAACCCTACCAAGTAAATGTACGGTACCAAATTTTTTAATTTTTCAATTTTTCCATAATCCCTATGGGGGTGAGTATGTTGGTTTGCCGCCATTTGTGATTTGTAAGCAAATATAGGTTAAACCCTTCTTATAAATGTACATACCAAATTTTATCACGAGGTATCAATAAATAAGCAAGATAGAAGGTTTTGTATATTTCCCAGAAAAATAACAAGGAAAAATTATTTTTGGATTTTCTCCGTAACCATTTAAGTTAAGTTGATAGTTCAAAATACTCAATTGTCTATTGTTTTTAGCTCCTTTAAATTGTTTATGTTAAAAATGTTGGATTTAAAAAATTAAGGTCAAAAAATGCCAAAAACTTATTTTTTACCGTTTTGAAACCCCATAAAACCTCACTCCCATGGTCCGATCATTCTGATTCGTAAAATCATTCCCCTGTATACCCCTGTACCAAATTCCATAAAAATCAGAGGTTCTGTTCAAAAGTTATCTTGTTCATGGACACATAGACATCCAAATATCAATTTGATCTAATGATGTTTTTTCCTTCTGGGGACCTCAAAATAAAAAAGTATCATGATCCCCGGCTTAGTCTTACCTTGACTACTGCCTTAATAACGTATTCCCCATAGGGAAATTTGCTAAAAAGATTTTTGATCGATTATACAGTGTTATCATTTTTTCCCTTGTTCCAGTGTTTGCGGAAGGTAGCCAAGTTTGTGATGGAGCAGAATGAGCGAGTGTATATGCCCAGAGGTCTCCTGCTGACCAGTCCTGTGGAGAGGGGACTGCGGGTTGTATCCTTTACTGCAACTTGGATGACTAACGGAATTAGGAGTAAAGTCATCTAGAACGGAAATCTTTACTTTAGAACTTAGAGCCTGGTTTTTTTTAATGTTAAACATAGATGATTAAACTTTTCCATCAACAGCTATCAAGCTAGTACGGTTTAACAACAGATTCTCCTATTTCCTTGCTAATTTATTGACATGTACAACACACGTCTGTCAGCTTTAAATGTGTCAAATAGGAGGACTTTGAATCTTATGATTCAAATGGACATACTTCAAACAAAAACAAGACACAGTTAAAGACATTCTGACATAGTTTGAACAAGATTAACCAATACTGGTGACCACTCCTTAAAGTCGTGTCGAGTAGTTCGTTAATGAAAATATACTATTACTAAAATGTTTTTATTTGATTTAATCCTCAGTAAAGAAAAACTCTTAATAGGAAACATTGGAAAGTAAATGAACATGAAAGTTAAAAGAGTTTTATTAAACATATAGGTTATTACTTTTCAATTTTATTTTGTTAATTTTTATAAGGCCTAGATTGAAAAGGCCTAGTTCTTTCGTTGGAAAATTTAGTTTTTAACTTTAATTTTCTTTTTTACATAATCAGAAATTTACAAACTAATATTTTTCCTTCACACAGTTTTTACAAAAAAAAAAAATAAATAAAATAAAAAACTTTGAGTGGATATTGGTAGGCCAAGTAATTATTTTAAGACCATTTTGAAAATGTTTATATTCACAATCACATATTTCTTGACTTGACTCAAAACATGAGCATTCTACTTGAAACTACTCAACTCGACTTGACTCATTCTTTTTTACCGAAAAAACTTCATACTCTGCTCTTTCTAAGAGTATTATTATATTTCAGATTAAGCTACAGAGTCAAAAGCAAACATAATAAAACAAACGTACAGGAATATTCTTTGTTTTTCCTACTTAATTTTTCTAAACAATATATTCCTTAACACGAAACCCAGATAGAGATCTCGATCCTGGACCAACCGATGGTCGCTCGAACATGACTTAGTCTCTCCGAGTCTACAGAGGAGTTCTTCATGTGACTTATCACCTCGTGTTTGGCAAACACCCGACACCGTCGTCCGCAGTCACTCCACCCTCCTCCAGGCCCGCCGACGTCTGGTTAGGAGGTGCAACATCATAACCCAACCTAACCTTCACGTGTTTTAGCCTTAGTAAACTGATTTTGATTACCCAGTTTTGGTGTTTTTATGAATCTTATTTTTAGAAGATTATAACTTGAAGTCAGTTTATATGAAAAACAATGAATACATTTTTAAATTATTTTTTAGACGCTTTCTTAAGTTTTGTCTAAATAATACCCTATTTTATTAAAAATTATTCGCCCCAGACAAACTGCTTTAAGGGGAGTTATGAGGTTGAATTTTGAAAAAAAAATCATTTTTTAGTTTATTTCATATTTTTGTTCCCTGATTAATTACGAATTATTTCCTGCAAATTTCATAAAAATAGGTTAAAGCAAACAGTTTTTATTTAATATTATATAGTCGTATGTTCAGGGGATTTTCAGCACTTTGAGTGCGGTTCCGCGCGCAGTGTATGGAAATAATCGCGATTTTCCGAAAGTTTGTTTTTTTAACACGTATGTACCTTTTTCTCAAAAACGGTTAAAGGTAGGGTCCTGAAATTTTTACCACACTTTCAGATCACCTATTTACACATTTTTATAACATTTCATAAAGATAAAAACCAAAACAATATAATTAACCTCATTACTACATTATATTTTTTGAAATTTTTAATATATTAACATAATTTTTTACTGTGTTTCTAATTTTTAACAGAAATCAACCAAATGTTATAAATATTTCCATAATAGTATGATCAATACAGGGTGAAAATTTCATTCTGATATCTTCTATGGATCCTGAGAAAAAGGTACACAAATTTAGTGAAATTAACATGGCGGAGATACAACCTCACGGACCCCCTTAAAAAAATTATATAATTTTAATCCTATCATATAAGTATTTTTCTTGAATGGTTTTGAAAAAAGAGTTTATAAACAGTACTAGTTTACCATTGTTTGTATTAAATTATCAGCATATTTCTTTTGTTCAACAGTCAACTATTCCGAATCATAGAATTCAAAGTATTCCCATGTTGGAAAATCCTTAATGGGTTGACTTAAAAGAATTAATTAACATAAAGTTTATGTGATTCTGTGAGTGGTAGTTAAAGAGCGTAATGTATACCATAAAAATAGCTTTGAAATAATCATAAAAGTTTAAAAAAAACCTAACTACATCTTTGTTTTTTTATTAAAGAACAAATTAGTCAATAAAATGAAATGAACGATCATAGAAAAGTTTGCAAGAAAGATATTAGTATAATAAAAGCAAATGGACAATAGAAATAATAAAATTGTAGTTAATTTCAGAGAAGTTTCTTATGAAGTATGTTTAAGCCATACACTGTCTACCTAGGCTTTCATGGCATTATGATTAAAGTGTATGTTTCAACATTGAGTAAATATGGCGTCTTTATTTCATAACATTTAATAATGTAGAGTGTTCAAGAGATAGGAAGAAAAAGAAGCTACAGGTCTAAGATCTATCTCGAGGCAACTATCGATTGTCGAAACTCAATCATTCGGTTTGTTGAATTGACTAAATATTGCATCAAAACAATAGACATCGTAGAAAAACTATGGAGGAATCAAATCGAGCTATCAATAGTTGAAAGCTTTTGATTATATTTCATCGATTGCCCCGGTGGACAATAATGTCATTCAGCGTTTGCACATTTTAACATTGCTTGATCATTCTATACGTTATGAAATAACGACGCAATATTTACTCAATGGTTTCAACTAATTATAAATCCAGCTCATTGTTATGAATTAAGGCTTAATCAAGAACAAAATTGTCAGTTAATAATAATTAATTATCTTTGTGGGACTGGTACATTTTGAGGTTGTGACAATGGTTCGAACGCAGTTTTGTTAGGTATTGTCCAATTGATGACTCAACTGTAAGGTTCTGTTGTAATCAGATAAAAAAATTTGTAAATTTACTCCGAAAGAGGAGGTAGTTCATAATACCAAATAACACTCCTCAGTAACAAAAATGTTCTGGTTAGTTGGCTGATGTTGTGTTGCGGTGAATCAATGTCCTGTGTTGATACTATCCTCTGTAGTCTCGTTTGTTGAACAGTTTCTTGTTAACCTTGTTTCAATTATTATGTTTACTGTTTTCATAATTTATTGTTAGTTACACTTCACCTCATTGATAGCTGAGAAGGACTGAGTCAATTTTGAAATTTGTAGATATGTGATATAATTATTTCAATATATTGTGACAGCATCACAGTTGCAAATGTTTGGCAACCAGCTATATATCTTATGGTTTGAAAGGCGAGCCACATTTTTCTCTAATCCAATTTTGTATATTTGTGGGGAAAATAACTTACTATTTTTTTACAGATTGTTAACAATCTTAAAAGAAATCATATGAAAAACCCGTTTTTTTATGAATAAAGGCTACTCTAGTAAGTATAGTTTTCTTCTGCGTGCTGTGATGTTTCGAAAGTACTGTAGTCTCGCAAACCCAGACTAATGTGGACCGACCGGTGTCCAAGTTTGAGAAAATTCCTGGTTATCAGGAAAGGAGTAAACATAAAAAAATACTGATAGTTTACTGTACGTTATTGCTATAAAAACATTATTTATTGCATAATGTACATAGCCTAATACAAAAAAATCAAACAAATAACTGTTAAAACAAAAGAAAAACCAACACTGTTCTGTAGGTCTACTTAAAAAACTTAAAACATCATGATGCATGAAATTAGTCCAACGAGCGGTAATGCATTGTTGCCAAATTTATGCAGAAACACACTTTTACACTGTATTACACATGGTAAATGTTACCACAAATGACAACATTGTAGAGCGAGAGGGGTTGAGGAGGACTCAGTTGTTAAAATTTCTATCAGACTATTTTCGTTCATCTTACAGTTAACAGAGTAAACATTAAAGTGCTGTTGGTTAATCCTTTTCCAATGTTTATGAATAAAACATAATACTGTGCATAATAAAAATTATTGCTTTAAGATAAGTTTATTTGGTATCGTTATTGTTTTTTATTTCATATTTCTTGTCGTTTTATTTGCTAGTTGTATATTGTTAACTTGACTTAAGCTATAAAATGTACAATTTATCTTATTTCCTCGACTATGGTACTGTGTATATTTTTTGTAAATGTCTTACTTTTTATTTAATTAATAATATTGATATAACTTTTATAAAATATTGTATTTATTTTCATGCATTTAGACCAACTTTGAAATTACAATCGTCTTTAGTTTTTTTATTGAACATAACAAACACATATCGCTTACTTTAGTTTGTCTTCATAAAACTAAGATTATTACAATTTTTATATTTTACCAAAAAGAGCTCTCATGTTTTCAGTTACCGTATTTAAAGAGTAAATATTATTTATAGAAAAACCAAGATTTGAGTGTATTTTTAATATTTGGATCCAATGTGATTAGTGCAAGACTTGATGAACAGATTCTGTATCACATAACATTTTATTTATCTCAACTTATTGAGATTCCTTTAACTTTGGGCTCCAAATTGATCAATAAATAAAAGGTTAAATATTTAAAAAAAATTGTTAAAGGTCAGTGATTTTAAGAGGCGTATTTTTACTTCATTTTTGTTAGTAGTGTATTTGTTGGTGTAATGTAGCCTAAGTATTATATATTTTTGATGGTCTACTTTATTGTTCTCTCCTTCAGTAGCACTAGAGACATTTTTCCCCTAGGTGCTGTGTGGGTGACTGTTGTTTGCCAAATAATTCATGTTTGTCCTCTCCTAGATACTTTATCCTAATATTTATTTAACCATATTTTGTTTTACATAAGTTCTGTAAATAAAAATATATTTTATAGAAAAAAAGGAAAACTTAAAACAAATTTGAAAATTGTTGCAGTTTTTCACTTTCCTTTAAACCTCACTGTTTTTGGCACTCATCTAGTTGAGCCCATTAAAAAAAAAAAAAAAAAAAAAAAAAAAAACTTAATCCTTTGTGGGAGTGTGGGAGGAGGCAGAAATAATGGGAGGAGGGGCTTATATTGCTTTGGCTGCAGCTCTTTGTTTTCTTTTTTTCTTTTTTTTTAGCGAATTTTGTAGATGATTCATATGTATTGCCTGTGTTCAGCTTAAATTTATTTTGATATTATTGACACAGTAAAATTTTTTATCACCACAATAAAAATAATACTTTGTTTTAATTTAGTGTAAAAAAATTAACAATGATATAAATTAAAATTAATAATACTAGCGTGTTAATTATTAATAGATAGAAATTTAAACTTCTGAGAGTTTTCAGAACACAGTTAAGAGTCATCTTCACCCCTGTGCCAGTAGCCCATTGTTGCGCAGTCGGCAATGTTAACCATACGGCTTTTAATGCAAAACATGGTATTGTATTCGCCTGTTTCGGGTGCAGTTTTTCAACCGATTTTCTTTAAAATTGGTAAGTGTTTAGTTGAATAGTAGTATTACGCCCCTCATACCTCAAAATTTTTAAAATTTAGCAACTATTACTAAGGAAGATCAAGTTACTTTGCTAAGTCACAAAGAGTAATATTTGTTAAATTTTCAAAATTTCGAGGTATAAGGGGCGTAATATACTAAACAACTACCAAGTTTAGAGAAAATCGGTTGAAAAACGGCGTCCGAAACAGGGGAAGAAAGTACCATGTTTTGCATTAACACGTTCGCTGCTGGCAGCTGCTATAGCAGTTGCCCGCCCACTAGTGCTGTGCGCTGGCAACTGCTTAAGCAGTGGCGTGCTCCTTTCCCAGTTATTGCTTCAGTGTGAGCCCAGCTCTTGGCCGGGAAGGTTTATACCGTCCCCGCATGTTGTGCCGGTTTCGATCGTTAATCCGTTTCCGGATCGGGAATTCCGTTCGTTTCCTCGCTATCGTTGAAGGAATGTAAATGTAATTCAGCATGGGGGTTGAGTTTTGACATTTTGTATGCCGCAGCAAACGTGTTAAAAGCCATATGGTTAACATTGCTGACTGCGTAACAATGCGCTACGGGCCCAGGGGTGAAGATGACTCTTAATGGTTTTTCAGGGAACAATAAACTAAAAATTTTCACTAAACACAAACTATGTATATAACTTATAATTTTAGTTAATTAGGCTATAATATTTTGATTCATTTTTTACAAATAAAATTGAACAAATTACAATATAGATAATATAGTTGTATTTATTAGAAAAATGTGATACTTCAACTGTTTTCAAAAAACATAATTTTATCTGAAAAATTAAAAAGTATAATTTTATGTTTTTTTCTGGCACTTGTTCCGTTTTTGTTGCACTTTTAAGACAGGGTAATAGCAGATAGGGGCGGGGCCAGTTATCTATGATGCACGACACTGAAGATGACAACTTTATTTCAGAACCATCAATTATATGGAGCTGAATGAAATCTCGCAATATAGAATATTTTACAGTACTACTAGTAGTGACAGTTTGGGTATTTTTCATACTAACATTCGTAATTATAAGAATTTTGAAGAATTACTAATTTAATTAAACTATTTTATTACAGATTTAAATATAAGAGTTTGATAGAATGTTGGCTCGGCGAGGGAGGGGCGGGAACCGGTTTGGAGGGGTTCGACATGTTCCAGACCGACCCACAACACAATAAAACAATGGAGTTATTGTTTAGCGTACATCAACAAACGACTTTCATCTACTGCCACCCAAATTGCCTTAGCTACCCGGTTTTACCTCACTCCCGTTATTAAGTTTTACTTTTTAATAAAGTAAATTACTTACTATAAGTACTTAACAAGTGTTACTTTTTAACAAGGCATAGGTTTGGCTTCAAAATAAAACAGCTGGACATGGACACGGAGTTTACCTATTGAAAGAAACTATAAGTTATTAAAAACGTTTTTTAAGGAAACCTGCACTTCAAAAACGTTTATCACAAGTTTAAACTGTTTGTTTACAGTTTAAATTTGTACCCCACCCCGATTTTCAAGTAAGATAAAGCTTAACAATAAAACCTAATCTTTTTTGCCTAAACCTGGCCTATTAATTAAGGATCCTGATTAATGAGTTTACTGTTTTTTTCAGTAACAAAATTAAATTAAATTGTTAACAAAATTATTAACAAAATTAAATGAGCAGCACCTTATTTGATCCATCACCCTTGCCCTTCATTCATATTCACTTGAAAATACCACCACACAGTGCTCGTCGGTGTCTTAAGGAATGCATCTAATGTTTGGCTAGACAACTAACAATGACTGACCCCCATTTTCAATCCGCCGGTCTTCCTGTTGCCGACCATGCGACCCTTCCTCTGGTGTGTTCAAAGATTCAACGATTTTTACTTTCTCCCCATAGTATATGGAAAAAGTATTGTATTCGTAAAAATTTTCCAATTCCTTTGATGATGTATATATTTATTTTGGAGCCCCCTTTCCCCCTATAAATGTCTATATGGAGAAAGTATTAGTTTCGCCAAAATTTTAGAATTTGAATTGTTTGTAAATTTATCCATTTTGGTGCCCCCTGGGTCCAAAAAAGTGGTTTTCAGAGTGATGTCTGTCTGTGTATGTAAACAGAGCTCGAGAATTCCCCAATGGTCCGATTTTGGTGAAACTTGGTATGTAGGTTCAAACCCATGATAATTCCAGGGTTTTTTTTATTTTTTTTTTAATTTTTTATTTTTAAGGGTAGTTTACCCTCAAAACCCCCAAAAACGTGAAAAATCAAAATTTCTCAAAAACGGCTCTAACGATTTTGATTAAAAATTTGTGGTTTACTACGATTAAAATTCTGAATAAAATGACACCACTCGCATCTCCGGGAAAATGCGCATTCAAAAGTTGTAGAGCAAAATCTATACTTATTTAATACGCTAAGGGTTTTTTTGTCTTGAGAACTCCTCCTACAATTTTCAACCGATTTTCAAGTTTTTGGTGTCGTTGGATAGGGCTTAATCTGTAGTTGTTTCCGCCAAAAACTGATGAGAATCGGACTGAAAATAAAGGCGCTATTCACCATTGAAATCTCGAAATTTCCCATTTAAATAACATTGGGATTAAATAAAGCATTTTAAACATCTGTTAATAATCTATACTTATTTAATAATACGCAAGCATGTTTCTTTTTCTCAGCTCGTGTGCATCGTAGGAGAAATCCGCGGATACCGTTAGAAAGGTATAGTCCTGTAGATGAGCAGAATCACATTCTAATTCACATCGGACTCTAGGGCTACGCCCCACAGGCTTTCAAAGTTCCAATGTTAATCTTATGGAGAAAGGAGAATTGAATGAATCATTAGACAGCTGTTGTAAAAACAAGTGCTAAAAAATTTCTAAAAGGTTTTTGAGCTTCTTGGGTCCAGATCAACTGAAATTTTGATCGAATTTCGATCAGGAGGCGATTAAATAAAGCATTTTAAACATCTGTTAATAATCTATACTTATTTAATAATACGCAAGCATGTTTCATTTCCTCCTTTTTTCTCAGCTCGTGTGCATCGTAGGAGAAATCCGTGGATACCGTTAGAAAGGTATAGTCCTGTAGATGAGCAGAATCACATTCTAATTCACATCGGACTCTAGGGCTACGCCCCACAGGCTTTCAAAGTTCCAATGTTAATCTTATGGAGAAAGGAGAATTGAATGAATCATTAGACAGCTGTTGTAAAAACAAGTGCTAAAAAATTTCTAAAAGGTTTTTGAGCTTCTTGGGTCCAGATCAACTGAAATTTTGATCGAATTTCGATCAGGAGGCGATCTCTAGTACTTATTTAATACGCTAAGGGTTTTTTTGTCTTGAGAACTCCTCCTACAATTTTCAACCGATTTTCAAGTTTTTGCTGTCGTTGGATAGGGCTTAATCTGTAGTTGTTTCCGCCAAAAACTGATGAGAATCGGACTGAAAATAAAGGCGCTATTCACCATTGAAATCTCAAAATTTCCCATTTAAATAACATTGGGATTAAATAAAGCATTTTAAACATCTGTTAATAATCAGCTGTAAATACGTGTAGTTTTGGTGATTAAAGATATTCACAATATTGGATTGGTCGGATGTCATTTTTTGTCATTGATTTTGAGCTAAAAGTAACATTATTTTTTGTATTGTATTAAAATTAATTGCTCGATTTCGAGCAACACCTGTACTAAAAAAACTCAATTTTGGATGCAAAAACTCGTGCTGCTCACCTGGTGGCTATCCGACTGAGCCATCAAGACATTAATGTTTTGAGGTTTTTAACACCTTTTCATATTCTTGGGAGAAAGTATGTGTCAGTTATCTGAAACCGTTTATTTTTATTGCCATTCAATACAGTACTGTACAATATGCATTGTCATACTTATAACAGTAGAATACATGTGCATTACATTTCAACAACAACTAAAATTAAAGATACTTTTACTGCCAGTAAGGTGAAAAAAAGAGAGAAAAAAAATTCAAAGGACTGGAGTGCGCTACCATGAGCCAGCAGGAGGAGCTAAGGCTCCCAGAGATTAATTTGGCCTAAAGATGGGAATACCGTTAGTTTTATGTGTAACACGTTACACCGTTCCATCCCATTGGTAACGTCTAAATTTTTTAACTGTTACCTGCTGCAACTTCCCACCATAGCACATATTGTTTTATATGCCCTATATATTTGTGTTCCTGATACCACTCTACGTTCATTTCTTGGATAAATTTAATTTATTATTCATTACAGTTTGTAATTAATCTAAATATTAATCTATTCAGTGCTCTCTTCAGTTGGTAATTTTCTTAAGAGGCTTTGACTTTTCATACTTAAAAACCTTGCGAACAGCTGTTTTGAAAAGTGTCAAACTGTCGTCTGCCTTCTGCCCTGCCAGCCTCGCAAGTATTGTAAATAATTAAATTGTGTAAGTACATCGTACATGTACATTTACAGTACAGTAAGCAATAATTAGAGTTAGAATCAACCGTTTTGAATATTGTAATTAAAAGGTAATTTATCAATTAATTGTTGAAGTTCAGGGTAGGTGAAGATTTATTATTAATAAGTTACTTGTTGGAATTGTTCACTGAAATATAGGCTAGTGGTCGATACTAAGCTGTAGAGTTTAAATTTAGGTTTTTAATCTTTCAATTTTACCAGAATTAGGCAGAAGTGATAGTCAAATAAATCAATAAGTATTATCAATCATTTAGGCCCAAGTTCTTAGGCCCTACATCATCTTGGGTTAGGCCCACATTTTCACTGGATTCAAAGAGAGAGAGAGAAATTAAATGGCTTAACTTATCTCTACATGGTGTTTAGTTAGTATTTAGTAAATAATCACATTAAAATTAAAATAATCAAACAGTGATCAAGTTAAAAATAACCACATTAGGCTACATTCGATGACTTTTAACACGTTCGCTGCGGCATATAAAATGTCGAAACTCAACCCCCACGCTGAACTATATTTAAATGCCTCCAATGATAGCGCGAAGTTAAAAACCTGTAGAATATATTTTAATCACAAGTAATCTAAAAGCTCAATATCCTTACCTACACGCTAATGCACAATATGTGTTTCCTTCTCAAACGCTAGAGGAAAATCAGTTGCATTATCTTGACATTGTCATATGTAATCGATCGGATACATCTGCACCCGCGAAGGAACTCGTTTGTAACCGATCGGTTACATGCCGCAGCGAACGTGTTAAGAAGGGATGTAAACTAAGGATGTTTGTGTCCGGGGAAAAAAATGATTTCGGTGCCCCCCCCCCAAAAAAATATAGTCATAAACATAGACCCTAGTATGGTCCCTAACATAGTCAATAGTAAAAATATCTATTAATTACTGAACACATGGAAGCACATTTCAATGAAGAATGGTGTCATTCTAATTACAGTATAAATAGGCCTAAGTATAGCCTTCCTCTCAATATTACTAAAATACAAATAAATCCAAATTTCTTGGCCTCTAATAGTTTGAGAGCCTTAACAGAACATTTTAAGTAGGCTAAGCCTACACTAAAAATCATATTGGCGGCAAAACTTCGTTATCCTACTCCACCGTTGTTAAAATTTTGATATTAAAATTGTGCGATGAAAACATTCAAATCAACAGTGATATTTAGGTTAAAAGTAAATGTATTAGGCCTATAATAATATTGTGTAGAAAAACCTAAGACTAGTTTTAAGTTATTCAATATGTTTTTACAGGTTAAACATATTATATATAGGCTATTTAGCAAATCATTAGAGAAAAGGGTTAGACTATCCTTTTGCCTTAAATACTTAATTTAATGAAAATAGATTCACCCACAATGCATATATCTGTTTATGAAAAAATAATACGTTTCCATCCCGACCCCTAGGTCGGCAACTGCTAATTTAAAAATATAAATTTAAAATTTGAAAAAAGCGCAAAAATGCACAAAATGTATTTTAGGCCCTGAATTTCAAAAAATTTCCAGAGGTTTCCCCAGACCCCCATTTTGCGCTGGGTTGCATTCTTGGTATGGGCATAAAATGCGAGTCTTGCACACTTGCAATTTTCACGTTAGGCCGGCCCTGTCAATGAGAACACTAACATTGATTCCAAAATGGAATACACTATAATTGTTCCAAATAGTGCAAAAACATCAACAATTTATCAAATAATGGCCTCTACCAATTTTTGTTTGTATTACATTTTTTGTGTAAATTTTTCCTTCTGAATAAATGCATTTCATTTTTTATTTCATTTAGTTTTGAATGGAGCAAATATAGCTGATTGTGTTTATACATGACGTTCTAGTGCTGAAACAGATGTAACTTTATTACCATCAGCATTTATTACAAAGCATTTTCAAAGTTACTACAAAATAAATATTTATTTATTCATTCTCAATGGCAAACACCATTTACATAATAAGTACAAAAGTGAAATATCAAACACTCACTGAAATGGTGCTTGGCATCTGCAGCACTGGTGACAAACGGAAGCTTGCGTTCTTGAAGACGATCCATCAAGATTGCACCTTCGGAAATCAGGTATTAGCTTGGAGTGCTTTGGAGTGCTGCAAACTGTAATGTTTAGTGATACAGTGAGAGCAGGATGGTGTCTGTCCACATCGACAAGCAGTTTATCAGTTGGAGTGACTTTAGAGTCTCAAGTGTGAAAAAACAAGTTCCAAGCAGACTTGATGATAGTTTGTTATTGAATTTATTGATGTTAATTTTATAATTTCTATTTTGAAACATATTTCATGTTTTTATTTTGAGTGTTTATTTTTATTTTATTTTGAGTGTATCTACACCAGTGGCATTTTTTAACGTTTTGACGTGGAACGGTCCAAACCCCAGTCTTGTTACTATCTAACATCGACTAGTTGTTAGAAAGCATCATTAATTAATAGCCCAATGACAAATGTTTTTGTTTAGGTAAACCAATGGCAGCAACACTTAGTTTTTATACGTTATGTCTGGTGCTGGCGGTAGTCACGGGGAGTCAAAGTGAAGATATCCACACCACCAAAGTGTTCATCATGACTATCGGACCATGGTTCTTTAACTGGACGGATTCTAAAAGTAAGTTCTATAGGTATAAAAAGTAAGTAGTCCATACTTTGACTAAATTTTAACTTTGAATAGGCTACTTAACTAATAGTACAGTAGATCCTCGATAGTTCGACACTTTGTGGACTTAGAGAGTGTCGAACTATCAAAATGTCAAACTATAGGGAATATATGAGAAATTTTACACCGGGAGTATAAAAATCATAATTTTTATTTGGATTAATGAATTTAGGAAACACTAAATTTTAGTGAAACCCTAACCTAATTGAACTTTAACATAAACAACATTCAAATCATTCACCAATTTGTTTACATTTTCACCTTTGTCAGGCTCCAACATGGACACTATCAATCATTATTAACATGTTAAGTTGTCATGGACCATGTCGAACTATCAGGAGTGTCGAACTATCGAGGTTCTACTGTACCGTTCTTGGACTAAAATTTAAATATTCTAAGTTGAAGCTAAATTATCACTAAACTAAATTTAAAATATTCATTTATAAATAAAGTTTATAAGAGGACTGGTGTGAGGTATATTAATTGAATCTTAGGTTATTTTCATGACCAACCGTTTATTTCTTAACAGCAAGATTTTGCTTAGGCCTATTGAAAAGAAAGAATGATATATTTTGCAGCTTGTTGAATTGTAACATCGGCGAGTGGTGTAAGGAATGAAATAAGCGATTGGGAAGTAAATTTGTTTACTCACGCAAAGGCCAAAAGAATGAACTTTAACACTACAAAATAGACAAAAATAACACGACAATAATTCTGATTAATACAATTATCGAGCTTAACAAGGGATTAACTCTTAATTTAGATACACAATTTTGACTTTAGAAACTTTACATTATTTAAAAATACATGGAGAAGAGAGACGAGCTCTACCGTATCTGTTAAACTCTCTACATCGGTTGGGTGACGGCTATCTCTCCACGCAGTTCCAAGGGCCTGCTTCTCCCCAGCCAATCAGAACACCCAGAGCATCCCAACTCCGGTGGAGGCTAGTGCTGAAGTCAGCGGAACTGCACCTTAAGAATCCAGTTTCATAAGTTTGCAACCATTTATAGTAGACGCCAAACGTAAATAAGCCCCCCTCCTCAGGTAGAATCCTTTCTAATCCCTGGTCAAAACGATGTCACAATGTTCGGCAGTCAGCTGGACGTCCGACATCCGCCCTGCTATTCCAAGAAATTTCACGCTCCAATATAACTTCCAATTAATTGATACACTAGTCTTACATTATTAAATTATGGCTCATGCTTTTCGTCTTACCTAGACGAAAAAACAAAACTTGTATTAAAGTTCTACAACTTACTGTTCCCGAAAAAAAGAACAGTTGTCACACAACTATAGGGGATCGCGAAATTTCTTGGAATAGCGTGGCGGATATCGGCAGTCCGGCTGGTTGCCCCGAACGGTGACATTGTTTTGACAACAAAGGATTCGAATTTTTTCCACATGAGGAGGGGGTTTTATCTACGTTTGGCGTCTACTATACAAACAATAATTTGATTTCGGTCTTTTGGCGCTCGGAAGGAATTAATAAAGGGATGATGATGATTAATAAAGGGTTGCCTATGATGTCTCCTGATGTTCTGGAGTATTATTGTGGCCGTTTTACGAGTCACAGCCACCCATGGTGTTTTGACATTATTGATTTTCAATAAATAAAGTACTCCTTGAATTTACTGCTAAGAAATGACCACCGCCAGATGTAGCTATTGGGTGGTAGATTATTTACAGCGGGGTGTGACACCATTGTAATCGTATGCAAGGAGTAAACTTGGGAATATGGAGGCCATATCAGCCTTCTCTTCTATATGATTGGTCTTTCTTTGGATGGGGTATTATTCCTTGCATTTTCCCTTTGCTTCCTAACTTTGTTTTAAGCTGGAATAAAAAGAAATGTAATTCTTATAGTAGCCTTACTCCTCATTTTAATCTTTTCTAAGTTTAGCCTTTCTTAGATTTTGTTACTTGGTAGATTTACTGTGACGATTTGTAGGATAAGAAAACTTTGGTTATTAATAAATTATCAAGCAATGAATCATTAGTAGGCCTACCTAAATACCTGAATTCCTCCTCCTTCGTTGTTGGCTAGCTCTTGCTGGATTGACTGCGTAAACTGGTATGTACAATAGAGAGTTTTTTCAACATATGGTAAAGATTACAATAAATGCTAAAAGATATTTTCATATTCATGAATTTATAGATACCGTAATACATTGTGTAGGGTGGTTGAACTGCATGAATAAGGTATAATGTGTAGTAGAATTAGTAAGTCTGTCATAAATTGAATAGTTTAGTGTGTGCTTTTTTAGTTTACCGTATGTGCAAAACTCTGTCATATTTACTTTACACAAGTAATAATAAAAACCTGTCATTGTGTCATTATAGCGTTCTTTCTTTATGATTAGAGTGATGTTTCATTCAAATTTACACTCTTTGTCATAAGTATTTGGCTATGAGCACTGTTGTACAGTGCTGTGTAGCACGGTGTCATATGTTAAACATTACAGTGTTTCCTTATTGACTCAAAAATTAAAAAAATTGTGTCTAATAAAATTTATTAAGTTATTTTTCAACTATTTTTTATCACCCAGCCATTAAACACTATTGACGTTTATTGAATCTTCTCTTTATTGGTTATTGATCATCCCGTTTTGGTAGTAAGCGTTATTCTTGTCTCAGACTCGCTGATCGGGAACCAGTTCTCGTACCGTCCCTCGCTGTTGAATGCTCCGGACTTGCCATCCTGGATGTTTTACACGTACAGTGAACGACTAAACCGAGGGTTCGTGTATGGAGCTCCTCCAGCACGGCAGAAGGACCTTGAGGTAGTTTTGCAATTAATATATGAATTCTTTGTAAGTAAAATGTTTTCTTTGAATTTTGAACAGTTTGCCAGTTTAGGTGATCTTTAAGAATGATCCCAAACATTACATTTACTTGCCATTTGTAAATAAAACAAGAGTGTGGACTTATAATGATTGCAATACTATTTATTTGGTCTTCTAAATAAAATTGCAACCCATGAAAAAAACATACCAGTCTGCTATACACTCAATGTTCCATAAATTATTATTATTATTTTTAAATAGTTGTGTGGGGTATTCAAAATTGTGTGGGGTATTCAAAATACTGAGCATTTCAAAGAACATGATATATAGAGTTTATGAGCCTGATCATTATTTGTTCTATACAATCTTTACATGCTGTTCAGAACACTTTGAAGTCTGTTGTGTTTTATTTAAGTTATTCAGCTAATTTCTAAAAGTAAGTCTTTAGGTATTCAGTAATAGTTCACATAAATCCAATGAAACACTATATTTCAAATCAAGAAATCATCTATATTTCTCTCATGTTTACAGATTGAAGTTGTTGGGCTAAACCGACAAAATTACGAAGCTCGTCGCAGAGTCATCAAGATGAATGTCCTTGAAAAGGACGGTAAGTTAGCTGCAGGCCTACTTACCCAGAAAATATGTGTAAAAAATGTATAGTTAAGTAATGACATGGAATACCACCAAGGGGCAATAATCATAATTGAATGTATTTTTAATATACCTAGCATTAAAATACGGTACTCAACCTAACCACCACAAACTTGGCTGAGCACTTGTAACAGAGTGATGTCACGGCCGAGAATAACCAACGGCTGAGGTCCTCTTGGACATAGCTGCTTTTGGGAATCTGAACACTAAAACCATTTAACATGTATAGAATTACTTTTCATATAATGTTCATAGAAGACTCTTTTTCCGAATTATAAGTTTGTTACAAGGTTGAAGTAAAAATAACCTTAAAATGCTTGTGGCATCCGTATAACAAAAGAGAACTGGTTTTTCAGAACCGGCTCTGTACGAGGTCCGTTTGAAGGTGGACAAGTTGAATGTGGAGGACATGCTAGAGTCGGACCGCTACAACCGCCTGCTGGACATCTTCCGCCGCACGCTCTGGTCGGACAGCCAGGACGACCTCTACATCACATTCCTCGCCTCCGCAGTGCACCTGGGGGCGAGGCTGCCTCTCAACCCCACCGAGGGCGAAGGGTGAGTACACCTCTCAGTCTGGGTCAGTTACAAAATAACCAGCTCGCTGTTAAATTACATTTTCTTTTACTCCTGACGGATAATTTCCATTTTGAGCTGAGTGTTTTGTTTAGAAAGTGGTTAAAAACTCATAAAAATGTTATTAATTTAGTAATTAGGTGTTTTGGATACTAACAGAGAAATTTAGGTACAGTATGATAGCTAACTTTCCTAAGATGAAGATTTTACTTGCGGATCATCAGCAAGAATGTTTATTATTACCAGTGATGGTCGAATCCAGGAATTCCGAATCTCGAATCCGAATCCGAATCCTAAAAAATCGAATCTCGATCTCGAATCCTCGAATCTCAAGTCCCGAAACAAGGATTAAATTAACAGTTTTATTTTTTCTCTATAATGTCAATGTCAATCTTATTCTTAGAGTTAATAAATAAGAGTCATTATTAAGAAATAATATTTAAAAACCAAAGTACAAGGGAGTAATATCTTTTTAGGTTGGAGACAATTATTTTCTCAAAATCAATTTTGATATGCCCACTTAATGAAACAGGTTATATACCTTTATAACTTTAGATTACATAACCATTTTTTGCTATATAAAAAAAGAGTGTATGATGAAAAAAAATCAATAAAAAACAATGAAAGTTTAAAGTTATGAACTTTAAAATCTAATATATGTATTTGTAGGTAATGTTCAATTTAAAAAAAATATATTTAGTGAGATTTAAAGTTTTTAATTTAAAATTTATATTAAATTATAATAAGATGCTTTTAACATTATAAAACAGTAATTCAATTAAAGATTGATTTATTTGACAATACTTTGCCACTTCCCCTTTGATTGGAAAGTCACAACTTTGGTTGACGTTTTGTTTAATTTGTAAGAATTAAACGAATCAAACGAGCCATTCCTTAGTTTTCTACGACAATTGGTTCAGGAAGTAGCATTTTGTAGTAGGAGCAAAAAACACCCCTCTTGAATAAATTACTGCCGAACGTCAACAATAGATAAGCTGAACAATAGATCGTCTTGGGCCGCCCGTGTTTTTGCCGCATGTTTACCTCGTTAGCGAGATCGATCGCCGGCCACGTAAACAACTATTGTTCGGCAGTTCCCGTCCCGATAAATTCCTGAGAAAAAAAATCCCGCCCGATGATCAGGACAAATTTGCTCCCGAAAATTTTCCCGAAATTTCGGGTCCCGTCCATCCCTAAATTATTACTCAGACACAGTGCGTCGGCAGCTCGGCGCCGCGCCGTGATGGCGTAATCTGTCGGCGGACCCGAGATTCGATTCTCGAATCTCGTTCATCGAATCTCGAATCCGAATCTTTTCTTAAGATTCGGTGGATTCGAGATTCGAGATTCGGATTCGACACATCCCTAATTATTACTCATCTAAGTTATTGTTAAAGCAAAAAGAATGGTTTACGATACCTGCTTGTCTACTGATCCGGAGGGGTTAGTTTTCACTACCACGGTTTCGGGCCTTTTTGACCCATTATCAAGTGTTTGCAGTTACAAGTTCACATTAATCCTTCATGGTGAAGTCGTCAGTTTATTAAAATTAACAGGAAACACAACACAACACGAACACGGTACATTTAAAACGAACAAACAACGAAAACCTGGCCAGTATTTAAAGCGGAAAACACGTGCGTGGGCAACGAGTGATGAGTCATGACTCATCACTCGTTATTGTTAAAGGTATTATATGGCTTACATTTTCCAAAACTGTTAGCAAAAAAGGTCACACTGTTTCCGGATCTAGAATTCCATAATGTTTTGTGAACACTATCTAGAACATAACAGTTAGTAGGCCTGATAACACACCAGGCCAACCGTTTTTGCTCTCCATTATCATAACCTAAAATGAATCTTAAAAGAAAAAAATTTCTAAGGATTAAACTATTTCCCAGATGCTTCTAACTAGGAAATGGGTAAAGTAGAGCGTTGCTAATTAATCCTACAATTTGCTATTACATTAAAAAAACCTAAGTTAACTAGTAATTTACTGTATATGCTTCTACAACAATAGTAAAATTATACTAACCAGTCTTAATATTGAACCATCCATAGTTAATTTGTCTTGATGTACTAAAATATAATTACAAGTTCTGTTATTACTTCGCAACTTCCACCTTGAGTAGGGATGGGCCATATTAGATATCTGTCAATGTAATTTACTTCCATATTAGTTGCGGTGAAATATTTGTTTTATAAACCTAATATCCGATTTTAGGTTTCTGAATACCAATATAAGGACGCCTGGCAGTGCAGACAGGCAGTCTCGAGTCTCGCATTAGATAAAATTCGTACTACGATAACTAGTATGTTTTCAACGGCATATGGAATAGAGATATTAGTATTAGTCGGTATCACATATTAGTCACTCTAACCTAGTGTAATATTTACGTAATTAATGCGAGTATTAAGATAAACTGAATTTCAAAAACTGATTTGTGAAGAAGTGATAGGACAACGGCATATGACACAGAGTGATATTAGTATTAGTCGGTATCACAGTTACTCTAAACCAAACATCAGTTACTTTTGAAAAACTAATACGAAAAACCTAGTACTAATATATATGGCCATCCCTAACCTAGAGTTCCACATTAATCACTCTTATGTCACCAGGATCGTGATTCACATCGGCAGTAGAGCTCCGTTCTCGCAGACGCTCCTCGACCTGCAGAAGGAGGTGAGCCCACTGCGGTCCAAGGGCCTCACCAACTGCCCCGACTTCAAGCACACGTCCGTCGAGCGCTTCTTCAAACAGTACAACTTTTCCCTGGACTGGTGCGCCTTCACTCTGGTAAAGCACTTTGGAATATTTATTTCCTCTTCTTATTCAAATTTTGTGCCAGAGAAAAATAAAATCTTAGTAAGTACCGGTACAATAATCATACTTTAATGCTTTGTCAGGGTAAAAAATAAATAAATAAAAGAATACTATTTACCCTTAAAAGGGAGAGTAGCAGAGAATTTTACATACCTTGTCATTGAATAGTTTTACATTCATTGACGCAGGGCATTGGAACTGTTTGTTTCTATTTGATCAAACAGTAATTCGTTCCAGCAAAATATATGTAGAGAGCTTTTATTACCGTTTAGCCCAATTAATTATTCTGGAAGCTAAATATCTTGTAAATAATGGAATGTATAACCTTTAAAAAAATGCTTGTTATTAATTGACTTGCCTAATAATTTTAAATTTCATCCGTTACAAAATACTTCCTGTATTCCTGTAATTTGTCTCATACAGCAGTGCAACTGCCACAATCTGTACGGTTTGCTATGATAGTGCTAGATGTCACATATAGCCTACGTGTCATGTTAATGGGTTATCTGAGTTGTATTGCGGTACAGTAGAACCTCGATAGTTCGACACTTTGTGGACTAAGAGGGTGTCAAACTAACGAAATGTCAAACTATAGGGAGTAAATGGGAAATCTTAACAATGGGAGCATAAAAATTATGATTTTAATTTAGGAAACAATAAATTTTAATGAAACCATAACTTAATTGAACTTTAACATAACCAATATTCAAATCATTTGCCACTTTGTTTCCATTTTCACCTTTGTCAGTCTCCAACATGGACACTAACAGTCGTTATTAACATGTTAAGTTGTCATTTACCGTATCGAACTATAGAGGTTCTACTGTAGGCCTACTATTATTATTATTATTATTTTTTAATACCCGTACATATTTCACAGATTTCAAACTCCGTAGATATTTTTAATGATTCAAATGAATTGATTGCGTTTTCAATGTATCATGTATCATTCTAGTTTTTTATGTTGACAAAATTAGGCATCGACGGAGGTAAGATTGTGTATTTAGTATTTTATATCTGAACATGCAGTTGTGTTTTTTGCATAATTAATTCAAAGTGAAAATCCTCTGTTTTGCTCAATAAATGGTTAAATTACTAATAACAGGATGCAAATTACTTGTTATAAACTGATTTATTTTTATACATTTAGATACATTTCTGTGCAATGACAGTGCTATCCTGACATATTTTAAGCCAAGTATAAATAAATAGTGTGTGATGACTGTAAGCCTTGTGGAGCTTTTTTGCGAACAAAGACCTGCTGATAAATTTAGCAGGATCATTTTATTAGTAGTCCATTAAACAAAGGCAGCTAGATCCATTTCAAACCTCCAAAAAGCTACCATCTTTTTTCAGTATCAAATCAGCATATTTAGGATTACAAGGTTAAATAGCCACTCAGCTATCCTCTCACTTTGATGTTTCAGAGCGATAAACAGTCGAAAGGAGATGAAACGGTCGGCAGAAGCCCAACTACAGACATGGAGACTCCTCACAAATGGCAACCTGTGAGCAAGCAGGAGTTGCCAACCCGAAACTACCTCTCGGAGCTGGCTGTCACACTGATCGTTCCATTATTTTGTTTCATTGTGTTGGTCGCCCTGCTTACTTTCATTCTCTGCTTCCAACAAGACGCAGTGTAAGTATGGGAACTTTGATAATTTAAATTTAGTAGCTGTTACTTACAACAAACATAGCCATCATACCATCATAGTGTTAATTTATACAAATAAAACCTTATAAACTCAGAAAAACTGCTTCAACAGTTGCATAGATTTTTGCCACTGGAGAGTCGATCACAGAGCCTTAACATAATGCACATTAAACATAAATGTTAGTTACACTAAACTTTTTTGTGACGTGTCTTGATGAGCAATTGCGCAGCAACCAATATAATATGGACTTTAATGTGATTGTTTTGCTGCCAAACATGTCCTCAATACTTTTTAATATTCAGTCCTTGTAAAACCTACTTACAAAAAATATCTCATAGGTATAATAACTATCAATATCGCAAGATTATTTATAAGGCAAAGAGATGGAAAACAGTCAAACAAAAAAAATCTATTTACCTATTCATTTAAACGATAACTTTTAACATTTTAGCATATCATATCACCTTATTTATATATTTACTGTCATAAAACAACTTTGAATAGCTGTGTGCTTATGTACAGTAATTTTACGTTTAACCCTCAAGATCAAAATCAAAATCAAAATCAAATCTTTATTGTCACATAACGTTTACAATTCAGCATATGCTAAAAAACAGGTGACATTGTCATAGTATTACATAAAACTACTTATTTAAAGACCAAGCACGTACAGTGTAAAGAAATACATTTTTACCACAGACCGCTTTCTCACAACTCTACATCATTCAAGTAATCATTAACAGTGTAATAATTTTTTTTCCAACAAAAAATCTGTAATGTATTTTTTGAATGTGTTTGTACTTATTAATGATTTATATTTTTCAGGTAGTTTATTATATATTTTTTTCCCCATATACATTGGAGTTTTCTCCACTATTTTAAGACGGTGTATTGGGTATTGAAAATGTTTCTTAAATCTTGTGTTGTATTTGTGTTCAAAGTTTCCTTCGGTGAAAGTATTCAAATTACTTTTCACCATTAATAACATTTTTAATATGTATAAATTTGGAATTGTTAAAATTTTTAGTTCTTGAAATTTTGATTTACATGATGATCTCCAAGATGCAAAAGTCATAAGTCGTAAAAATTTTTTTGAACTTTAAAAATTTTATTTGCATTTGAAGATGAACCCCAAAACTCAATTCCATACTGTGCTATTGAGCAAAAATAAGCATAATAAATCATGATTCTAGTTTTTATGTCTACAGTATTTCGTATAATTAGCATCTGATAGCAGGCTGAATTTAATTTTTTTGTGATATATTCAATGTAAGGACCCCAATTAAGATTTGTATCCACCTCAACACCCAGAAATTTGCAATTTTACATACAGGCAATGTTTTACCCTGAAAAATAACTTCCCTAATGTGCTCTTCCTTAGATTGTGGTGTACAAAAATTTATGATTTGAGTTTTATCCTGATTCAGCTTTACACCGTTAGCTTCAAACCACGCTGTTAACTCAACGAAAGCTTGGCTTAATTTAATTTCCAATGCATTAGGGGAGTTTGCTCTTACAATTGCGGTTGTGTCATCCGCAAATAAAATTATTTTAGAAGATATATTTCTTGGTAAATCATTAATGTACAGTAAAAAAAGAAGGGGGCCCAAGATAGAGCCTTGTGGAACGCCAATCTTAACTTTTTCCCATTGTGACCTTGATATTAAGTTATCTTTTAAAATTACTGTTCTTTGATGCCGATTTTCCAAGTAAGATCTTATAAAAGAGATAGATTTTTTTGAAAAGTTATATACACCCAGCTTCCTCAAAAGTATGTCATGGTTGACACAATCAAAAGCCTTGGATAAGTCACAGAAAACACCCACGGTGCTCTGTGACCCATCCAAAGCCCCTGACACTTCATTTACAAAACTATTGATCGCCTTAATTGTATTCTGTCCTTTTCTAAATCCAAACTGATTATTTTCCAAAATAAAATTGTCCTCCAAAAATTCTGAAATCTGATTGAAAGCTAACTTTTCAAACACTTTTGAAAATGATGGGAGTATAGATTACTGGGCGGTAACTGTTTGGATCATGTCTTTGACCAGACTTAAAAAGTGGTTTAATCTCAGCATATTTTAAATTTTCTGGGAAAACACAACTGTTGAAAGACTGTGTGATTAAAACAGATAATGGTTCAGCAATTAAATATGTTACTTTTTTCATAATATCAACGGTATTTCATCCCACCCAGCAGATTTCTTATTTTTTAGTGAATTAATAACTTTAACTACATCATCTGCAGTTACAGATTTAAAACTAAAATAGAAAATATTGTTATTATAATGGCATTTTTGTGCTAATTTTAAAGCTTCTTGTTCACATGGATGAACCCCCGATTTCCTTAGTTATTTCTGAAAATCTTTTGTTAAAAAACTCAGCAACATCAGTGGAGTTATTCAAGACCCTATCCTCTAAAACAATATCAGAAAAGTTGTGAATATTACTCTTGCATCCTAGTTCAGATTTTACCACTAACCATGCAGCTTTACTTTTACACTCAGATTGTTTTATAAAAGTGGAATTGCTCATCTGCTTCGCTTTGTTACAGACTGCTTTAAAAACCTTTTTATATTTTTTTACATAACTAACTAAGTTTACATTATTTGTCTGCTTGGCTAGTCTACAAAGCTCCCTTTTTTTCATGCTTGATATTTTAATGCCATTAGTGATCCACTTATTTTTATTATAACTGGGTTTGTTACTTTTACTAAAAAATTTCCTCGGAAACACTTCTTCAAAAGTATTTTTAAAACAACCAAAAAAGTTAGAACAGTTTATGTAAAATGAATTCTTAAAAGAAACATTCCACTTGATATCATTTAGTTGATTGTAAAATCTAATGATATTTTTATCTGAAAAAACCCTTCTTTTTCTTTTTGTTACAATTTTTTTTCTGTTCAGGTAGTACATTATTAGAAATATCAATAAAAATTGCCCTATGATCTGATATACCAAGTTCTAAATTCATAACTGGAGCCAGAAAGCAAGATTTAAATTTCAATGATAAAACATTATCGATGCATGTTTTTGTTGTACTTGTTATTCTTGTTGGAGATGAAATATTGACTTGAAATCCATAAGTTTCTATCAAAGAGAGAAATTCAAACTTTTGTTGTGGTTTTTTACAATTTTCCAAAATGTCAATATTGAAATCTGATGTAATGTAAATATTTGTTATACCTCTAATGTTTATTAAAAGTTGGAGCAGTGTTTCAAATTTGTTCATGAATAGTTTGAAATTTGTATCCACTGGCACTCTGTAAATGGAAATTATGATTACATTCAAATCTTTAACTTCAACACACGACATTTCAAAAATCGATTCAGCATTAAAAATACATAAATCATCTCTTACTTTGAATTTTAGTTTACTGTTTAACAGGATACATGACCCACCGTGTTCACCCCCTTCCCTACAGTAAAAATGTGCCAGTGTATAGTTTTGAAAACTGTTTAAAACTCCTATATTGTCTTTTCCAAGCCAGTTTTCATTTAAACAAATAATTAATATGTTTAACAGGATACATGACCCACCGTGTTCACCCCCTTCCCTACAGTAAAAATGTGCCAGTGTATAGTTTTGAAAACTGTTTAAAACTCCTATATTGTCTTTTCCAAGCCAGTGTTCATTTAAACAAATAATTAATATATTTGAGTTTTCTAATATTATATCTAAGTCATGTTTTTTGTCAACTATTCCCCCTTGAATATTTAAATGCATTATCCAACTGAACTGATTATTAAATTTTGCTTCCTTACAAATTGGCCAATTTATTTTTGTTTTTAAATTTTGCTTTCCATTTTCCTTTTTAAAATATTTTAAAGCGGGCGTTACATCAGTAAAACAGCAGAGGACGTATGTAGAGTTTTACCCGCAATGATAAATTGCACAATTTAACCCGTTTTATGTGTTTTTCTAATGAAATATTGCAATTAAATGTTGGCGAACTTCATCAGGAATCACATTTCATTGTTGATACCATTGATGGTTTAACTTAATAGGATTAATATTTAAATTAAACATAGTAAGTAATTTTCTAATATAAAATAGGTATCATTGTTGCATGCGGAGTTTTGCTCTGCAGTAATACAATTGTACATCAATGCGAATGAAACATATTTGATAATAATTATAAATGATATATGTATGATTATTATCATACATATAAACATTCTTATACATGATTTCAATAACCTATAACACAGAAAGGTTCATAAGGAAATACTGATCACTTGGGAGATAGTCAAGTCAAAATATTTTTACAAAATATTATAAAAATATGAAGTACATATTAATGTACATTAAATGGCATCATTTGTACTACAGTACAACTAAACTTTAACTTAAACCTAAGAAAAGACAGCCTTAGATTTTACATATATATCTACATTTGGAACAAAGAATAAACAAAACATAAATGAAAAATATAATTTTGTAGTCTCTTCTTAATAAGGGGGTGGAAAAGAATTCCTCCAGGGAATAGAGAGCTGTTTCTACAAGATAGTTTTTTAGTTTACTTTTAAATTTAGGTATTTTTATTCATTTTCAATGTCGTTTGGTAATATTCAAAAAAATTTAGTCCTATGTAAGTTGGTTTTTTTCATAAAATGTTAGTTTATGTTGCGTTGAAGTGATGAATTTCTTATGTCTGGATAGGACCCACGCGGAAAAAACTCCGCAACCTAACACCGTATCACTGAATGACAAATAACAAAGAACTAGGAGGGGGTGAAGGGGCCCCACTATGTATAAATAGCTTAAGGGAATTCCTGGAATGAGGCCCGTGAAGTACTAGGCCGCACACGACTGCCGACATCCTTCATCAGGGTGTCTACTGGTCACTGAAGTCACTCAAAAGTCACCGAAAGTCACTGATTTTTAAGATTCTTCACCCCTAAAAGTCACAGAAAAGTCACTGATCTTAGTATCTATTTAGCAGTAGACACCCTGATCATGATTGGTTATTTAACGAAAACTACATGTGCGGAGAAAAACTCTGCATGCGGCCGCTTGAGGGTTGAAAAATCCTGTGACAGAAATCCTGTAACAGTAGTTAATGCTCAATTGAAATTAATAAAAATGTATATATTAAAATAACTCATTGTTTTTTAGCTTTTTTTATATTATTGGCATTTTTCTTTGCTTTATCTAACAGCTGTAGTAAAGCCCGTTTAGAGTAGTTCATAATGTTGGTATTCCAGGATTCAGAACGCTTCAGAAGCCATCATAACTTCCATCTCTGTTATGTTTGAGGGTCTTTTGAGGTATGTCACCACAATATGAGTGAAGTTGTCATTGAGTTATATTTATAGTCTACTGTAAGTCTTGCTACATAATTTGACGAATGCAAGTTGCACCACTATTCAGTTTAAAGTGTTGCATAATCAGCTATTTCATGAATTAACATATTAAATAAGTCCGATGTTTTTGGAAAAGTCTCCCATCTTGCTTATCCAAGCTGTTTCTGGCCATTCGTCAACTTATGTGGTGAACATTATAGTGTTACTTTTTTCCTCATCCTTGTCACACTTTGTTTTTGTCTTACAAAACTTTAGTGGGGGCACGGTTTTAAGCAAGTTTTTATATTTGTGTGTGTTTGTGGTTTCTTTTTTTAAATTATTTTTTTGGTTTCACAACTAAGTTTTAGCTGCAATAAAGAAAATTAAAGGCTCATATATCAGGGTGGTTAAATGTAGTTGCTTGTTAAAAAAAGACACCTTGTCAGATTAAAAATAAAAATTATGATCTAAACCACCCCCCCTATTTTTTTATCTAGAAGAACAATCAAATTCCACTTTCTGGTCCATTTGTTTTGCATTTTGTTTTTTTCTTGTCCATTGCTTAAATTTTGTTTGCTCTTTGTTTATGTTTATTTATTATATGTGATGCTGGTGCATTTTTTATTCCAATTCAAACAAGAAATTAGGTTATTTGTTTCTGATTATGTTTTCATATTATTTGTTATTATAAAGATTCTAATTTTAACATGGTATCATTTCAGCAGTTTCCAATTTCATAAAGTGGATCATGAATAGTTTGAAATTTTATTTAGTTACCAGTAGAATGTTTCTTTTGGCCCTAGCACAAAATAAATTGTATCATTGATTGGTTGATTCAAAACTGAGGAATTTTATAATTACATGTTTATTGTTGTCATAATGTATTATGACAATAAAACAAGTATCAAGTATAACATTTTCTCTGGTCCCTTGTGGTTTGAATGATGCCTTTCATACTAATTGGGTTTTACTTTTAAAGATCAGAATGCTGTAATAGCATCTTCGGGTGATTAAGATTGTGTGTTGCGTGTAGGAAGCGCAACGATGACACTCCCCAGTCACTGCTGGTGCAGTATGAGGCAGTCCACCGCGCCTCCAACACACTGCGCTCACTGTCCACCCAGCGCGACACCAGCCCCAGGTATGTGACAAGGAACCCAACATACACAACGCACAACGTACACAACGCACAACGTACACAATACACAACACACAATGTACACAATGCACAACGTACTTACATGGATTCACAATGTAGAACACCAGCTTTCTCCGTCTGCAACGGGTTGAACGACAATACAGGTTAAATTTTCCTACAGCTTTAACTTGCTTAAAAAATTATCATTAGTCATTGCAATAAAGTGATGATGTAAGTTAATACAAAATCTTACAGAAATTGTATTTTAAAGTATAACTATTTTTCATTTTTCTGACGCGGCGGCTATTTAACCTGTAATCTTTATAAACAATGGTGGACCTGCCTGTCTTGACCAATCTTTTTGCTGCGGCATATTTGCGGTGATGGCAGTCTTCCTGCAATAGATGGCAGTCGCCTGTTATATGTGCTTTGAGGGCAAAGATATTTTTTCTTAATAAAACTTTTTAGGAAGATAAAAATCTGAATGAGGGTCTGTAAAGTACCTCAGTTGCAGTAAACATGTATTCAGCAAGTTGTCAATTGGAATTTGGTGATTTTTTTAAAATTCTCCCTTATACACTATACATCATTGACCCTCTAGTGGTGGAACAAATGATTTTAATTTTTTTTAATACACTTAAACTATTTTCACAAACAATAATTAACATACTTAAACATGCACTTGACAGGACATGCACCCAAGGGCACAAATTTAAAATTGGAGGTATATTTTTTAGAATACTATTTTATATTTATACTGGAAACTTTATTTAAATACCCACATTGAAATTACACTGAAATTACATTGAAGTAATAAGCCAGGAAATTTGTTACCTAAAGGTGAGGTATATGTACATTTGTATATTTGGAGGTATATGTAGGTTTACTGGCAGATGTGTTGAAAAAAATATTTGTTGATCCTCTTCTAGTGAAAGTAGATCTAAATACAAAATTTGATTAAGTAATGTTAATAAGTAAGCAAGTTATAAAGGTATTTTTCATCACTCCTTATCGAAAGTAGCTATGAGTATTTTTGATTGTAGCTAATGTAAAAGAAAATATCTGTTTCTTAACTGTTTCCAAGCTCTTATTTAAAGCAAGGGAATAACAATCAGCTGATTTTCCGTCTCTCTAAATAGACTTTTCCTTGCTCTCAATCAGTTCTCCATTTGCGAGTAAGTTATGGGCGTTAGTGGTTCTTTACTTTTTATTTTTAAATCACCTGTTTTTTAATGTTTAACTATCTAAATGTAAACAGAAATAGACATATACTAGTTTATCGCCACGATGAAAAGTATCATTTGTAACTTGTACCGATTGTAAGTTTCCAGCACATACTCCGATCATTTCCGTACTTTGCTTCGCCTCCCATGGGAAACTCGCCCTCAAATTTGGTGTTCCTTGAGTGTGTACAGGAAAATGCCACTTTCGGTACTTGTATTGAAATATAATTTTGTTTCTCATGAGAATGACTTGGAAAACATATATTTAGATTTTCTCAGTAAACAGTAAAATAAGTTAATGATTCAATATATTAAGCAGTTTATTTCCAAAAATTGTTGTTTTTTTTAGATTTTAGATAATATTGGTTTACTTGCATGACCCTCTTTTTACTCTTGTATTAAAGTAGAACATCACAAAATAGAGAGTCACATTTCAACTGGGTACAGAATTGACCTTGTAATGGATCCAACTTGCTTAGGAGTATGAGCACCTTAACCACTTAACTACCCTGTCATTTAATATTCTTCCATTTGACTTCAAACTGCTCCAATTAACAATTATTTTGCAGAATATCCTCGGAGAGAGGAGGCCTCCGACCAAACCCACCTCCGTACACCGGAGTACACCACTCGTGAGTAACATGCTATCCTGTCAAAATTATAACCTAAATCTAATTTTTCTCACAATCTGCTTACAGCTTACCTGCATCATTAAGTTGGATGACAAATTGAGGTTTTCTAACTGACAGTTAAATAACATCATTAATTTTTAACTAGTGGGTGCAACAAAGTAGCTCTATAAATAATAATGACAAAAAATACAAAATTGTAAAAAGTTTCAAAGGACCAAAGATCAAAAGACCAGATGTCAAAAGACCCATAGAGATTTTGACAACGTGGGTAAATCGCACAAGACGTAAAAATTTTTACACTTGACCGTAAGGTCTTGACATTGTGGCGTTTTGTTCCTGTTTTGACTTCTGGAAATTCACCTCTTCAGCTAAATTGCCAGACAACAGCAGATTTCAGCTGTGTCCAGCTACCTTAGGAAATGTGTGGTGAATGGAAGAATTTTTTCGTCTTGTGATTTTAATGTGGTTTGTATTTTTTTATTCTAATAGAAATAACTTGAGCTGAGAAACTACAATATGTTTACCCAAAACTTGACATGGAACATTATTACCATAAAATAACATTCAACCTGATTTTCTTTTTCTTTAATAATTTATATATTTAAAACAGTAAGGTAAAATCCAGTTTTGGACAGTTCGTCTGAGACTTCTACTGGGACGGAGTTGTATTAAAACATAGCAGGTTTTATTTGTATTTCAAAAATATTTACGTTAAATTTGTCAAAAATATAAACTTTTTTATGGATAATTAACATGGGGAAAAATTAAACTTTTTCAATCCTATGGACAGTTTGTCTGAAACTTCCACTGAACCGATTTTTACATGCAGTTTGTACCAAATAAAAGCTAAACAGTTTTATATTAGCAGGTTTTATTTACTTTAACATTATCTTTCTTTCTTATATTACCAAAATTGAAATTTAAAGACCCTTGCAATGAATTTATTTTAAAACATTTCCAACAGTTGATTGTAAACACACGGAAGTAGTATTTGTCTAAATACAGTAGAAGAGCAAACGCTCAAGAAGGATTGGGTTTATTATGGCCAGTACCTAAAAACGTATATAATTATAATGTATCGTTAAATTGTTTAAATCTACTTAATTATGGAAAACAGCTAATTAATTAGAAGGAAAATGCAATTTAAAAAAGTATATTTTTTACATATTTCACACCTTTTGCCTAGCGCTCCACTCACCATGATTGGAGCCGTATCCGTTGAGTATCGAAGGGCAACGACTCGTGTGCTTTAAAATAGTAATTGATATATTTTTATAATTCATCATCTATAATGATAAATTCATTGTTTCAGAACTAGAGAAGACTACCTTGATGATGATGACGCTAAAACATGGTATTGTTAAGCGGACATTGGCGTTAAACAGCAAATGTGAGGTAGATTGGTCTTGTTTAGCTTGAAATATTAGAACTTTTATGTAGATTAAACCCTACCTATACCAAGAGAAGAATCGTGTGAGCTTGTTGCAACTGAACATATTATACAGGTTATAGAGTAATACTACCTGTTATGTTTGATTATTCTTATTTATAACTTAATTTGTAAATGATGGAACTGTTAACCTGAGTTTTTCCTGTGATTCAGTGCATTTTTTGTTATTTCTTAACTTTTTCTTTCTTGTTTTCAATCTTGTTACAACTTCACGTGATACGGATAATTTTGTATTATTTTAACTCCTTGGATTAAAACTCTGTTCCTAATGTACTTGTTAATTTAGTTATTTTATTGTTGACAGTAGGCCTACTGGTACCTTAAACCAAAGACTTAAAGTAGACAATATTATACAAAGTCAAGTAACATATTAGTTTTATTCTAGTCATTTTCTAGTCACTACTGTATTATTATTATTGCCATAAAATAATAAACGGTATCAGATAACTGACACATACTTTCTCCCAACAATATAAAAACATGTGTTAAAAGCTTTAAACATTAATGTCTAGATGACTCTGTCGGATAGTTACCAGCTGAGCAGCGCGAGCTTGACCCTACGCGCATCTGTGACTTTTAACAACGTACTGCGTTTACCGCTAAACGAAAAATTGTATTTTCTCCTCAACCACTTGACGTAAAGCAATAATTTAAAGTACTGGATTATTTAGTTTTTTGAGCTTGATTTAATGGTGATGAGTAAAATTTTTTTTGAGACAACAGCTATTTTGAAAATCAAAAAAATTGATTTTTAAACACTTTTTACTCCATAACTTTTGAACGCGCATTTTCTCGGAGATGCGGGTGGTGTCATTTTATCCACCATTTTAAGCTTAATAAACCACAAAATTTTAATCAAAATCGTTAGAGCCGTTTTTGAGAAATTTTGATTTTTGACGATTTTTGAGGGTTTTTGGGGGTAAAATACCCTTAAAATCAAAAATTCAAAAAAATGAAAAAAACGCCTGGAATTATCGTGGATTTGGACCTATATACCAAATTTCATTAAAATCGGACCATTAGGGCATTCTCTAGCTCTGTTTACATCCTGACACACACACACACACACACACACACACACACAGACATCACTCCGAAAACCACTTTTTTGGACTCAGGGGGAACCATAATGGATAAATCCACCAACAACTCAAATTCGAAAATTTGACGAAAACAATACTTTCTCCATATACTATGGTATAGGGGGAGAAAGTAAAATAGATCACTTAAGTTTTAAAGGCAGTAAATATAGTTGAGAAACAGGTATCATTAAGATAGAATAATATGTTTTTCATAAAAAAACTACCGTAATAGGGAAAAAGAGATTGGGGAAATCAGAGAAATGCCAAAGATATATGAAACTGTACTATATTAGGAATTGGCTAATTTAATACTGTTTTACACCACCCTTGAGTCATGATTGTTGAAATTGTAGAAACTGATGTCATAAAATGGGAAACATGTTTATTAAAGTAGAATTCTTTTGTAAATTTAAATTTTTACTAGATATCTGACATTTGTTCTAAACCCAAAACATATTGGTGTCGGGTACACAAAGATGTGGAAGAGCTTGCACCCTTAGTAGACATGAAAACGTAATGTTCGTCCATCTTATATACAAAGGTTTTTAATTTAAAATAATTTATGAACATTTATGTTTTTAATACAAAAAATGGATAATGAAAAAATGTAGGCATAGAATATTTTGAAATTACAAATTAGTTTTTACTAACACATGCAGAGAATATTTTATAATCATAATCTAATCTCTAAAATTAATACAGTCGACCCTGCTAGCTCGAACTTTGATAAATCAAAGTTCTTGATGTGTAAAATTATTTTCAAACTTCTTATACCTGCCAAAGTTAATTAAAATCTATACATAATACAAAATAATTGTCTGCTGTCACAACAGTGTACTGTACGTTATGTCTGTAAGTCAAATTAAATAAAATTTACCTCATTTACTCACACTATTCCTAAGTCAAACTATATGTAAGTCTTAGAATAATCGTAGTCCCGTGAGTTTTGAGTTAGCGACATTTGACTATAATAATTTTGGACTTCTTCTCTTCACCTTTCCTCCTAGACAGAAGGCAGTAAGATCTTAGAGGCAGATAAAAGATGCAATCTTGTGCACTCCGGCCCTCCGCGCGTTGGCTGGAGTCGTGGGTCGTTTGGTACATGAAAGAATTAGAGAGTTTACGGTTGGGATCGTCTGCAGAATGGAGGCGTAGAGGGTGTTAGCTGCCTGCATCCCCCTAATTGACTTAAGAGCCTTAATTTCTTACAGCTATGATTCATACAACATCCTACCAATGGTTCTCTGTCAAAAGTCTAGTTCTGTTTCAGAGCCACTTTTTGTATCTTGAAAAAAATTATAAACTAATTTCTAGGTATGTTATCTATAGTTAAATGTTTGGTAGTTTGCTTTTGCATTTTTATCACTAGAACATTGAAAATTTTAAATGTTCAATATTTAATTGGTGTTGTTGTAGAAAAAATTGTAGCTAGTATTATAAATGTCATCGTCAATTACGTGGTATCACCGTTTAAACATATCAACATTTCAACCCTTGTACTTTTTGTATTCCTTTCAAGGATCTCTGTCGTCAATAGCATTTTTCTCCTTGTGAAATTGATGTTTCTTGTCTCTTTTGTTACTAAATAACTTTTTATTTGTTATCTGTTATGTTTGTTATTTATTTATTAAATATTTGTTTTTTATCTTCTTACTTCAACTTATTAATCCCTCCTTAACCCCCCCCCCCCCCAACTACCCTACCCCTACCCTAACTACCCCCCTGATAGTTTCAAATATCAAACATTTTCAACATTTTGTTTAAACAATATATCAAACATTTTGTTGTAACAATGATGTATCCTTCCGAGGGAATTGTCCAACAACAGGTCTCATTATGACCTCCTCCCACTGTGGTGTAGTAACTATATTTTCAAGGGTATGAAAAGAAGTCGCTGTCGAAATCCCTCAGCAGCGGTGATTGAAAGTATATATAAATATATCGTATGGCATTAATAGCCAGCAACCAACTTCAGAAAAATTTAATACATTCTCTGAGAGGTCGTCCATAAATTACGTCATCTGAAAATAGAGGGGGAGGGTCCAGATTGAAAATGACGGTAAGGTGATGTGCAAGGGGGGGGTCGGCTTTGACATGACGTCATTTTAAATATGCTGTTTTATATCAAATTTTAACAGTAAAACAATGATAAATTCTAACACAACTCAACTATTATAAAATAATTATCAAAAAAAGAAAAAAAAATGGACTATTTTAAAGCGTTGTTTTATAGTTTATTTGTCATTGAGAAAGTCGTTTTGGCTTTATTTCTTAAGGTAAATTCAGATTTGATTGGTCATTTTTTAGTTTATCATGTAGCGTTTAAAAAGCTTTATTTTTACTTAAAACGGACATTTGTTAAAAATGACGTCATTTTTCCGAGAGGGGGGAGGGGGGTCAGACAAATTACGATGGTAGGATGATTTTAGGGAGGGGGGGTCCAAAAATGGCCAAAAAGCGATGCCGTAATTTATGGACGGCCCCTGAGGTGCTTAGCACCTCAGAGAATGTAAAGTCGAGAGATTGAAAGTCGTACCCTGGCTAATCCCCTCCTCCTCTCAGCCATCTCCTTGCAGGCTCAAGGGGGGGGGGGGATCTGAGAGCCCTATTGAGTGACAAGGTTGTAGGGCGGAAGGGTCTCTACTACGGCCTTCTGAAATGATGGCCTGATAAGAACAATTATCATAAGATAGAATAGATAAGTCAGCTACATTCGTACTTGGGCCTATTGTGTCATCACATCTCGACTTCACATCACAAAGACTTCGCAAACGTTCTAAAACCATAGCTTTCAAACAGCATCTGGTGTTGACTCCTAAACCAAGTTTCCAATTCTCACACGTTGTAAAGTCAATACTTTCATTCAAAATGACACTTTTCACTGGGCCAAATTTTTGGAATACCAGGTTTCCATTGGATGTAACCATTGCCATGTTTTTAAGAATGGTTTGCATTCTTGATGAAAACAAAATGGAGTGGATTTCCCAATCAGTTATTTTAATTTTTGCTCATAACCCATAAAACATTGTTTCTCATAACCTCCGCCACAAGTTATGCTAATTACATAGATACAAAAGTGGTCTTTGATTTGAAAAAAACACAACTTGATATAATACTTGTAAAGTCGGGTCTGCACTGGCCGAACGTTCGTGGCGAACTTGTCTGACAAAATCAAAAATCACCAAACATTCCTAACAAAAAATGATTAAATTATTTACATTCAACAGAAATACCAACAAACAAACAAAAGTTCGGCAGAACATGTTCGACCAGTGCGGACGCGGCTTTAAAAGTAAACCCATTTTATATTTTAGTTTAAAACATTTTAGTTTATTTATATTGAATACTGTTTCTGTATATACTCTCAATTCTGTATCACCCTTAGTACTGTGCAGGACATCTATTTTACATTCAATAATTACATCGCCAAAGATGCTGATGTTTATCATGCCTTAATGCCTTATCCTAGTGATAACCATTTCAATATTTTGAATTTCCTTGACTGATTTCAATCCAAAAAAGGTAAATCACGGAGTGTCAAAGCTGTTTAAATGTTTTACTTTATTACCAAATATTATATCTGGTTTTCCGCCGCCGCTGGCTCGCTGGGAGGACAGATGACCGTAGACTGGTCCATCTCACACGAGAGGTCCATGTGGCAGGATTCTGGATGTAACATTTGTTAATTTGAATATCACATGGCAATAAGATTTGTGATTTTTAAGTAAGCACCACTTTGATCAGTTAGCTAAAAACGGTAACCTTTTACTGTAATCTTTTTGATTAATTTAAGATTGTATCGTAAACTACAAGTAATGTGTCATAACCTCACCATAACCATCCTCTTCATCTTTTGCCCCTACTGAGGGGTTGGTAGCATCAAATGTGAATAAATAACTAAAAATATATTACTAACAAATATTTTGTCATCAATATTAAGTCACTAAAGAAGTCTTTATAAGAAGGGCATTCCTTTATGTCATTATAAACATTTTTCTAACCACCTCCTGTTAATATTTAACATAGGTGACAAACCAAATACCTTTGTATCGCAAGGGTTTTCTTTGTTTTCAAATGTTCAACTACTTAAGTCAAACTGAATTTGAGATCATTTGAATGAATAACTAGGGCCTACATCATCTTAGAAACGAAGATATCGTGTTTAATGAGCAATTGGGGCTTCTGAAAATTTTAGTTTGTCATCATGAAGCTGATCAGCAAAATGATAGCAATATTGAAGAAAAAATTAATGTAATGCACAAGTTATCAAGTTAGCCACACGGTATATTTTTACCATTAATTTAAAGCAGTATGGAAGTATGCAACACTCGAATTGGCTTACCAGAGTTGCAGCAGACTCCGTCAGTGGCACAGACTCCGACACCTGACGGGGAGATGCAGGGTCGGCCGCGGGCCTGGGGTAGGGCCCCCGTGCCCCCGCACTGCTGCAGCACCCCCGGAGTGGCAATCAGACAGCCGAGGTGGGGGCCGCAGCACACGGCGGGGCCCACACATCGGCCCAGCAGCCCCGGGCCACATCTCGTGCAGCCACCAGCCTGTGCGCATTACACGAGTGTAGAGGATATGCGACAGCTGTTCAGTACAGTAGTTGCCAAAATTAGAGAGACTGGAGGCAGGTAGTCTGGCCCGTCCTAATCCTTTGTTTACAAAACATACTGTATTGTAGCGTGACCGGCCGGTTAAGCTCCGGAAGGCCGCCCTGATCCTCAGTTAGCGTCCAGTTGTAACTCTTCTTTTTCTGAGGCTTATCCCTTTTTTAAATGGTTATTAAACATCACAGAACTATGATTCAAATTTTGTTTGAATTGTCTAATCAACGAGCAAAATTAAATTAGTAAATTGATACTGTACATGTATTGGTACGATTAATAGATAATTTAAGCAGAGGTCAATATTCCTAGAGGAAATCCATGGAGACCTGGGATTAGTAAGGATTAGGACGGGCCGGGACTACCTGCCTCCAGTCTTTCTCTAATTTTTTCAACCACTATAAGAGTCATCCCAGGGAGGGAAGGGGTGGTTTATGTGACTTTCAGAGGTCGGCAGCCCTATAGTGTGAGCTACAAATTGAAAATAAAAAAGTGCCAATCGTTGTGCTCTCTTTATTTTGTGGACAATTATTAATATGCATTATTTCAGGTCGGAACCTAAGCGTCAGTCCAATTTGCATTATAAAGGACTCACTGATGTTCACAAAGAATATTCAAAAACAAATAAAACAGACTGTTGTGCGGTCGGTAGTCTGTAGTATCCGTAGCAATCTCACCATCTCTAAATCTACAATTAATTTACAAAATAGAACATCTACTATAAACCATCTTTTCTGCATATACTTCTTGAAAGATGAGCCAAAACACCCAAAACCTACAATCAAATTGACAATCAACCTATTCATTTAATTTTGCCAAGGGCAGTTGTACTGTTAACAGTGGTGACGGAGCTGTCAGCACTTTTGCAGCCACAATTTGGATTTTAAACTGAAGCGCATGGTACAGCTCAATCAACCTTTGTGACCTAAAAGGTATAATTTTAATTGAGCCTATTTACCCAAAATGTCTTCACTCGTAAAACTTACCATTTATGCATAAATTAACTTATTTCCAATGTGGCGGACTGATAATAAAATTTGTAAAAATTTAAATGTTATTATAAAAAAGTTCTTAAAATATTACTTTAAGAAATTTTATTCTTGAGTATTTTTTGTTGTCGGGAATGGTTTCGGAGATACCATATGGGCATTTAAAGATTGCCCCATTTTATTCTTATGGGAACATTTAACTTTTTTCAATATCACTTATGGTTTTCAAGTGAAAAGTAGACACACTTATATCAATGACCCTGTGTATTCTCTCTGATTATGGATTGTTTTTAAATTGGCTGGGTAGCTCAGTGGTTATAGTGCTCACCTTCAAAGGTTCCCGGTCCAATCCTGAGAAAAGTAAGTAGCTTTTTAAATGGTTCGATTCCAGACCCAGTTTCCATTTGTCATTGGGCTAATAATTAATGTTAGATAGTAACAAGAATGGGGTTTGGACCGTTCTCCATCAGAATATTAAAAAATAAAAATGCTACTGGCACACAAAGTAATAAATAATAATACATGAATTGAACTCATCGTTTAGCGTGTGTTATTCTCATTGTGTACCTGATCCGTGGTAGCGACGTCCCCGGTGGGAGGTCTGCTGCGTTTGCCACCCTTCGGACAGTTGGTGATGAGGCATGCAGCCGCTATACTGACCACGGCCAGCATCACAGCACCTCGCAATCCCATCGCTGACACAGTGCAACACCTATCATATTTTGTAGCTACTAGCGTTAGCTGAATTTAATTATTAATCATAAAAATAATTATTAATTTGATAATTAATAATTAAATTGGTTGAAAGAATATTTAAATTTAATGATACAGTAGAAGCCCTCTAGTCCGGCCTCGGATGGTTTGGCCGCCGAATAATCCGGCTGCGGTGTTCCGGAAATGAAATGTTATGCCCCTGGTGTTTCCTATCCATAAAAAATAGACAAGAATCAACTTGTCCCATGTTATATCACTAAAATATACCAGTTCAATTGATGATTTCCGGAAGATTCGGTTCCCGATATCTTCTAAAACTTTGTGTTAGTGTTCTATTGTTCTTTAATCGTTATCTTTTAGTTGGGTGTTTCGCGGCCCAATTGTCTATGTAACACGGAATTTAGGTCACTATAAACAGATTCTGTTTCTTTTGCGGTCCCATATATACACGTTAGCTGGCCTTTGTTGACAGAAGACCAGTATTACTGTCTGTTAAACACACTTTCATCTCTAGCGGCTGCTTGTCTGTTCCCGATTGTCATTTCGGCACTACAATGTCTGAGAGAGAGCAAATCATGATGGTTAAAAAAAAGTTGATACATAGTATTGGTTGGGCAAGTGTGATACCCTTCATTGTTAAATACATCCTAATAGTTCATTGTTGGAACTCACTTATAATACAGGTCTATGTTTAACCCGTTTAATAAACCGCCGGATAATCAGGCTGGTGGTTCGGTCCCGAGGTGGCCGAATTTGAGGGCTTCTACTGTAATAGGTATTAGAGATTGTGGCATTAGCCATTCACTTCCCTCTTTTGCTCCCAGGATAAACATACTCTTTTGCTTTGCTCCCTTCCCTCCGAGACCCCTGGAATGAACAGGTTAGCTTCTCTCTCGATTCTAAGTTGAGTTTCATTGCTCCTTTCCTTCAACCCTTAAGACTTAGATGACCATGTTAGATGAACTAATCTCTCCCCCTTCTCAATGTGATCATTCGCTTCTCTCTCGATCACCTCTGGGATAAACTCATCTTTCGTTATAGTTCAGTAAATACAACAGTGTCAGGTGTCAGTGCTGCATCCTGTTGCATTGAACGATAAACAGAAACCATATATTAAGTTGAAAACAGCATGAAAAAAGGCGAAACTTCTGATAAATTAGTAAAATATTTGTTAAATTAGTTCAGCAATGTTTGCTAACTCTTCAGAAAGTAGTAGGAAAGCCAGGTAATCTCTATTGCCTGAGATCTGCAAAAGTGTTTATCCCTAGTGAGTAATTCAGGATTTTACAGTGAACTAATAATTACCATTAAAGTAACAATATTAGAGAGAATGGCAAACTTTCTTAAGTGTTTTATTCTTTTTTAAATATACATTTTTATTATGCTTCTTAAAACTTATGCTCCAACATACTTTGTCAATATTTTAACCCTAATAAAAATACTTTTTTAATCAACAAAACATATGGTTAAAAGTTACGGGACTTACCAGAGTGTCCAAGACCTGGCACAGACTAAGAGAGGAGTTGGGAAAGCTCTCTTTTAAACCAGGAGCAAAATCCCCCACGCAATGAAATATTCAGCATGGAGGTTAATCACAGCTCAGATTTGAATCACAATAAAACACACTTCTAGGATTTGGGCTGGGAGAGTGCCAGGAGATGTTATATTGTGCAATAGCCTTACGCATTTTGAATACCGTGCTTGTACGACCTTTGTAGAAGGATATACCTGCAAGAAAGCGAGATATTAGTTGAACTATTTTAAAATAAGACAATTTTTCTTGTTGTACAATTAATTGTATTTTATTGTGGAGTGTCTATATTTTATATTTTTTATCGAATGAAGTAATATAAAGCTTTAACATCTATACAGGGTAAAAAAGTCTGTAAATGATGTAATATCTTTTAAAGTATTTACGTTATAAAACTAAAACTTTGCTAATTGATTTTGAGTGACTAAGTCAAGGGGGTACTTAACTCTCTCAATAAGGAATCAGAAGAAAATCTCAAATGTAAGAATATGTATGTACATCATACTAAAGGTCTTTATAAGAATATAGATAACAATGCCACAAACCCGACCTTAAAATAATGACCGAGTCAAAAATGGCAGGCGATCAAACTTGCATTAAAATCATAGTGCTGAAAACAAAAAGCACTGATGTATAGCTCAAATTATTGTTTTGTAAACATATTGTAACTTTACCCACGCAGGGTATTGGTTTATTTAAACCAATAATAAATAATTGTCACAGTAAATTTTAGCATAAATATATAATACCGTACCTTTCTTTCTCTAAAATTCATTATTGGTGAAGGTAAGTTTATGTTATTGTTTAGTAAATTATTACGGACATTTTCCATCACTGATTAGTTTGAAAACAAGTTCACCTGTTTTTACTAATTAGTGATGGAAAATGTCCATAATAATTTACTAAACAATAATAACATAATACCTTATTTCATTTCACATAAGTAGTCTTTATTAAGGTTTCTTTTTTCATAATTATCAATTTCTAAAACTTCGGCTGTATGAATTCTTTGGATAAAAATGTATAGAAATGGAAAGTTTGTATAAATTTTCAATGAAGAAAAATGTGTTAAGAAAGTTTGTTTAAGACTGGACAGATCTCTATTAATATTTATATTTTCATATTAAGTGTAATATGAAAGATATTGAGTAAAAAAATTAAATTTTTCAATAAATAGCTTGAAGAATTTTTTTTTATACATCTCATTGTGTATTGTGTCTTTTCAAGAGGTGGGTTACATGAATCAAACAAGCAGAAACGCAAGAAATGGTATACTGCTAACACTATTCACTACATAATGTAGACTCGGAACTTGATGGCTTAGCTCACTACAGATTTGATCACCTCCGTGATTACCGGGGCCAACGTTAGTTTGGTCAGCCCCGAATGTACCCAAAATTTATTTTATTTGTATATTTTTTAAAATAAATACGGTTGCCTAGTAATTTAACAGTCAAATACAACTTAATTTTTCAGATACAGTATTTGTAAACCACTGTAGAAGTTTACTATCAACTTTTTACTGATAGTTATTACTATCAAGTTTCTTAGGTTGATTTGACAAATTAATTATTGGTAGCCCACTTCATGATGTCAGTCAACGAAGCTGGAAGTGATGCGATGTTTTCACAGGCTACCGCAGCTGTTATTAGCGCCTAGCAGCTTAATAACATGTTAATCGGCTGTTTCGGACGCGTCGTTCCAATTTTTCGGTAATTCGGAGACCCCGGAGCAGTTGGCCCTCATGAATTACGGGTTTTGCGAAAAGCCGCCGGGAGCCAAGAAATTAGGTAAGGTAGAATATATGAATATTTAGTCGAGAGATCATCTTTCTTGGCTGATTATATTAAGACTTGATTTGCACTTGGAATCTAGGCAATGGATTTTAAATTTATATTCATTCCCTTGTCCTTATAATATCTGATTTCCTTATTTTTGCTGGTATGTTCATGTTGATATGTTGTTAGGGCTTCAATCACCCAAGTTGGCATGGTTCGATAGTAATGGTCATTGCTGAAATCAATGATGTTATTTTTCATGTTCATGTGAAGTTCGTGGGATAAGGTAGAGCCTTGTGCATGGTGACGTCCTTTAAACATAAAAAGCAGGTAGTGCTTTTTTCAATAATATTAATTATATTAAATAATATTTAATTTTATTGAGTTATAGAATCAATTAATGAAGATTAAAAAGTTTAATATTGTTATTTTATTAATTTTCGAAGGATGGAAAAAATTTTACTGTCCGTTATTTTTTGTACATATGAGCAACTTCCAGTGGGAATAAGAAAGTGTAATTTATTTTATAAATTATTTATATACAATTATTTATAAATTATTGATATAGTTATTGTGTAACTGAAATAAATTATATAAATTTCAATAATAGGCCAAATTTAAGTATAAGAGCTTAGACATTACAGACGAACACCATAGTTGAAGTAAACATTTTTAGAATTACAGTAATACAGAGTAGAATACTGTTAGTTGAATAAAATTAAAGTAAAAGTTGAAGACAAATATTAAATATATTTTTACGTCCACAAGGATTGGCTTTACGCTTAAGTTACTGTATGTGAATCTATAAGATAAGAAAATTATAAAATTGAACTAAACGAATACAGCTCCAGTCTGAGTGCTAGGCAGATGGTGTGAAACTTGTATAAAATGAAAATAAAATTCAATCACATCTATATATTAATACGCAAGCATGTTTCATTTCCTCCTTTTTTCTCAGCTCGTGTTCATCGTAGGATAAATCCGGGCATACCGTTAGAAAGGTATAGTCCTGTAGATGAGCAGAATCACATCAGACTCTAGGGCTACGCCCCACAGGCTTTCAAAGTTCCAATGTTAATCTTATGGAGAAAGAATTGAATGAATCATTAGACAGCTGTTGTAAAAACAATTGCTAAAAAATTAGGAAAAACAGATGTTTTAGTTCTAAAATTTTTTAATCTTTTTTTTTTTTTAATCTGTGGCCAGATAACCGAAATTGTGATCGAATTTCGATCAGGAGGCGTTCTCTAGTAATTATAAATAAACTACATTAATACCAATGTATACAGAACTGAATAAGGACATCCTTATGGGGATGTGAGAATGCCGCCCCCGAGACACAGATAGCACCACCAAGACGTAATTTTTATTCAAGGATCATGCTGATTGGTTGAATGGAAACAGATGGCTAGATTAATTTTGCAGACATTTGTTATTGTTTTGATTTTTTGTAAACAAATATGCTCATTTTGACATTTAAGAGATAGAAAAGAGCGCTTCCTGTGACAATAAGGAGAAATAATCATAAGGAGACATAAGGAGAAATAGCATTAGCGCTTTATTTTACTCTGGTTTTCGGAATCAAAACAAAACTTTTTTAACATGGGATGTCCCTACTTATTTGGCTCTGTATACATTTCTAATACTCTGAATTAAAACTGCATGTTAATAAACACTATCCCATTTCGTCACTCATCATTGTATTTGAATTTAAAAGTTAACTGCTAAGTAAATAGAAAACCTAAAATGACAGAAGGGAGACAGGTTGTTTTTTATGAAGACAGCTGTTTGTTCTCGTGAAATTAATCATATGTTATAGGTAAACTTAATAAATTTGGTCTTATAAAATACATAGAAACTTTAAAGTCTTAATGGGGGAAGCATTGAACTGAGGACGAAAAAATTATTCCATGACATCTATCGAGAATCCCTTTTAATTTGACACATCAATCATAAAAATCGGTTCATAAATAAAAGATTTTTGCTGCTCACAAGAAATTCCTTACGGAATTAGTAAGATAGATTCAGCTCACGGCCCGAGCAGACGAGTACTGAGTCACTCCGCCGTTACTGGCTGTAATCGCCAGCTCATTACACGGTAGTTGCTGTGAGCCGCCGCCGCGAGCGCTGCGGTCGTTATCGCCGCCGTAACTGACGCGACGGTGGCGCTGCGCGGCGGCAATGGGGAGATTTACTCGCAGCGCCCGCGGCGCGCGTTATTCAAATGTATGCGACAGGCGGCAGGTGTTCCGGTGTCCCCGTGGGAACGGTGCAGTAATGGGACACTCGTATGCGGCCCCACCTTCAATTTATGGTCCTTAACCTCAAATATTCATCCCGCTGATGAGTTTTCAGTCATGCACTTCACGAAATTGCAATTAATAAGAGATAAATTTGAAGGTTAATTATAAAGTGAACGGGAAATTTCTAAAACCGCGTTGTTGCAGTGAAGTGTAATTTTACGAGCGATGGCTTCACGGAAAACTTGTTTACCTCGGAGACACAGCTAAATTAATTCATATTAAACCACTAAAACTATGAAACCATTAAAATATATTGTATACTACTAATAGTGTAGTAACATTAGTCGGGAAAAATGAAATAATTTTTGGAAAGCCAATTTCTTTTGAAATGTGTTCTATGGCGTCCCCTGACCTTCCTCCAAAAAGTCCCCAGAAATCCCATATGGGGATCACGCTTAAAAATGAGGGGTTGGCCCATAAGGAAATACATTAAAATTTGATATTAAGCATAATTTAAATACATTCCAGAAGGTTTATATATATATATCAAATTAAAGGTCTTCAAATGTAGAATACAATGCCGAAAACCCGACCTTAATATAACTGTCGGGAGTGAAATGGCAGGCGTTCAAAGTTAAGAATAAAATAATACTATCAAAACTTTGAAATACAATAACTTCCGACATATTTGACCTTTTGAGGTATGGTTTTCGGCTATGTACTCTCCTTACTAAGACCTTTAAAATTATGTATAGAATGGCTATGGTCTAAGAAATTTTTTTTAAAACTTCCTCTTTGGGACGTCCATATGGATGGTGGTTCAAGGGTAGTATGATAAGTATAAGACTAGCTATCCACATTTTCAAAGGTAATTGTAAAAGCAAACGTTTGCCGCAAACCGCACCTCGAAAGGTGCGGTTATTTACTTCGAAAATTATTACATTTTTAAGCGTTTAGGTTAAAATTTGATTTTTATTCAAAGTTTGACAGGCTGCCGTTTTCGACTCAGGCAACCTTTTGAGATTGGGTTTGCGGCGTTAAATTCTACTACTTAAGAGCTTTAATTTGATGTACATAAACCCATTGGTCGAAGAAAGATTTAGTTCTGACTCCACGTGGGCCATCCCATCATTTTTAGGCATGTTGCCCACTGGGGATTTCAGGGGACTTTTCTGAGGGAGGTCAGGGGATGGTATAGAACTCATTTCAGCAAAAATTCGCTGTCCAAAAATTATTTCATTTTCCAGCCATATTTTGGCTTAATTTTAATACACTATAAGAAGTGCATTTAGTTTAGTCGTTTGAACATGACAAGTATGAAATTTATTCCAAGGTATTCCAGTTTAAGTTAGTAGATTGTGAGGCAACACACCACGCTTACACTAAATCGACGTCGCTCGCACCAAGGTACATGTCCTACAAAATGCTAAAGGCTCTTCTTGAGAGGCCTTAGTCTATTTGTTTTTATTTTATCAATAAAAGGGTTTGTTTTTCCATAACCCGGATATTTTCAGTTTTGGATGAACAAGCTCATGAATATATCAACTCAAATAATTACCGTTCATAATATATTCACATCTTAGTAATTTGTGGCTAGTGTCTGTGTCTAGATAGTTTTAGTAACAGATATTCTGCATTGCTTCCTGATCCTGACAATAATATCATCAATCAGGTTTTTTTTGTTTTGTCAAAATACGAGACATCGGTTTCATCAACGGACTTCTTAAGTTGTTTTGAAAAATCATTTGGACAACCATATTTCACAACACTTACATTAAATTCGACAAATATTTAATAACTCTTTAAGCTATTCTATAACACTTCTTGAAGAATACTATTTACCATCGAAACTCATTGATATGGACCAAAGTATTCTGAATATTAATATCCATATCTTAAAATTATCAAAATTAGCTCCTGCAAAAATTTACCAGGGTTATGCAATGATTGTTTTCAATAAAAGAAAACCTATCTATTAAAATAGTTCAATTACTTGCTAGGCTTTAAATTCAGACCATGAATGTAATGTCACGTAGGTTATTGTTACCAAATCATTGATGATTGACGTCCATTTCAATTTGAAATGTCGTTTTCGCGGTTGTTATGGCGAGATGAGACGAATCATTGTGCATCCCGAATGATGGATGGGTGAGGGGGGAAGAGTTAGGGGTGGGGAGGGCGGGGGTTGAAGTTGGAGGGTGATTTAGTGGCAGTTGGCGAGCTGCAAGGGTTGATTAATTAATGAGGCTTAAATGAGTTAAGCCGCAAACCGTCCTGACGTGGAACAAAGAACCGCCGCGCGCGTGTGTGTGTGTGAGTGTGTGAGTGTGTGCGTGTGTGAGTGTGTGCGTGTGTGAGTGTGTGCGTGTGTGAGTGTGTGCGTGTGTGAGTGTGTGCGTGTGTGAGTGTGTGCGTGTGTGAGTGTGTGCGTGTGTGAGTGTGTGCGTGTGTGCACTCGCGTGTGTGGGTCGGGTCAAGTGCGATCCTGGATTTATCTCTCCACGGTACCATCTAACGGCAGTGTAGCGAGAGGGACATTTTTGAAACATTTGCCCACTAAAAACCTTGATGTTAGTACAGTATACAATTCATACTTTAATGTAAAATATTAATGACATTGCAACTTTTTAAAGGTAAATAATATGAAACCTGGGTTTAGACGCTGAATCTAATACGTCCAGTTGATATGAAACTAAAATATTAAACGAAAAGTACAAGTTATATGTTGCATGCCTCTTAATACTTAGACCAATAGTAAAACAAAAATAAAATTGAAAATAGATTAACTTTTGTAAAAAAATACTTGGGGAATAAACTTTACTTCCTCATTTTCCACCATCAAAACTCATTGCTATAGGAATTTGAAAACATAATAGTTAAGTTAAAAATATTAAAAATACCATGTGGAGTCTTACTTTTAAAAACTGAACACGAATTAATATACAGTAAATAAAAATGATGTCATTATTGTTTTTCATTAAATATTTATAGGTAATATAGTGATTATTTGCGACGTAGAGAGAGACAAGAAGGTGCCTCAGTTTACAACAAACAAACAAGGCCACATTGTTACAGCGGCCCCACTGCAAGCTGTGTACTGCCCGTGTCACGGGGTGGGTAGGGTAGTTGGGATGGGGGTGGGAGGGGGAGGGTGTTGGCTGCTGATAACAGCCGCTATCACTCCTCCCCCCCCCTCCACCCCTCCACTCCCCACGACCGTCGTCGGTAATTTATCCGCCGCCACTGCTTGTTATGCGATCACGCCCGGGTCGGCCGACCACCTCGTGTACAGGACAGAGTAGCGCGGCGCTGTGTAGGCAATATAACGACAGCCGTGTAGTGCGGGCATTGCATAACTCGCGCCTTGCACATAATAATACTAATGAATCTTTTTTGATTTTGCATAAATACTTTGTACCGCATGCGTCAATGGATAAATTAACATATTTTGTTTCACGATCTAAATAGCTATCTACATTTGAAAACTTACAAAAAATAAAGCCATCAATTTTTTTTAGAAAAAGAATAAAGTAAGAAGCCATTCCTCAGGTTACTAATTTTGACCCTGCCCCCCTTTATACAAATAATTTTAGTTTCCTCTCCTCAGCCTGTGTGGTTCATAAACTTGCCAACCTTGTAAAACAGTGGTTGATCAAAAAGGTTTTCAGTTGACGTCTTTAAAGCCGGTTTATGTCACCGCCCTGCCTAAATTCTAGTTTGGGCCTATTAAGAAAATTCACATCTGCCTGTGAAGGCAAGTTCATGGCTTCCTAAGACCTATTTTGTTCCAGTCTGTACATTTCATTTCCTCTATAGTAGGATAAGCATGCACGTTCTGGAGTTGTCTCAAACGGCATTGACATTTACAGAATGATGCCGTCTCTGATAGGCACAAACTGGTAAAAATCAGTAGGTTAAAAACCTTAATGGATTCCAATGTATATGACTCCCTAAACTGCAGCCCGGCCATAATCCTGAGACATTGTAGTCTGAACAGGCTGAAAAAGTGTCAGTACATCTGCACACCAGCCCTAAAGGCCATAAGAATTATGAGGATGAGGATATTACTACGGTATCTTAAAATAGGCTGTTCTGTACCAATTCGAATTTCAGTATCTTAAGAGGATACCAAGAACATAAATTCCAGAAGAGATCTTTCGTCACGTGATGTCTACATTATGACGCCTTGTGGGGTCATTATCGATATGAATGAATGCCAAGAAATTTGGTAGACTCCTATACCAAATTTTTGTGCGGTTGTATCTAGAAAAAAACCAAGGTAGGTTACATTAACAACAATAAAATAAGTTATTATCGCCAGTGACGTAGCTGGTGCTTCAGCTGCTAAAGCTAATAGCAACTGTCAAATAGATTTGACGCACTTGGTGCTTTTCTAGTGTTTGTACATTGTAAAAAGCTGCATTTGTCACCTCCCGCTATAGTATTCTAGTTTCGGTGGTTGACTCTACCTCCTCAACTATAAGGTCATCAACCATTGGGAAGAAAGGATTTATTTTAAACTGGGCCATGCCTCGTAAAGTCGATGCAGTGCCATGATCATAGAGGATTTGCTTGCAAATTAATGTATGAAAAGCATTGAATTCAGCTGTCCAGCGTCTCGTAAGTGTTGATTTCAAATCATGGATTGATTCGGAACTACAACAAAGGGTAGTATAGTCAGCATACTGAACGAAACTTCAAGAGTTTTACAGTAACGCCAAGTTGTTTAGACCTACATCCAGTAAGAATAGGACAAGTCCTTTTATAGATCCTTGTGGAATATCGTGTCAGGACTATGCATTCGGAGAATTGAATAAATACACATACTTGCAGTGTTCTATCGGTCATAGATAGGAAGTAATCCAAATGTGTGTTACTACAGCTGGAATATTATAACTGTATAGCCTATCCAGGCAATACAGTTATTGGCTTTACCGTATAGGCTGTGCATGACATGGACACGTTATGTAGACAAATCAACGCAGTCGCTGGGTAGGCAATATAGCGGCAGCCGTGTAGAGCAGATATTGCACACGTTATGACATGGACACATTATGTCGGTGATGTAGACTGGTCAACAGGTGCTGTGCATGCAATATAGCGGCAGCCGTGTAGTGCAGGCATTGCATAACACGCGCCTTGTACATGACACGGACACGTTATGTCGGTGATGTAGACAGGTCAACAGGCGCTGTGTAGGCAATATAGCGGCAACCGTGTAGTGCAGGCATTGCATAACACGCGCCTTGTACATGATATGGACACGTTATGTCGGTGATGTAGACAGGTCAACAGCCGCTGTGTATGCAATATAGCGGCCGCCGTGTAGTGCAGGAATTGCATAACACGCGCCTTGTACATTACATGGACACGTTATGTCGGTGATGTAGACAGGTCAACAGGCGCTGTGTATGCAATATAGCGGCCGCCGTGTAGTGCAGGAATTGCATAACACGCGCCTTGTACATTACATGGACACGTTATGTCGGTCATGTAGACAGGTCAACAGCCGCTGTGTAGGCAATATAGCGCCAGCCTTGTAGTGCAGGAATTGCATAACACGCGCCTTGTACATTACATGGACACGTTATGTCGGTCATGTAGACAGGTCAACAGCCGCTGTGTAGGCAATATAGCGCCAGCCTTGTAGTGCAGGAATTGCATAACACGCGCCTTGTACACGACATGGACACGTTATGTTGGTGATGTAGACAGGTCAACAGGCGCTGTGTATGCAATATAGCGGCAGCCGTGTAGTGCAGGAATTGCATAACACGCGCCTTGTACACGATATGGACACGTTATGTCGGTGATGTAGACAGGTCAACAGGCCCTGTGTATGCAATATAGCGGCCGCCGTGTAGTGCAGGAATTGCATAACACGCGCCTTGTACACGATATGGACACGTTATGTCGGTGATGTAGACAGGTCAACAGGCGCTGTGTATGCAATATAGCGGCCGCCGTGTAGTGCAGGAATTGCATAACACGCGCCTTGTACACGATATGGACACGTTATGTTGGTGATGTAGACAGGTCAACAGGCGCTGTGTATGCAATATAGCGGCCGCCGTGTAGTGCAGGAATTGCATAACACGCGCCTTGTACACGATATGGACACGTTATGTCGGTGATGTAGACAGGTCAACAGGCCCTGTGTATGCAATATAGCGGCCGCCGTGTAGTGCAGGAATTGCATAACACGCGCCTTGTACACGATATGGACACGTTAGTAGTGGGGTTTGGTTACTTTCAAAACGGAAGTCGTGCCAATTGCCAGCCGCTGCCGGCCAGCTGCCATTGGCCAGCTGCCAAATCAGTCGCTGCCGCCATATGCCATGCCATATAGCTTCCGGTGGGGTAGGAGATGTTATTTGAAATTTGAAATTCAACTTGACAATTGGGTTATGGAAAGTATGTCAAGGTCATCCAGAGTAAGTTTTAAAAAACCCTATCCCGCTACCACCGGAGTAATAGTTCGGAGAGTGGAACTAACTCCGGTGATAGCGGGATAGGTATAGAATTAGGTTTGTGAATTTTATTTGTGAAAAACATACAATCAATGTGTGACAGCAGTGTTTAAACAAGTTGAAGTTTTGTTATGAACTACAGAGTTGTAAACACAAACACCGACGACGATGAGAAGGTAAACGCAGAGTCCCCAGATGATGTATTTAAAAAGTTTGAACAAACGTAACATCTCGAGTTGGTTTTCCCGTTCCATTTCCAAACGTTTGATTTCCAATTTCAATTTATCCTCTTCCATCCTTGTTACAAATGGAACTTCATCCATCATATCCATCATGTTTGTGTTTTTTTGAAATTTTGAAAGAAGCGATGTTGATAGTTGAAGAGGCGAGGATGGAATGAGAGTTAAAAGAGGGAAATGTCGGTTAAATAAAGAAGTGGTGGGGGGAAAGAGCGTTGTTACATAGAAGTGGTGGGGGAAAGATGCTGCTCATCATTTGCCTCAGAAGTTGTGTCCGACTGTAGAGGGGTAAGAGGAGTAGTATTTAGTAAACTGTCTTCATCAGAATTTTCAACCTTATTACAAATAGGACAAGCGTAAGTTATTTCCAAATTCATTGTAATAGCGTTAAATTTATCTATAATTTCATTTAAAGCATTAAATATTTCTTGTAAATCATCTTTTGAGTTTATTTCAAAACTAGCATTCATTCGTGCCAATTGAGAAGTGTTCATCGTTAGAGAGTTGGCAATCGAATGAGGATTAGCGCCTAGGGAAGGGGGCTTATATAATGGCGACCTTGAGCAGGTGTTTAGGGAGGGGGGCTTTTTAGGGAGGGGGCTTCTATATTGGGGACCTTGAGCTTATGATTGAATAAAACGTTTAGTTCTTCTTCTTCTTCGTCTTTTAATTCAATTATTTGAACCGAAGTAGTTGTTTCATCCTCTTCACTCGATGAAGAAAACAATTCACCAGGATTTAAATATTGAACTACAATTCTGAACCATCTTATAGGATATTCGTCAATGACAGAAAGTAAGTTTTGAAACAATTCTTCCATCTCCTCCCTGTCAGTTATTATATGTTCAAACTTGATAAATTTTTCTTCCATGTTGTTAGTTAGAGTGTTGGAAGTGGAATGATTTAATATTATATAAAAATTAGAACTAATGGTGGGGGAAATCTCAAGGTCATCCAATTGAAGTTTTAAAAAAGAGTGTAAAACTGAAATTAAACATTTGATGGTTCTACAGGATCGGAATACCAATCTGATCTGTATTTACATCTTTTTATCATATGTGTACAAAAATCATCTTGATGAGACTTGGTGCGTTGACAATGAGCAAGATCTAGAGGGTGAAATTTGAAACATCTTTGAGGACAACATGTATGAAAATATCTTGATTTGTAAAATTTGAAAGTTCGCAATTCCGGTGGCGGTAGTTGTTTTGTTTTACATTTGCAATAACAAGATCCGAAGAATTCACATTTAGTACAAGCTAACCCATCCACCATCATTGGTCCTAAATCTGTACACTGTTGTTCACAACAGTAACGAGGTTTGTACTTGTATTTTTGCTCTTCCATGTTGACGCTGCGGAGTCTAGTGAAAGAATAAGATTGTATAGTGATGAATAGCGAGTTTTATGTACTATGAAAAGTGGTAGGGGTAATTTCAAGGTCATCCAAATGGAGTTTTAAAAAATTATACCTTACAAGTGTAAGGATTATTGAAATTTAAGAAGTTTGTTTCTGTTTGTTTTCTTCAGACTTTTTTTCTCTCTCTGCCTTAGCCATAGCAATAAGTTCTTCTGTTGATAGTGGATGTACTTCAGGAAATTTTAAAATTAATTTAGCTTGATATCCTTCTTTAGTTAATACATCTAAATCTTGAGTCATTTGTTCAACAGTGTTATAATCCTTTCCATAGATTTTCCCATCAAGTTCAATCATCATTCTGTATAACATTTTGTAGAATAGATCTTGTTGTGGCGAGAGCTGAGAAGCGAATGATTATTTATCAAACTGTTACATCCTTTTTATGAACTTGATATTGATCACGTGATTCCTTAGTTGTAATTTTATTTATTAAAAGTTATTCATCATTGGTAATACTTCTGGAACTTGACGTTATGTTGACCAGCTGGCGATGAAGAAGTTGTAGGTTGTGTAGAAAAAAATATTTCATCATCGCAATATTTTGTTTTAGTGAACATCCTTGTATTAGTAGCACTAACATCAACAGTTAAGTGATAACCACCGGTAAGTAAAACTTGCATTTCGTTAGTTAAATCTTCAAGTTGTTCAAAAGTAGTTATGGTGTTGGTATCATAAGATGCACACTTAACCTTTAGGGACATGTTGAAGTTTTGTATTTAGTGATAGAGAGTGAGATGTGTACGGTACGAAAGGTAGTCGTAGACTGATGAATTTAACAAGTTGATTTTCACTTTTATTATCACACAAAATTGGGTCAAGGTCATCCCATGGAATTTTTAAAAAAAGCAACATATTGTAATGTACAAACACATTACAATATGTTGCTTTTTTTATTTTTTTTTTTTTTAGGTTTATATCATATTTATTGAGAAACAAATACAAAGAAATATTTACAATCTTATGTACAAACTAATCAGTAGTAGGTGTTACATGAATTGTAAGTTCAGTAGAATTGTTTCCACTTGGTCCATGTGATACCAAATAGAGTGCGCCGGGTTGAATTATACGAAGATCTTCATTTTGTAGTAGTTGTACGAAGCGCTTTGGTAGGAAGATTTGAAATTTTGCTTCATCACCAATTGTATAAGGTGCCTCGCTTAATGTGCAATTTATAGCATCACCTACTGAAGTTTCCATCTTCTTTATTGTATGAATGATGTAGTGTTTTTCTTCTTTCAGCTCGGAACATTTTTTTGTAGGTAGGATTGTTGATTTTGAATGAGCGTTGAATTGTTCAACTAAATTTTGAAGTAAGTTGTTTGATGCCATCTTAATGTTTTTGCTGATGCTAATCTTCTTGTTAATAAGAATATCCGTTGGAGATGTTGTCTCTTCGGAGGTTCGAGTAATACTCATGCTGTGTCATGGTAGCGCTCTCACTTTTATTATCGAGAATACCCCCACCACTGACACTACCCCCACCACTGATGCTACCCCCACTACTTTGTTGAAGGAAATTATTCAAGCGGTAGGCATTCTTCAAAGCACACTGTGACCTTCGATGTTTAAAACTTTTTGATGAAATACAAAGTTCATTAAAGTAGCATTGGAAATCTCTATCTATTATTGCATTTATCACTTCATTGCTTGTAAATGATTGTATCCAATTTGCTTTTTCCAATCCTCTTGTGTAGATAGTTTTAAACTCTTTACAATAATGATTCATAATATGCGGCATCATGTTATAATGAATAAAACCTTCATCCCATTTTAAGTTATGAAAATGTTTGTTTAACCATTTGTTTGTAACTTTCGCTTTAGTTGTTAGTTTATTGAATGGAAATGGAGGTTTGAACAAGTAATGATAAATTACAGATGTGTTCATATCCAAAATTACTAATTCTTTAATAATGAAATTTCCATCATTCCCTCGAAAAGCTTGAAATTCAATTATACCTCTTTTAACTTCCATTAACTGTGATGCAGTAGAAAACGAAACCCGTTTGTTCATGATGAAGTCTCATCCACAACTGACTGTTATTACAAACACGATTGTTCTTCTTTTATTTCTTGCGCTTCTTCGTTTATATTAAAATTGGTGTGATAGTTGTTTAATTGTCTCCACATATCCACTTCTTGAGGTATTCGATTAAAAATTGAAGTATCCACAGGACCATATAAAATTGGAATGAATGGTTGTCTGTCCAATGTATCGATTAGATAATCTTTAATTATTGTACTTGAAAATACTAGTTGTTTTAAGTATCTAGTGACAGGACCGGTAGTACAACTTAAAGTGTAAAATTCTTCTTTAGTGAAATGTAATTTTACATCATGTCTAGTTAAATCTTTGAAGCGAACAACTTGTCCCCCACGATGTTTGATTATATCAACTTCAATATTTGATTCTAATAAACTTAATCTTGTTCTTTTTCCAAATGTGTTGTTAGTTAAATAACATTCCAAAAGATGTAAATGTTTCATTAGAGAATCCCAAGAAGTTTCAGTAAAGATAACCATTTTACTTCCTTGATTTAACATAACAATTGGTGAATAATCCAATGATTTTACAATTCCAACAGATATACTTTTTGTCATGCATGAAGAAATAGGGTAGAAAATTCGAAGAAATACTTCTGTTAAAATATTTGTTGTAATGTTAACTTCAACCTTTTTTCTTTTTACTTCTTTTTCATCTTCTCCTTCTTCTTCTTTCTTCTTATGTTTGTTAAACTTGAGGAATTCATCCATTTCTTGTTCAACTTGCTTTTCTATATCAGAACTATTTTCATCCATTAGAGGTGTATTTTCTTCTCCGTTAGTAGAATTCATCTTGCGAACGATGTTTCCCAAACGACGGTTGAAGATAGAATGAAGTTTCTACTAGGTAATTTCCTGCTTTTATATTTTTTGTAAAATTTTTGAAATTTATACAATTACATAATTGTTTATTTTCAACTTGTGTTTTATAAACAAAATTCTAACCTTAAAAATTGAGGAAGATAATTCTAACCTCAATATTTTGCAGTAGTTGTACTAATTATTCTTAAAGTACATTCTTCACTATTCCGGTCAGTGGTGTGTAAGTAACTATTTTATCATGTAGAATTAGACAGTATGCCGAAGTTCCATCCGCTACTGGTTCTTCAAATTCCATTTCAATTTTTATATCCACACTTGATGATTTTACTGATTCATTTTGTTTTGAACAATCGATTACAATTATTGGAGCTTTGGAATAATACTGATCAGGTGATAATAGTGGTGTATTAGTCTTTCCATAATATGATGATTGAAATCTTGCATACATATCATATAAAATGGAAAAACGTTTTTTGCTAAACATGACATTTAATTGTCATATGGAAAGAATTGAGAGTTTAAGAAAACTTTACAATTCTTTATTTTACAGTGATCAAATTGACCAGCATTTGCAGTAATAACATCTTTTCGCTTAGTTTGAAAACCGAGTATTATGTACCTTGCACGTTCCAAGTAAGTTGATGTTTTGACGGTCCATGTTTGTCGTTCTGTTTGAGGTAATGTAGGGTATTCATGAAATTCCCAACTTCGGAATGGCATTACAATGTCACGGTCAGATTTTAACTTTCTTAACAATACGATTCTATGTTCATCAGCCAATCTTACATGAGGTACTCTCCAAACAACTTTATCCAATTGTAGTTGCCATTCCAGTTTATCTTCCGTAGTTGCAGGGTCTGCAAGTATTAAGTCCTTATTAGTTGAAGATCTGAGTAATACTAATTCTTGTTTAACATTTATTATAACCCTTTTGTAATCTTCAGCAAATCCTAAAAGCAATCGTAAAGGTACATGAAAATCAAAATGACCGTTGGAAAGCAGTGTTATAGTGTCTTTATCAGGAGCAACCCATCCGGCAGTGACTATTGAATTCTTCTCATGTGGTGTTAATGATGTTAATCCTTTTAATGTAGTTGTTATACCAACCTTTTTTGTTGAATCAACTGTCACCCCTGATATCTCATATCTTATTTCATCAAAAGATATGCCATTGGGTTATTTATAAAAGGAACTGTTGAAGCAGTTTTTCCATCCAATTTTAATACCCTTCCTTCGATGTACAAATAACTTTCACATGGTAATGTGTAAATATCTTGTTGTTGAATGGGAATTCTTATTTCATCATTATTGTTTAATTTTGATGAAGTGTAAGGGTTGTGTGTGTGATATTCCTTCTCCCATAGTGTTTCGTCGAATGTCGGTCCTTGAGATATATCCAGGATATCCATCGTTGTTAAGTTTCAATCCAATCTTTTGTAGAAAAACGAATGTTGTCTGATGTTAACTCTTCCAATGTCGAGGAGCTACTGAGCTCCCGACTCTTCCGTTGGCGGTTTAAATGATAATCCCATGTTGATTTTTATGTTGCCGCTCTGATGTGTATTCGTATAGTAATTGTTTCTCCTCTAAAGTCAACACTATGACCGTCTTGATCCAATATGTTCAGCACGATGTCTGAAATGAAACTGGTGTTTAACGGTAGGTATATCAAGTTTTGTGGCTTCTCAACAATTTTAAAACCTGGAGCAACTGTTGGATAAAATGTATGTAAAATATGCTGATTTACTCCTTCTCTATATGATCCATGTATAATATTACATGTTACATCAATACTATTTACTTTTAATATTGTAACAGTTGTATTACCTGAATGAGTAGTTTCAGGAGTTAAGATTTTCTTTTTTGTATCTGTAAATCCAAGTAAACTGCCAATAGAGTTTTTCATTCCGACATCGATATAATATTTTGAAGTTATTTCTGCTTTTAAAGTATTATTGTTTCCTTTAACGGTGATATTTTCTTCTCCGAGTTTTTTCTGTAGTAATTGGTTTATATCATCAATTTCATAAGCTCCAGTAGGAAATGTAATTATTTTCAATTCTGAGTATTTTCCTGCAGCATCCTTAGTTTCATAATAATGTAGTAAATTGTTTTTTCCTTCTGTAACATTAGGAATTGAATTGTAGGTAGTCAAATCAAGTAATGCAGCTTCCCATAATCTTTCTTTGGATAAACGCAATGCTGGGAATAGAGTACTTTTTAATGTGGATGAATTTCCACTCAGTGACACTGTATACGATGACATCTTAAAGGTGACTGACACTTTTCGCTAGAAACTCCAAACATAAATGTCCACATATTTCAGTATTGTTAGGTTGTTCTCTTTTGTAATTGTAAAAAATGTTTTTGGAGTTTTGAAAATAATGTTGAAGTTCTTTAGGTGGTGGTAGATTGCCAAAACTGTCAAAGTAGTAAACGGTTTGTCCGAGCTTTTTATAGCATACCCAATGAGTGCCTGGACCATAGGTGGAATCCAAATTTACTATTCCAGTTTCATTTTTCCATATTTTAGTTGGTAATGCATCTTTCATAAAAACTCCTCGAAAGAATGGTATTTTCAAACATTTTACATAATCATTTAACTGATGATTAGTTAAGGCTTTATTTGGAATTATCAATTGATTTTTTTTATTTAGTACACACGGTACGGTCTTAGGTATAAACCTGCTCCGTTTTTTACCATTGACCAAACAGAAGCCTTTTTTACTTTTGCTTTACGAGTTCTACGACGTCTCTTTCTAATATTTCCACCTTTTTTGGGAGCTCTTCTTTTTGCAGGTCTTCCTCTGCGACGTCGTCTTCCACCACCAAACTTAGCTTTTGTCTTCATGGCTGTTGTTACTGCCCAAGCCGCTGCTTTTTCTGCAATACTTGCGTCACTTGATTTTACTCTTTGCCAAGCTTTTTCTGCTAGAATTTTATCTGCTATTGATCTATTTGTTGAATCTTTAAACTTTGAATATGCTATATCGTGTTGTTTGCAAGCTTGATCTAATTTATTAATTCCAGGATCTCCTCTTGCTAAACGTTTTGCCAACTTAGTTCCAGGTCCACAATATTGATAACCTCCAGGAATATGTAATTCGTATGGTAAAGCGTCTATTGCTCGATTTACAACAGCACCAATAGGTATCCGTCTAAGCAGGGATAACGCAGTTGAAGTTATACCACGTCCTCTCTTGTTGCTGTCTTGATGATGACTGAGTGATACGGCCTTCATTATGTAGTCTTATATAAACTGGTGTGTTTACTCCACAAGATACATTACATAAATGAATAAGTTATGTATAATTTTTTATATTTAAACACTTAGTTATTCAAATTAATTATATATTGATTTATAATTCTATTTTTAATCCAAGCTTCCCGTTCATCGGGTTGAATTATCACATGACTCTTTGTACTAGCTATATGATTATGGGTATCAATAAGTAAATTGCCCACTATTCTTATTAAACAATCTAAATTTACAGCATCTTTTGGATGTTGAGGATCATGTAATTGCATAATACGTTTATCATTACATGTGTAAGCTGTTGAATCACTTTTTGATGTTTTTATGACTTGTCCAATAGTAGCAGCATCATTTGAATCTTCGCCTGGTAAAATATTAATTATTTTCTTCATCTTTGCATCATATTTGGTCCCAAAGTGTTTATCCCAAGTTATTGTTTGTTTCATTGTAACACAATCATTTGCTTCGTAACCAGGATAAATATCTTTTATTCTTCTATTACGACCATTGTATGTACCTAATGTACCACCAGTAGCAATTAATGTTTGCACCATTAGAGGTACATCTGTATCTTTTATACCAAATCTTCCATTTGTTATTGTTTTACGTCCTGCATTCCATTCATCATTATTTCCTTGCATTAAATCAAACTTTTCATTTCCATGTATAAATTTATCTCCCCGCTTTAATACGGCATCTTCATGTTTTACAAAATTGGATGTTTCCTTTTTTAATTCTTTAGATAATTGTTCTATAGTAACAGCATCTTTTGGTTGAGAACCAAACTTTACATTTGTCAATGTTTTACCATGACAATCGATTTCATTAACATCTTGTAAAATACAGTTGTCCTTGATGTATTTTAGGTTTACAGCATCACCGTCTTCCTTTGGGTATCCAATGTCATTTATAATAAATTTATAAAAAGAATATCCATGTTCAGTTTTTTCCGGTATTATAGAATGTAAATATTCTTTATTAACTGAGTCTTTATCATTTTTGGATTTCCCACGTTGGTTATTCTATAATTTCCAGCATCATATGTTTGTCCATCTTTTAAGTTGTTACCCCATTGCAATTTTAAAGTATTTGAAAGTTCAGATGATAAGTACTCTTTAGTAATTGCATCAGAACCTTCAGTTGGTTTACCAACATTAATTAATCTATGTGATTCAACATCATAAGTATTCTTATGTAATTTCAATGATGTTGAAGTAGCTTCTTTTACTGTCTTTAAATTTGCTCCATCAGTATCTTCTTCTGGATCTTTAACTAATTTTAAACGTTTATTACTTATGTTATAGTCACCTTCAGGTGTTTGCGGTAATCCGCTTCTTTTTCTGTCTTCTCCAACTTGCACTCCTAATGCGGAGTAGCGTCCGAACTTGTCGACGCTCATGTTAGAACTGATACATCTTATACTTGTAACTTCTTTATATTTGCGGACAATTATACAATTATACCACGATTTTTAAGTTCATCAACTAGAGCCACCCATTCATTATTTAAACCAGTATGACCGGCTTCCATAGCTTCATGCAATAGTCTCATTCTGTCAACTAATTTATTGATGTCGTTGTAATAGATAACATTTGTATTGTATAGATTTTTCATTAATCCTTTACCAGATGTTGAAGTATCTCCTTTACTCTTTTTACCATGTTGTTCAAGAAGTGATAAATCCATAAGTGATAAAGATTTTCTTTTTAAAGGTTGTCTCACAGCTGGTGTGGTACGTAATGTTGGTAATTTTCGTGGAGGAAACAATTTTTTTATAACAATACTATATTTTGTTGCACGTGAACGATTAATCATTCCATCCTTTGAGTAGTTTCTTTTATGAGCGTTAGTATTTTGTAAAATTTCTTTAAAAGTATTTAAATCTTTTGCTGAATATTTTATTGGTATATTTTTAAAAATTAATTCATATAATCCTTTTGTTCCTTTATATCTATGGTCACCAATAATGATATAATCGTCTTGAGTTACTTCAAGCTTAGAGTTACCAATTTTCAATTCATTTCCATCAATTCTTGCTCCATATACATGTGATTTACTTAAATTTGGATTTGATTTCATGTCATGTAGCATTTTCATTATATATTTTCGTCCAAGAGGTCCATGTTGTAATATATCACTACTCAATTGAGTTAAATTTGGAATAGATTGTTCTGCTTCAGGTATTGGCTGGTCTTCCTTTTCAACAATTGATTCTTCTTCATTTTTTGTTTCTTCTTGTTCACTAGCACTTGTATATGAATCATCATCATCATCTTCTTTTTTTAATGCTTGTACTTCTTGTTTAGAAACTGGTAGTAAAACATCTCCTTCATAACGAGGTTTACCAATAGTTTCTGATATCTGTTTTAAAGGTTCTGTGATAGGTTTAAATGTATTCTCTAAAAATTCTTCTCTTTCACTTAAACCCATCCTTAATGCACGATTCTTTATCCTAATAGAATCACTGAGTGATTTTATTTCTTTTAATAGTTTTTCTTGATTCACCATGTTTACACTGTGAAGTTCAAAGTGTTACTAGATGTAGCATAGGTAGTTCAACGTATTAATACAAATTTATCCAATCCTATACGATATCTACCATTTTTAATATCTTCTTCTTTCATAATAACGAGAAATCCATATTTTTCATTCCATGCTTTACCACACATTTCTTTAAATTTATCAAATGGCATATCCGCATTAACATGATCATTATATATATGCTTTAAATTTGTCTCATCTTGCTTAAAGATGATCAACATATTTGCATTGTCTCTTATAAGTTGTTTTGGAATTTTACTGTATGTTTGACCAATATAAATGCTATCAATATTATTATGTCTTCCCATAGCAAAATAATTTCTTATAGTATCATGATTTTCACAAGAAACATCGTCAAATATAAAAATGGAAAATGGTTTTGCTTCACCTGGTTGCATTATTGTTTCACTAGCATTAAACTTGTAGAAATTCACTTCAGGTACACTTGCAAGTATTTTATCTAATAATTGATATTTTGGTTGTTGCAATGATTTTGAAAAAATATATATATTGTTAAAGCGTAAACCTTTAGGATTAGTTATAAGGTTAAAGACAACATTAGTTTTTCCACAATTTGAAGGACCAGTTATTAAACATCTTATAGTATTTGGTAGTAATTCACCATGTTTACCATGATTTAACTTATTATTGTCAACTGTCAATTCATCAATATTATTAATATTAAATCGATCTTTTTGTTGTACAATCTCCATCTTGTTTAAAGGTTAAACACATAATGAGCTATTTAATAACTATACCAAGTCTTTTGAAGGAATCCAAGAGTCTTCACTTTTATCAAATCCTAACCACCTAACTTTAACCATATCCTTTTTCCTTTGTAAAACCTTTTCAACAAGATATACATCACCAACTGTTGATTTTAACAACTCATGTCCATAGAATCCACCTTGAAGTAATTCACCCTTATTATCCTTTAAAATGTAAGTTTCAGGTATAGTTGGTTGCACTTTATAAATTGTAAATACTTCATTAGTCCAATTTGGCAGATATCTTTTACTAAATACACCTTTGTATTTACTTATACGAACTTTATCATTAACCTTAAACTTTTTTGGTTGTAACTTTTCTATTTTTGGTGTTGTATTATTTTTGATGCGTTGTAATACAATTTTAGCATTAGCACTGTTTACTTGGATAGGTTTCATTCCAATGGTGCGATGATATTTGTTGTTATACTCTTTTATAAGTTGTGGTAATATGTCATACCACACATATGATCCTCGTTTTGAAAATTGTTTATACATAGCTCCTTTTAATGTTCTATTAAATCTTTCAATTATTGAAGCTTTAACTTCAGAATTTGTAGAATAATGATTTATTTTATATTTTTTCATCAAAGCTCCAAAATCTTTATTAAAATATTCTTTTCCATCATCCGTTTGTAAATGTTTAATTTTAAATTTATTTCTTTGTATTGTTGTCTCCATAGCTTTGGTAACACTTTTACCAGTCTTGTCCTTCAAGGGTAAAGCATCAGCTATTTTAGTAAAACAGTCTATAATTGTTAAAATATATTTAAATCCTTTGTTTAATTTACTGTGTGGTATCATTTCAATAAGATCAGCTTGGTAAAGATCATTCATTCCTTTAATGATTGTACTTCTTCTTGGAAATCTTCTTCTTGCTGGTTTATGTAGTTCATTTACAATCTTATCCTTTACACTTTCCATCTTAAAGTGTTGCTTGCACACTGTTTGTAGAAATACTGATCCATACAATGGTTTATTCTCTTATATATAGTTGAAATATAGGTCAAGGTCATTTAATATTAGTGTAAAAAAGAGGGAACATGGCATTGAGCTTGCCATGTCCCCTCTTTTTTACGGAAAGGAAAAAGGAAGAAGGTAAAGGACGAAGAATAGGTTTACTGGTCGATAGGGTTTAAGGAATAGTGGCCAAATGGTAGAGTATTAATTTTATCTTCTAAAATATGTCGCTTGTCATCTTTGTAGCTTAATGCCCACTTTGTTTGTTTGACACTAAAAAGTTGGTGGTTATAACTTCTAATAGTGTTAAATGTTGCAGTTGTTTCAACATTTTCAAACAAACATCTTTTATAATGTTGAAACTGTACGTTCTTCTTTAGGAAAGATGTCTTTATTCCTTTAGCTTTTTTTGTGACTTGATATTCATTCCTTTCATTTATGTACAGTTGAAATGAATAGAGTTTAGACATTAATGCTACAATTTCCATCATCGGCACACCATTTGTTTCATCTTTAAATTTTCCAATACTTTTTTGTTTTTGTCATAGTCGTAATTTGGATGGTCCTTAGGATAATCGGAAAAATCAAAATCATCTTTATATACAAAGGTCCGTAAATCCTCATACATGTCATTTGTTTTAATCCAGTAAATAAGTGCATCCGTATCCATATATACAATACCAATGTTATCTCTTCCATAATAATTAACCATCTTCTTATAATGAAACTCGTACATGTGTGTTTTAGAAATATCCAATATTGACATTCCAAGATATAAAGGACGATCCAATACAACTGATTTTTTGTTCATAGAAATGACGACAAGATTTTCATTTATAATTACCGATGAACCAAAGTTTGGTTGTTGCACTAGTTTCTGTAATTTTACTGGATCAGTTACTAATTTGATATTCTTATGTTTCCTTTTGTTTTCTAAAGTTTTGCCAAATATTGCATTGTTCATCAGTTTGAAAAAATCTTTTTGAAAACTTGATGTAGCAGCAGCTCTTCTTCTTGTGTTGTTGTCGATGTACGGTTTCAGCCAACAAGATTGAGAGAATTGTAGTATTCGATTAATTTTTGTAATTTTTAATCCCAAGTCTAAAGCCTGTTGTATCATCCAATAATGTCCAACATACCTAGACTTATTGTTTAAAGTCATTAATAATTTTGGCCATCTTCCAGTAGGGGAAATTTCAGTCTTTGGAAGAAGTGGTAAATCGTAATGATGATCATGAAGATGTTCAGGATATTCAAAATCGACATCAAAAATGTAACCAGTTTCACCATGCTTTGGTATATCCATTATGTTTCCAATTGATTCTGGATCTATCCATTTAAAATTATCATATGGAAGGGGATTTGACATTGCCCATCCGTATAAGTTATTTGCATCGAAATAACCTAGAAATGTTGTTGGTTTTGATGCATCATAATCGGGCAGATACTTATTATTAGCCTTAACATGTCTGGTTACACTTTGTGTCAATCCCCCTCGAACTCCTGATTCTAACATTAAAACCATATCTATATCAGTAAGAAGTTGTAATTTACAATTTGTTTCTTTCAACATGGCTTGCCATGCTAGTCCAGGTGAAGTGTATGAATGAAGAGGGTCCAATCCATATGCTGCAAAACATGTATTTCTAAATTCTTCCATTATATCACATAATAAAGTTACATCTAATTTAACATAAAAATCTGAATATTCTCCCAATGTTGTAAATCCTAATTCATTCCATACTTTACATGCATGATCATAATCCTCTTGAGATATGTCCATGTCGTATAGTTTACTTTTAAATTCTTCTTTTGGCGGAAGTGATGTTTCATTAAACTTTTCTAAACTGTCTATATAATCATATGGGAAAACACCTTTCCGAAGTACGAGATCCAGTTTGTCGTTACTTACAATCTTTTTTGTTTCAATAAAATCTTGTTTCCTTAAATTTTCAGAAAGTTTAGACAAACTCGACGGCATAAATCGGTAGGAGTCTAAAAATCTTAATTTGACATTTCCAACTGTTTTAGAAAAACTTATAAATTTTTCTGAAGTTTCAGCCAATACATCTATCGAACCATCGTCTCTTCCTAATTCAGGTATTATAAAATGAGCATCATACCCACTGAGGTTATGGAGAACCACAGGAATAAATAGTGGTAAACGATAGCTCAAATTACATTTATTACAAGCAGCACCCCTGTAATAACCTGTAAGGTGGTCATGATCTTTAACTTTATAATTGTCAATGGTAAATTCATTTTTACATAAGAAACAATGAGTTGCATTTTCATGTTGAATTTCCTCTTCTTCCTCCATCGGTTTCATTGGTATAATATTTGTATATAATCTTTGTACATTTTCAGCTATTAAATATAAATGGTCAAGAAATATTGTTTCCACATTTTCACCACGATATACTAGAGGTTCTGAAGTTAATCCATATTGGTTTAAATGTTCTTCTGATAATGTTGATTTAACCATTAAACAAAAACTATTTGGTTTATGCATTTGATATTTGACACTTTTTCTAGCTTCACAATTTTCATCTTCTATAGGAATTAGTGTTGATTCAAAATCAGCATATACAACTATAGGGATACGATATTGATGATGAACTTTTTGAAATGTAATAAATGCTCTGCTTTCTGAAGGTAAAATAATTTTTGCTTCATAATTATTGTTACATAATCTTTTGTGCTCTTGTAACCATTCCATTCCTTGTCTTCTTCTCGTTGGAAATTAAAACATCTTTTGCAGATCAGCTTTTTGTTTCGATTTTTTGAAAGTTGTTTATTAACAAGAGAGTCAAATTTCTTTATATACACATAATGAGATACATCTCCTTGTGTTAGTAGTAGTAAATCTGTATGATCTGCTAGTTCTTCTTTAGCAATACGTAAAGGATAAACTTTATTTGAACTATCTAATCCAAAAACATTAATAGATGTGCCGGGATTTTTCTTCTCAAATTTTGATATATCTTTTAGTGATACAGGATAACTAATTCCTTGAAAGTTATATCTATATCTTTGATTTTCATAGTGCTGGTTTGGTTCATTACAATGATTTGGTACAAATTTACATGTCATCGCATATCTAAAACATTCGTTATCTTGATTTTTCACATTAACACATGATCTTGTATCTTCAATTATTTTTGGTAAACGAATATAACTAGATCCCATTAGTCCATATCCATGTTTATGAACTCTTATATTTAATCCTTCAATACTTATAAGACTCCACCCTGATCCTCGTCCTTCATGTTCCTGAATTTTAGTTAATATTTCTTCTATACATTTTTCAACTATTGAATCAATGTCTGAACTTCCTATGATAGTTTGATGTTTTTAGTTATAAATCCTCTTGGTGATAATTCTTCTTGTACATTTATAAACATAGCTTCTAGTAGTAATCCAAATTTGAGAAAATTCAATCTTTTTAATTCTTCTTTTAAAGTTCTACTGATGATTGGTTTTGCTTCTCTAATAAATTCTTCTAAGTTTAAATCTTCATTTTGAATCTTATGATGCATTACTACCTTTCCGGGTAAAGCTGATACTTGTAAATTTGGTAAAGTTGTTGTAGGTCTTGCTGTTATTTCATTTTGTTCTTCTTGTTCTTCTTGTTCTTCTATGTTGTTGTGAATTAGTTCCTTATGTATTTCTAACAGAATATCATCATTAAACGATTCCAAACATTTATCGCAATGATACATGTTTGGTGGTGTTCACTCTTCAAAATTTCGCCAATAAATGAAATGAGCTCTCCCTTTCCTTCTTTTATAATAGTTCCCCCACTACTATTTCATCTTCTTCTTCTTCACTTTCAGAAGAAAACAAACGTCTTGGACAAAATATTAATCTTCTACTAACAGATTCTTCATTAATATTCTCTATATGAATTGGAGTTTCAATATGTATTTCTTCATATTCAAATGATGACGAAGACTCTGATATTACTACATCCATATCCAAATTTTCATTCTCCACATCATTGGCATTTTCTTCTTCTGATGTTGTTACATCCACATCCATATCATTTATAGTTTCTACTTCTGAAGTTTCGCTATTATTTTCATCTTCTTCCATATTTAAATCCTCTAATTGAATTTTTATACAATATTTCAATCATAGATTTCCTTGGATAATCGGTGTTGTCTACAGGAGCCATTTCCAGTAAATGAGGAATAACTGTTTTTGATCCGGCTTATATGATATTTTGCTAAGTATGTCAAGGTCATTTTTGATTAAGCGAGAACTGGGAATAGATCACTAAGCAGCATGATGATTCATTACTACAAAGTGATCTATTCCCCATTCTCTAAGAAGTGTCCAAT
>CM061531.1:42277695-42302276 GCA_030545055.2 Neoaliturus tenellus | reverse complement strand
CTCCGCGATAGCACGCCAACTACGCCGTAATATAGCGTCACCGCCAGCGCTGGTACGCTATTCAGGGAATTTTCACTACGGTTGTTGGGAAATAAAAATCGGAAATTTTTATTCCCACTTGCATTTTTGGAACTGCAAAAAAATTAGAATTATTCTTGTATTTAAATGTTCTTGTTTAACGGCGAACTTCCAATTCTTTTATCTCATTTCTCATAATTTGTTTTGTATACCGCAGAAGATGGTCATTCATATTTGATATAAGCAAAATGTATTTTAAGTGCTGTATTGTAAGTTAGGAAAACCATTAAGCATTTAGAAACTAAAGGAAAACTAGAAATTTTGATACTTAGATATTGAAAAACCGACCCAAGCTTATGCGTTTAAAGTGAATGAGCGAAATATACCTTTGTTGTAGACAAATACCACCTGATTCATTTGTTAGGGGTTAGGATAATTAATCAATGAGCTAAGGCAGCTGGGTCCGATTTCAAAAAATCTTAAGTTTCTCAAGATCGAACCGGCATCCTTCAGCTTCAATGGCGAACTCTGTAACCTCTGAGCTACCCGGCCAAATAGACACTGTACGAAACAAGAAATAAACGATTTATACTCTTTGCAGTGACATTTTGCTTTTTTATGAAAATTTTGTGTAGGATACCACTAAATGGATGGCTGTTATTTTTTTAAATACCATATTAAAGCGTGCGGCGAGATAATTTAAGGGCGATTGGCGATTATCGATTTTCTGTGAGATCCCTGGAGTAATCACGGATGAGACGACGGGAGGGAGAGTGGATGAATGTCACGGTTTTGGCAGCCCTAGGCTGTCCAGCCCCATCACATGTTAGAGTTAGAGCTGGGGATGTAGCACTCGCCCTTACATCTGGCCAACAAATCTATTGGCTCAAGCAAATAGCAAATCGACCCCACTTGTCAGTTATTATGGGTATCCAACATTATTTTAAGGTTATGTATGGTAAAAGCATGCGTGGTTTGGTACAATAGAAAATAATGGAAACATTAAAATAACTGATCTTTGTTAAAATCTTTGCACAGATTTTAGGTATTTAAGTTAATGAAGTTTTTACATTCGAGTTCCATTGGGCGGCAATGACAGTGGATAGTCAACTACCGCGTCGCCGTTTGGTTTAGTTAGGTTAGGTCAGTATTGGGGTCTTCCTTCACGCATATGATGAAAGAAAAACTAGATAAAAACCGTAAGTGTAACTTATACTAGCCACCACATATAGAGTACCGACAGTTAACAAAGAGCGTCTTTCCTAGAACAGAACGACCTTATAACTCGTAAATTAGACGCACTTTAGTCAAACAAGCTATAACGAACTCAATGAAAATAATATTGACATATCTATAGATCTGATCTAACCTAGACTAAAATTTTAAAGTGAATTAAGTACTCAAGATACTATTCTGCCCGGGTACGATACAATTTTAATATTGCCCTGGTATTGCTATTTTTATAATGAAGAGCTGCTGGTCAGATCAGTACCGGTAACTCTTCAATACAAATACATGAACCATGGTCCAAACAAAAATTGAAAGACATCGAAATAGATTGTGAAATAAATCGTAAATGACGGGATTACCCAGCAATTTAAATTCTCTGTATACCCACAAAAAATGTATTGACAACCTTTATCAGGAATAATAATAAAATAAACCATACTATAATATGAATTATACCGAATATAATTTTCAACTACTGTAATTTATCACTTATGTTATGAATTGAAACATAAATAGTGGTACTTATTCTTGTAAACACAAACGTATACTACCATTATGTAGTGTGATCATATACTATAAAAAAATGTACATTTGGCCGTAAAACTAATTAATTACGGAGAGAGTTTCCCTGTTGTTTTCCCTAACAACCGGATATAATCTACAGCCGGCCCGACTCGACTAAAAACTTACGCCTAAAAAATAAGGCAGTATAGAAAAACCGCGTTGGCTGTTTACTGTGTTTTTTCCATCATTGAAATTTTAATTAAATTATGTGTTCAAAAAATAATTAATCTTTAGGAAATTGATTTTATTTATTTATTTTAAGCTGTTTTATGGAGGTTTGTTATAGTCTGCGACTGTTTATGCAAGTTTAAGGAACTAGAAACGAAACTATCCAGTCAGTACCTATCTTAAAAATTTCATACACACTTGTTCTTTGAGGTAAAATCATTTCAAGTTTATCATGTTGGTAAGTTTAATTGAAAGTGTTAATTGATTTATACTATTCATAATTTATAAATACATCTTACTGTGGGAATTAATTTAAGGAAAACAGGGCTACATAGATAAATCTTCTAAAAAATATGATTTGTATACTTTTTGTACACAGGAACGTTAACGGGGGTAATTTTAATAGCCTACTTGTAGGTAGATATTTAATGTTTGTAGAAATCGTGTTTACTATCGCAAACCCTTCTCCCACTTTTGTTTATATGATATGTCTAACATTGAATTTGCACTTGGAAAGCCTTACCGATAGTACATTTTTGTAAGGTAAATTTTACTTCTTGTCAGTTTTATTTTTCAGTAGGCCCTAACAGGGGCCAAGCATTTTCTCGGTGAACATGTTAACTTGTAAAACATATTAAATAAGTTCGTTCGCTTGGCTCACTTGCCATCAGAGGATGCTGCACTTACTTGGTGTCAATTTAATGGACCACGGATTGAAAATAGTACCAGGTTAACCGAGCCTTGCTCGTTGGTTTTTATTTACTTTTGTTATAGTGTCAAGGTAAAAAAGCAATTAAATTTTCACCAACAACCAACTATACCTCTTCACAGTTAACAGCTGTTTCAAAAAGTCTGCTTAACATTAATGTTTCTTTTTTTTGTTTACATTTCGTTGTTATTTCGTTACCAAAATAGCAACCCATAAGACTAATGTTAAAAATTACAATTTTAAAACTTAATTTTAGACCAAATTCAATTTTTCCTGGGGTTGAGGATGTTTCTAAACTTATTTTTGGGCCAAACCACTCTTTAATGCAAACTTTAAGCAAAATCTAACAGCTAGATTTCGAGATCGTGGAACACACATCCCTTCAGATATTCCTCGTATTATAGTATAGGTAGGATAACACGTTAATGTTTTTCTACATCATCAGCTGATTATGGTCGAAGTAAAAAGAACAATATGGGGACTTTGAGGGATGTAGGACGAGGACGGTAACAAGATTTTCCCAGTCATATGGGAACAGCCCGAGTGGATTCCTTGTGGCTAAAAACAACCTTATAAAACAAAATATAAAAAGCTTTAGGACGAAAATAATTTTTCCCGTGCAAACAGTGCTTGTTTCAGAATATAAGAATAACTCTTTGTCCTGTACTTTATAACGATGATACAAGTACATGCGGTGATGACGGCGACGTGAAGCAGGCGACGACGACGTGTGGTGGAAATGATCAGATTAGACGGTCTCGTGTCGCTAATTGTATCGTAGAGCGTTGAAGGGAATGGTTGGTGGCGGGGGGGGGGGGGGGTTGATTGGGGGGGAGGAGGGAGAGACGTGAGATGTTAACAGGCGGGGGAGGGGGGGGGAGAACTGCTGGAACCATAACTATTTCTAAGGTAGTAGGAACTCGGAACTGCACCTTGGCAGTAAGTTGAGTTCTCATAAGTGTTCTTGGTGCTTGGCATCCTTCTAGGTAACTATTTAAAATAATATTTACTACTGAAGAATTTATTTGTGTTGCGGCCAACGCCGGACGACGTATCTCAACTATCTCAATACGATATGCCTACAGCCTTTTCGCTCCTTACAGCCCTGTTACGTTATTTTTTTTATCTGCAATACAAAAGTGTCTTTGAAAAATCGACGTACGGAACATATAGGACAATGTGTAGACTACAGTGTCTTCACTCCATACGCACTTTTCCAATGGTAATCTTAGCAATATCAGAAGGAACAGTCATCGAAAAGGATTGTTTGTCTTTTAAAGTATGGAATGTAATAAACAAATCATTAATTAAATCGAGTGTTTCCAAAATACTCGAAGATCTATGTTTTTGACTGCGAGTGGAGGAAGAATACCAAAAGAGTTAAATAGTCCAAGCTACGACAAGCTGTTGGCCTAAAGCCTTTTTCAGAGGTTATTTTTGAAGCTATATTAGGGTTATTATTGTTTACAAATGGGAATGTTTTAGCAGTAAAAACGCCAACTCCGTAATAACCCATTCACCGATGAATTTTCTTCAGAATTAAAATAAAATCTACCTAGGCTTAGTTAAAAACAAAACAGCAATTTGCTGGCGATTTCACGTGCACGAAGAGTTGATTCTCAAGAAGCGTTAAATTTAAAAATTATTTTCAGATTTATTTTGTGGTTACCAAAACCGACTGTGCAAGTGAGCAGCGGGAGCGGCGGGCGAGCAGACTGTCTGTTATCAGTTAATGGGCGTAATCAGGGCGAGATAGAGAGGCGAGCGGGCGATGTCAAGGGCGAGGGCGAGCTGGGGGGGGGTTGTTGAGGGGTGTGAGTTGGGGGGTGGGGGGGTGATATCGAGCCGCTCCGCGCGTGCCGCCGTGCAACACAGGCCGAGCCGCGGCCCGCCGCCCGTGGCAGCGGGAAAGACCTTAACTGAAATAATTTAGTGGTCAACAGGAACCAACGACAAAAAAATAAGTTGAAGCATCAATAAGCTATACTTGTAAACTGAGGGTGATGAGTAAGATAGTTGTTACAACACCATACTCTAACCATGTAAGCCATCTTCTAACAACAAGAGGTGATTCTAAACAAACGGGAAGATTAAAACTTTTTTTATGTAAAACACCTTTACAAATAATCATCCTCAAACAGGATGATTTAATTATTTACACCTGTGGTAAGTGAATATGGTTGGTTCGTCTTAGGGTTGTATTGAAAGTACGAAGGTAATTTCACAATTTATTGCGCTTATAGTTACTTTCATTGTACTTATGTTATGTTGTAAAAAGTTTTATTTTATTTTTATATTTTGTACTTTGATACAATAAACTATAAACTTTGATTTTTAAATACTGGCTTTATTAAGAACCAACATAAAAGTAAGAGAATTGATCTTCGACCAATACAACAATGCCATGTGATTCAACAATAACCAAAGGTGTGACTGTAGGTGAAGTGGAACCGTGTGCAGTTAGCGAGAACTGCGGGGGATGACAGCAGGTCGCAGATAACTGAACCGGCCGCAACCGACACCTATCAAACCGCCCCCCCCCCCCGGCCATCACCAATATCCAACAACCAACCCCCCCACCCAACACACAGCTCTCATCGCCCACACGCCGCGCCGTGCAGTCAACGCTTCAGCAAACTGCATCTCCAGCTTCACGCTGCTCTATTGCGAATTTTGTGAGCGACGTTAACACATGCTAAAGCATATCATGCTGCTGTCACTTACGATTTAATATTGGTGAAGTCATTAACTTAATTAGATGGTTTACACTGTATAAGATTGTGGGGGTGAGCAGAATTTTAAATTGTCTGAATCTTATGGATATTTAAACGATCCTGACTTACATTGAGAGCTTAGGCGTATAACAAACACATTAATCTCATTAAACGAACAATATCTTATTCTAAAATCGATCCGCTGTAAAGTAGTATGGTAGAAAAAGGAAACAATCTTGGATGCCAAGCACCATAAAAAACATACATTATTATGAATAATAATGTTCTGTACTCTGAGAAGGCAACGCTAATTTTCTTTTCAAAGATTTTATAGTAGACACCATTGAAATACGTAGTTTTCAGTCAAGAAGTTATTTACTACAATTTTGGAAAAAAATTACGCTTTGAGATTTAAAGTTCTAATAAGAACTAGAGATGATAAAGACGCGTGATGGATGGGGAAGAGAAAGAGAGCGTGTCGACGGAGCGATGCGGTGCAATTAAGCGGAAGGGCAAGTGATCTGGTGTTGTAGCCTGCAGCACGCGACGCTCGATACTGGTACCTACATACATCCAGTCCTGCATCATCATCATCATCATCATCATCATCATCATCATCATCATCATCATCATCATCATCATCATCATCATCATCATCATCATCATCATCATCATCATCATCATCATCATCATCATCATCATCATCATCATCATCATCAATATCATCATCATCATCACATCATCGGATACACTGTCATCCACTGCGTTGTATCATCCATCAAGTGATCTGGTGTTGTAGCCTGCAGCACGCGACGCTCGATACTGGTACCTACAGACATCCAGTCCTGCATCATCATCATCATCATCATCATCATATCATCGGATAACTACACACCCAGTCCTCTATTATGATCATCACTGTACCGGATACCTACATATCCAGTCCTATATAATCATCATAACATAATGAGATAAATACAGACATCCCCATTCCTACATCTCTATCATCATCAGCAGCAACATCAAATCAGCGGATACCTACTCACATCCAATCCTACGTTTCCATAATAATAATTATTATTATTATCATCATCATCATCATCATCATATCATCGGATACCTACACACACATTCAGACTTATATCATCATCATCACATCATCGGATACCTACATTTATTCCTACGTATCATCGCATCTACTAATCATCATCACACAATACACCTGCTTCTACTACTAGTACACCCGCACGCAAAATTTCAACACGTGCCAAAATATGTTTTACTATTTTTTTATCATTCTGCACGAAATCAGCCTGTTTTTTGTTCTCTCAATTGTACCAAAACCGTTTCTTTATTGTCCTAGGACTAAAAATCATAGGTGGAGATTTTTTTAGGTCCTAGTACTAAAAAGTCAGCTGTTTTCTAAGTATATTATTTTTCATCACACTACATCGATATCACCTTTTTTCGACCCTCACTTCTACCAACGAAACACCTGTTTTGCCGGCCTAGGCCGGCAAAATTTTCCGGCCTAGGGCGGTAATGGAAACGGTAGCAGAGAAATCTAGAATATTAGTAGGTATTTATTAACAACAACAACAAATAACAAATCAGTGACGTAGTTAGTAGTTCAGCTGATAGCAACTGCAAATATGTATGACGTAGATGGAAAATAGTGCTTTTCCCTTGGAATCAGCTGTAGTCACTTACCGTTACAATATTAGTTTTGGTGGCCTTACCTGATGTGAAGTGGTTGCCTAGCAACCAGAAACTCAAGCAGTACATCTCGCTATAGGTTAGTTGAAGTTGAAGTTATGTTTTGTTTGTTATGAACGAAAAAGTAATTTTTTACTTGTTTAGGATTTACTGAATTGTGTAGTGTGATGAAAAATATCGTTCATAACTCGGGCCGAAAGCGTTTTGCCAACCCTCGATCGTTTCAAGTTCTCGACTTCGTCTCGAACTTGAAACACGATCTCGGGGCCGGCAAAACGCCACTTTCGGTCCTTGTGACGAAATATACTAATTCATTTATTAATGTTGAGGAGCAGAATTTTGAAATACCAACGTTATAAGGAGTATTGTTTGTAAATAACAGAAATGTAAACATGCATAATACTAACGTTGTAAATATAACCTCGAAAACACAACTTTAATATTTTTAACGATCAAAAGTATAATTTCGCATTATGATAAAAACGTTGTTCATCACTCGGGGCAAAAGTGTCTTTTTGATGTTAATCGTTTTTAAAAACTCGGCTGCGCCTCGTTTTTAAAACACGATTGCGCACCAAAAAGACTCACTTTTGCTCCTGGTGATGAAAACTACTATTACGTACTCACATAATCTATATATTAATACGCAAGCATGTTTCATTTCCTCCTTTTTTCTCAGCTCGTGTGCATCGTAGGAGAAATCCGCGCATACCGTTAGAAAGGTATAGTCCTGTAGATGAGCAGAATCACATTCTAATTCACATCGGACACCAGGGCTACGCCCCACAGGCTTTCAAAGTTCCAATGTTAATCTTATGGAGGTAGGAGAATTGATTGAATCATTAGACAGTTGTTGTAAAAACAACTGCTAGAAAAACAGGAAGAACAGATGTTTCAGTTATAAAATGTTTTTAAACTTCTTGGGTCCAGATCAACTGAAATTTTGATCGAATTTCGATCAGGAGGCGATCTCTAGTATTAGTAGAAACGCATAAGTTGCATAAATTGGTTTGTATTTTATACCATGAATTAAGTTATATATGAAATTTCAGTTTACATTATATCCTCAACCATTTTAAAAAGGCAGCAGAGGGGTGTAAACACGTTTGCGGTTGACTGTGCGTGCGTGAACGCGTGTCTTCGCCTTGTTGTGCGGCGCCGCGCGTGCCGTTGTGTTGTTTGTGTCGGCTGCACCGCCGCCTTAGCAAGAGTAAAATATTTTCCTGTGGTTTATTCCAAGCGAATGTTTTGAAACTATTTACGAAAAACTATAGTCCCACGTGTAAAATACCTCATCTATGAGTCAATCGCCTGTACAACCTCAATCATACTATAACACAATAATTACTATAACACTATTCATTTGGCTGACATTACAATACGACGACGTTTTTATCATGGCAGATCCCATGTTGGAGGTTCATAAATACTTAATTTGGGAAAAAAATTAAAAAGATCAACTGTAATGAGAATTGTTCTTGTACAGAAAATTGAAGCACCTTTTAACAGTCGGCTGTTCGTCTTTGAGAAGTTCCCAATTCCGCCTACTCCGGCAATTATTAGATATAGGTGCACTATACCTCCCACGTTTAAATTAGTTAAATACTTTAGCACAGTCTCCCAGATCGTTAGATTCACTTTTGATATCGGATGCATCCACTAAGCTTGCAGTCTACTATTATGTGTACAAGCATTGACTATGAATACACAATGTACAAGTGTACAAGTGGTACAAGTGTATAGTCTATGGATCTATGGCCAATAAATTCAATTATCTGACTTATTGTCTTTAGGCTATGTATCATTATCTCCCTCAAAATTTGATGAAAAAACTACAACTTGGATTTAGAGCAATTTTACGTACACATTTTGTCTATGATTGTTTTGAAAGAAAAAGCACCCCATGAAATGTTCGTTCTATGGTAGGGGTTGAGGTTTCTTCGGAAGCGTTGAGAGTATGAAAACTATATCTAGACAACGTGTCTCAAATAATAAAACCGTACATATTATCTGATAAAACACAATTTGAGTAATTTGGGCCTGTTTTATTAGTAGGTCTATTGATTTTTAAACCATATATTTACGCTCAACTACAGATCTACCTGTCGCTGTGATGATCTGTAGACTCTACCATCACAGCCATCATCTGATATTTAGACGTAAGAAGAAATCGCATTATTCCGAGGGTTGGATGGATGAGGCGAGGGAGCAACTAGGTGAGAGAGATAGAGGGGGGGGTGGTAGTAGAGGGGGGTGGCAGTTGAGGGGGGAGGTGATTTAGTGGCAGTTGGCGAGCTGCAAGGGTTGATTAATTAATGAGGCTTAAATGAGTTAAGCCGCAAACCGTCCTGACATGGAACAAAGAACCGCCGCGCCGCGTGTGTGAGTGTGTGTGTGTGTGTGTGTGTGTGTGTGTGTGTGTGTGTGTGTGTGTGTGTGTGTGTGTGTGTGTGTGTTCACTCGCGTGTGTGGGTCGGGTCAAGTGCGATCCTGGATTTATCTCTACTGCACCATCCCAGCACTATATTGCTATTGATATCCGCCGGGTTTCTACCAAAATGCCATCCTCCCTTACAGAAAAATATACCCCCATGTAAAATGTATCTTATAATACAGTTTATTTATGCAAGTAAAATGAGTTCTATCGAGAAATCAAATTAATAATAGGCTATTATAGAAACGAGTACATTTCAAAGCTTTTTAAGTATGGTTCAATGTGACACTTTAGTAAAACTTTGGGCATCATTTTTTTTTTTTTTTTTAATTATTACCATGGCCAAACGTTCTGAAAAGAAAATCGTTTAGGACTTTTAGTTACAGGATAACAAATACTCTAAGTTTTGTTTCTGATTCGTCCTTTCCGAGTTCGTTGCAGTGGGATACAATGTGCAAAAATTAATTATTGAGTGAGTGGTTTTATCATTATAATGTATAGAAATAGTAGAGTTTAGTGCATTTTCACAGTAAGCATCTTTGTTCATATTCTATTTTCTTCGATAAAAATCGATTTTCTTTCAAATTTTGTCCATCACATTAAAATATTGTATGCCGTTTTAGAACAGAAAGGCACAAAAATGCGGTGGCTAGCAAACAAGGCTGCACTGGCACTGTAGTTTCCCGCATATTACGTGCTGTCGGTACACAAGGGGGTGGGGGTGGGATGGGGGTGGGATGGTGGGAGGGGGAGGGTGTTGGCTGCTGATAACAGCCGCTATCACTCCTCCCCCCCTCTCCACCCCCCCCCCCCCCCCCCACCCCACGACCGCCGTCGGTAATTTATCCGCCGCCACTGCTTGTTATGCGATCACGCCCGGGTCGGCCGACCGACCACCTCGTGTACAGGGACAGAGCAGCGCGGCGCTGTGTAGGCAATAGAGCTACAGCCGTGTAGTGCGGGTATTGCATAACACGCGCCTTGCACACTACGCCAACCATGGCCATGCATTGCCACATAGTATGCGATTTACTTTCAATTTTATAGTTAGCGTTTTATAGAGGGCGTTGGAGAGCCGCCATGTTGGATTTATTTCCCATAAGAGCAATGCTAAACTTGTCCCCTTAATTTGTCATATAATTTCTTTATTTTTTGTCCGATTGGTTCAGAATAGATAGCGTTTGAATCACAGTTAAATTCCCCGTTACTTTTGCGAGATCGATTCTTTGTAAATAATTTATAAAATTCTGTAGAAAATGTTTTAAAAGTAGTAAAAAAACTTGCTTTGTTATTTCAAATTAGTAAAAAACACTAATTTTTATAAAAAAAAATTCCTCTCGCAAACCAAATCCGCCTTGATGAACCCTTTATTTAGAACTATAGACCAGTATTTTCTGATTATAAATCAAAGAGTTATTTGACATCCCGTTTAACATTGCTCTTATGGGGGAAAGGCGGAATTTAGATTGACTCCAACGCCCTCTTAACACAATTGTATTGCAACGGTGCCGCGAGTAAACCTCAAATACATTATTGTAAAATGTTATTACTTTTCACCTATACAGTACAGTATTATAACCCACTCCTTAAGGCTTCACCCATTCAGTCAAATAAAATAGAACGAAAAATTAACAGCCTAAGAAAAAATATTGTATGTCCAGAAAGTCTACCATCGTCCTGATGACACCCATCGGTGGAGGGTTAAATAACTTTTAGAGTATCCAAGTATTCATGGAAGTATGTTGTTGAACAGTTTATTTATTCCATACTCTCTTGTATATTATGTACGTATCGTCATAATTACATAAGATGTACTTATGACGATGAAACCCTATTGCTCCTTTCTTTTTCATCATTCCAGTTTGTTTAGAGGAAACCAAACAAAATGGATGTAATCGGTAGGTAATTAGCTATGGTAAAATCCGACAAACTATTGTACTTGGAGAAAAGCTAGTTTTATTGATTGACTGGTTTATTGATAAAGTATCATTATCAGCATCCCATCGCAAACCTAACGTTAATGTGTTAGGTTTGCGATGGGATGCTCATAATGATACTTTATCAATAAAACCAGTTAAATATGTAGGAACCTTTTGTACCAAGAGATCAGTTTTAAAACTTGTGTCGTCAATCTTTGACCCTTCTGGTCTTTTTAGTCCTACGGTTCTAAAGGCTAAACTTTTTATTCAAAAGTTATGGGACGAAAACTTTGATTGGGATGAACAATTGCCAGAAGAAGCATTTTATTCATACAATACGTAACATTGAAACTAAAAAAGACGATTCGTTACAGAAAAACCTGTAACTTTTCCTAGATAGTGACGGTCTACTGAAATGCAGTGGTCGATTATTGAATGCTAACCTTCCTCAGAACTCCAAGTATCCGAAACTCTTACCAAGAGATGATCAATTTACAACTTTGTTGATTGACAACTATCATCGAGACTTATTTCATGTCGGAGTTCAGCACACATTGGCTGCATTACGGAACGAATATTGGATCATAAATGGAAGATCTCAAGTGTAGGCCTACAAAACTATCAAAAAATGTCTGACTTGCAAGAAATGGGAAGGAGGACCATACAAACTACCACCAATGCCTCCTCTTCCGGCAGAACGAGTAACAGAGAATGTGCCATTCACATACAAAGGACTTGATTATTTTGGCCCTTTATTCGTCAAGACAAATGAAAAATGCGAAGAAACACGGAAAGTCTACGGTTGCATATTTACTTGTCTAACTGTCAGAGCAATCCACTTGGAACTTGTAAATGATATGTCATCCAACGAATTCTTACTTGCCTTGAAGCGGTTTATCGGCAGAAGAGGAAATCCTAAAGAAATATTTCTCGACAATGCACATCATTTCAAACTTACTGCTTCGATACTGGAAACCGTTTGGCAGACCAACTTTAAAGATGAAAATGTTATATCTTACGTGACGGATCATGGCTGTAAGTTCAACTTCATTCCAGAATTTGCTCCTTGGATGGGGGGATTCTACGAAAGATTAATTTCATTATTCAAGAGATGTTTAAGGAAAACTATTGGACCACTGAAATTGTACTACACTCAATTGGAAACATTCCTTGTTGAGACAGAAGCAATAATTAATTCAAGACCTCTTGTCTATGTATCTTCCAATGAACTCAGCATCACAGATGACATCATCGCCCCAGGACATTTTCTGAACTTTCATGGTAAAAATGGTGTAATAAATAATGGTGAAAGAAATGGAACAGATATGAATATTTTTAAAACAGGAAACTCCACAAGAAAGGACTTATTAAAACTTTGGAAGAAAGGTGAAAATCTGATGGACTCGTTTTGGAAAATATGGCAAACTGACTACTTGATGACTTTACGAGGAACAAAAGAAAACGAAATCAAACAAAAAAAAGGGTGCTTCCAACATCACACCAAAGATTGGCGAACTCGTACTGATTCGTGAAGAACAACCCCGTGGAAGGTGGAAGATGGGAAGAATTTCAGAAGTCCACCAAAGCAAAGACGGCACAGTCAAAAGCGCTACTGTTGTCCTCAACAAAAACAAAAGGCTAATTCGTCCATTAAGTTTACTTTATCCACTGGAAATAAATAACCAGTTTATTCAGGCAGTCCTTCATCCTCTTTGGGAGTGTGGTGTAACCAAGAACGTGAAATGTTTATACTTTTAATTTAAGTTTATCTCAACTGATGTTTTAAATAACAGATGTTTTATTATTAAAAGAAAAATGCTGAAATGGTAAAAGAAACTTTTTGTAATAAATAAAAACTAATTTGAAACACTCTGAACTAAACTCTTTTTACTTTGCAAAAATTCTATTCTTTTTTGCACACTTGCTGCCCCAAAGCGAGGTGAGCTTGCATTCAGGATGCCTCTAGTTAGGCTGGATGGCTTCTGCAGCCTCCAAAGGGTCGCCAAAAACCGAAAAGTCACTTTTTCTGTGCAATTTATAATTCTTTGCCGAATACGATGAAGTGATCTTATACTCTTATTTAGTCCTTATATTTTTATTTTGTTACATAAGAAATATTTCTTTGCTTTTTTCATTAAAACATCATTTTTCAGTTAAGATTTAACGAAATTGGCTTATAAAGCACAGTTGTAGCTACATTTTAGAGAAAGTTCGGAAGCAAAATCAATGATTAATTACTTATTATCTGTTGTTGGTAGGTCAACATTCCAATACGGTGAAAGAATAACTTAATTTTTCAGGCAAGACCACGTACTATTTAATCTTGACACTAAGCGAGTTATTATTTTCTCCCCAAGGTGTAAGACTCCATACAATAAATTTCCCCCCGAAGTGTTGTGAGCACTACGTGACAGTGCCCATTACTATCAAAGTTCTTTTTAGTTGAGTCTCCCAAGGTTGCTCATAGCCCCGAGTTAGAGATGAGAACTGTGTAGGTGGATGGGAAGGCTAGTGTCTACGGGTAGGTAGAGGGTTGGAGGGGAAGGTGGGGGGGTTAGCTACTCAAGCACCGCGCCCCGGGCCCCAATCTGCCCCCTCCGTGTGTTATTCGATCACCCCGTAGGCTCGGTCCCTTGCCCTTAATCATGGCATCTAATCTTGATACTGGCCCTAAACGCCTACCTGACCCTTGCCCATTAATCCTTACACCGTAAACTAGACGGAATCACATTTTCCAGTGGAACTATTTTCTATATTTACTTATAATAAAATTTTATTTGAATATCTTTTTTAAAGAGTTCACATCAAGACCAAACTAAGAGATGCGATAAAAGAAATTTTCAGTGCCGTTTTCCTCAACAGGTTAAAAATTAATGTAGGCTTACATTAATTAATGTTAAAAATGTGGTCAACTTTAGTTCAGGCTCAAGTTTAAGTTCAAACCAACTTAAACTAAAAACTAATCCAGTTGCATATAAAAATGCAAATGTGAATCTGCATAGTAAATACATGAACATACATCAATCTGTATAAGGAACATGAAATATTAGATGGAAAAAATTTAATAGCGATGCAAGGCATTGAACCCACCCCGTATTTCCTGTTTGTTCCAAAAAACGAAATAATTTAAAGCAAACTAAACAATTCACAAATAGAGCGTTTGTATTTCGGAGGCCCTGTACTAGAAATGTATAGAGAACCCCCAAAGTATACAGAAATGTATATAAAAAAAAACTTGTAATAAAATGAACTTGTACACAGAAAACCTGTAGGTTCATCCTATGTAAAAAAGTTGATCTTCTCCCCTGCATCCCAAACTAGAGTACAAGAGTAAAATTTATTTTCTTTTATAACGTTTTTAAACATAAAAATATTCTCGTAAAAGATATCAAAACCTGGACGTTTTTTGGTTTGTAGACCAAGATCACGTAACTGATAACAATTGTAATGTGTGTCTAGGTCACAACTAATCAACATAGAGTAATTAATAATAAATGGTTAATTACTGTACTGTGGGTGGACGGTGGACGCAACGCCACGAGAGGGATGGCGAGGGGAGATGTGGTCACGGGGAGGGGGGGGAGACCGCACGACTTGGCTGCTTGCTAGGGTAATTAATTAATGAGGGGTTTAAGTTGGCCCCGACAAAGGCTGCGGTGTGTCTGTGAGCGCGCGTGCGGACGAGGGCTCGTGCCACCCACTCTGATGAATGTCGCCTCAGACTTTCACCTTTCTGGCATAAGGTAGATAAAATTTCATTTAACAATGAAATTTATAAATTGTGTCGTTTCTTAGGGAAAATCGTAGCCAAACAATCACAATGACGTGTAAGTCTCGAAGGTTAAACTATCTGATGCATGTTAAATTTTTTAAATTAATTATCTTGGGTATTTATTTATCCGTTCATCATCATCATTATCATAATTGTCAGCATCATCATCATCATCATCATCATCATCATCATCATCATCATCATCATCATCATCATCATCATCATCATCATCATCATCATCATCATCATCATCATCATCATCATCATCATCATAATCATCATCATCATCATCATCATCATCATCATCATCATCATCATCATCATCATCATCATCATCATCATCATCATTGATCATCATCATCATCATCATCATCATCATCATCATCATCATCATCATCATCGTCATCATCATTATTATGAAACAAAACAAGCCCTGTTTGCACTGGCAATATTATCCTGTCTTAGGATTTCTTTTTTTTTCAAAATATAATTTTGTCTCAAATTAAGTTTATAAATTGTTATTTTTAACATTAGTCTTATTGGTTGCCACTTTGGTAACGAAGTAACAAAGAAAGGTAAGCGAAAATAAAAGAGCACTAACTTACATTTAACATTTTTTTAAACATATTCTGTTAACTGTGAGGAGGTATAGTTTGGTTGTGGGTGTTAACTTAATAGCCTGATTACCATGATACTGCAGTATAAAAAATAAATTAAAACCAACGAGCAAGGCTCGGTCAACTCATACAGGGTGAATAACTTAACTGTGACACCATTGGCATATTCTAAACTATGAGATTTAGAGAAAACTTGAAGTAGGGAACATCACCTATTTTTTGAAGGCAATAAAAAATATGAATTCCATTTTCTTCTAAATGGCCACCATTTTCCAATATGGAAGTCAACTTTAAAATTTCTTATGAAACAGCCTACGTTTTGTGGTGTTTTTGAAATGCCCATGTAATTTTAAGACGTTTTTATTCTCTTTCATTTTTCTCTAGGGAGCTACAGGTAGTTAAAGTTCATTTTTAGTTGCATAAGAATAGCATGGGGCAAACTTTATCTGCCCATATCTCCGAAACCATCCAGTAAAATAAAAAATACTCAAGAATAAAAATGTCTTTAAATTATATTTCAAGAACATTTCACACATGAAAATGATCATTTACGTATAAACTAACTTGTTTCCAATATGGCGGTCAAAAAAGGAAATAAAAATTGATGTTATTATAAAAAAATGGCATTGAAACATCACTTTAAGATATTTGTATTCCGGAGGATTTTTTATTTTACTGAATGGTCTCGGAGATATGAGCAGATAACGTTTGACCCATGTTATTCTTATGGAACTAAAAATGAACTTTAATTGCCTCTAGCTCCCTAACCGTTAGGTTTAGAGAAATATTACAAAGGATAAAAATGTCTTAAAATTACATAGGAATTTAAAAAAAAACACCATAAAATATAGGGTGTTCCGTTAGAAATTTTAAAGTTGGCCTCCATATTGGAAAAATGGCGGGCAATTTTGAAAAGTGAAATACATACCTAAAAGCAAAATAAAAAAGTAAAGGGGGTCCCCCATAAGATGTATACTGTCAGATATAGAATAAAAATTAACTATTGGATCACTTTAAGAAAATCACAGTGCATATTGAGGTGCATCACCTAGGATTACTACATCCTGGCGAGAGAGTGAAGCGAGCGAGCTCGTCGTAACAAGGAATAAGAAGAGAGCGATGAGCTAACGAACTTTGTCTGGGATCGGCCCCCCTGCCCTGGTACTTCAATTTAACAATTAAAGATCTCACTTTGGAAGCGAAAAAATCCCACATTCTTTTATTGCTTTTATTGGCTTTTTCTAACATCAATTTGACATCAATACAAATGAATTAAAAATTGAATATAAATTAATTATAATTTAAATTTTAAAGAAAAATATTAAGCCCTTTGTTTAACATCTCAGCTGACAAGTTATAAAATTGTAGCATAAGAAGGAGTGATTTAAAGTATGGTGGGCAACGGAAGGAGATGGGGGAGTGAAAGAGAGCGTGTCGACGGAGCAGTGCGGTGCAATTGAGCGGAAGGCCAAATGATCTGGTGTTGTAGCCTGCAGCACGCGACGCTCGATACTGGTACCTACATAGGCCTACATCCAGTCCTGCATCATCATCATCATCATCATCACATCATCGGATACACTGTCATCCACTGTTGTATCATCCATCAAGTGATCTGGTGTTGTAGCCTGCAGCACGTGACGCTCGATACTGGTACCTTCATACATCCAGTCCTGCATCATCATCATCATCATCATCATCATCATCATCATCATCATCATCATCATCATCATCATCATCATCATCATCATCATCATCATCATCATCATCACATCATCGGATACACTGTCATCCACTGCGTTGTATCATCCACCAATTGATCTGGTGTTGTAGCCTGCAGCACGCGACGCTCGATACTGGTACCTTCATACATCCAGTCCTGCATCATCATCATCATCATCATCATCACATCATCGGATACACTGTCATCCACTGCGTTGTATCATCCACCAATTGATCTGGTGTTGTAGCCTGCAGCACGCGACGCTCGATACTGGTACCTTCATACATCCAGTCCTGCATCATCATCATCATCATCATCATCATCATCATCATCATCATCATCATCATCGTCGTCACCATCATCATCAACAGCATCATCAGCTCCACATTAATCATCATCATCATCGGACACACCGTCATCCACTGTTGTATCATCCACCAAGTGCTCTGGTGTTGTAGCCTGCAGCACGCGACGCTCGATACTGGTACCTACAGACATGCAGTCCTGCATCATCATCATCATCATCATAATACTCATCATCATCATCGTCGTCGTCGTCGTCGTCGTCATCGCCGTCATCACATCATCCGATACCTAAAGAAATCCACTATTGTGTCATCAACAAAATAATCTGGTGTTGTAGCCTGCATCACGTGACGCTCGATACGGGGTGGGATCGCATCCGTACAGTTGTCCAATACTACATCATCATCACATCATTGGATAACTACATACATCTGCTCCGTAATCATCATAAAGTCATTTTATACACCGACATGTAGTGCTAAATCTTCATCATATAGGCCAATGATATGAATGGATGATTCAAATATAAATGTATACATAGGCATAGACATATTACAGTACTGTATTATCATCGTTGTAATAATCGTCATCGTCATGTTCACATCGTCTGTTCTATTTATAAGTTGTTAAGGAAAAATACAGTTGCAGTATAAAATTTGATTGAGTTACTTAATAAAGGGCTAGTTAGAATTCTATCAGACAAGTAGTCAATTAATAATTGTTTATTTTCAAAATAAATTCGTAAAAAAGTTAGTACCTAATATTTATCCAAATGGTTATTAGATAGTTTACCAGGTATTATAACCTTTTACAGCTCAATTGCTTTGATAAAGAAACTAAATTCAATCAAAATTATTAAGTTTCAAAATAAATTTGGAAAGTTACACCTCTACATTAGTCTAGTGGAAGTGATTTCGAGTACTGGACTCAATGTGTGAGTAATACCGTTATAAATATTTTTCAAACACATTGCCTGTGATTCGACAGTCTGGAAGACATGCGCGGGTCGTAGCCGTTGAGAGATTACATACCATGAGACCATGAGAGATGGAGATGTTGAGTGCCACGCGCCTCTCGCTCCGCGATACTTCAATTACAACCCTCGCAATCATCGTTACACAGCCCCGGCTCGGCTGCTCCCATTCAAAACACTTGACTGCCCAGCTAGGGTCTACCCATTCACATTAGATTTAGAGAAAGGTAAAGCAAGAAATACCGCAATATAGTAGTGATACTGTACATAAATTAAACTAACAAAAGCTTGGGTGCAGTTTTGATAGTTGAAAAATCCAACGAAACTATAATTTTATGCCGGAAAAATGATTGAGATAAATAAAAAAAGTGTAGGTAACTTTACATCGGGAATTATTTACCAGTCGGGAGTAAAATTACATTCAATCATTAATCTTAAAATACTCAGTTTAGAGTGTGAGTGGTGTATTTTAAATTTATCAAATTCTCTTTTACTATTATTGTTGTTCTATAAGGAAAAATTACAAAAAAAGAAGACAAATTTGGTGAAATGCAAATATTGTGATACGGTTGTACATCAGCTTAATGAATAACAATACACAGAATAACAGCAATAGATAACTGTAATTTTTTTCAGTAAACTCATCCCAATGTAACTTTTAAATTAGGCGACTCGAGTCGCCTAATTTATAGTATGTATGTTGTAGTATGTTTTAGTATGTACAAAAATAAAAAAATTGCGGTACGGTACAATTTTTGTCAATTCAAGTATAACTGTAAGCTACGGAAATGTGCATGAGAGATGATGTGTAACGTTGGTTGCAGCTCGCCAGCGGCACAACGGAGCGGCGGGAAGCTGTCTCTCCAACCTCCTCCTCCTCCTCATCCTCCTCCTCTCTCTCTCCAGCCTCCCAACCCCACCACTCTCCCACCCCCTACTCACCATCACTCACTCACTCTCCATACCAGGAGCTACTGGTTATCAGCCCCCTCAGGGTCGGCCAGTATCTACCTCATTCATATCTTGCGCACTTGGTTACTCTTGAAATTTCAACAATACCACCCTACTACAACAAGTGTTGAAAGTTTGAAAATTGTTTTAGAATGTTTTGTTTCAAGTGATTTAGATACCTATGACAAAAATTTGAAACGATAAGTTTGTTTGGTTGGCTATGTGAGATAAAGTGTGAGAGTCACTTTGGTTTCTTTTGAGTTTAAAAGATTATCAGCTCCTCAGAATCTCTGAAGATTGGAATAGAGGATGGGGATTACTGGCCTCTGCCTTTTTCCTGGTCAAGTGCGGCTCTAAAAACACCGCACTGACCATAACCGGGTAAGTGACCAAGAGCATTCCCAGCGGAACCGGTCTCCTTGCAAAGGAAACAGGAGAGACCCGAGGAGCAGTCTTTCTTCTTGGGGCCTTGGCCTCCACACCGGAGACATTTCGGTCGGGCCTTTTGTAGGTACAGGAGGAGTGACCAAACGCTAGACACCGGAAGCATCGTTGCACTATAACCCTCCGTTTGAGCAAGCAACTCACCCATCCGACTCTCAGGTGCTGAAGGCTAAACAGCTTATTAGCATGCTTTTCGCCCATTTCTGTGCCTGCCATACGCTGCTGGGGTCCGATTTGGTTTGGTCAACTTCCTGTTTCCCCCGGTAGTTCTGAGAACACCTTATGTAATGCCCGGATAACCTCGTCCTCTCTGGAGAGAGAGGTCTTGAACTCGAATGGCCTGGGTCGCGCAGGCTTCCTGGCTGGTTTGCCAGGGGCCTCCCTAACCAAGTCAGAGACTTGTTTAGTTTTGCAGGCGTCTTTTTGTGGCGGCCTCGGCACGTTTTAGCTGCCTCCTCTCCTTTTTCGAAAATCTGCTTCCCAGTTCCCCAAAGGTTTTGGCGGAGTGGACACCTATGCGTCTGTGTTTGCTAAAAGATGGTTTCTATGCGGTTGCTGCACCGCCGCTAACATTACTGCAGGGACAAGTGTGTGATATGTTGTGCTGCTTCGCGCGTGCCGTGCTGAGGTTGTTTGTCTCGGTTCTGACGATGACAGAGTCTCCACCGCCGCTAACATTACTGCATGGCCAAGTGTGTGTGTCATATTGTGCGGTGCGCGTGTGTAGTGGCGTTGTTTGTCTCGGCTCTGACGTTGACAGAGTCTCCACCACCGCTAACATTACTGCATGGCCAAGTGTGTGTGTAATGTTGTGTGGTGCGCGTGTGCAGTGGCGTTGTTTGTCTCGGCTTTAACGTTGACAGAGTCTCCACCACCACTAACATTACTGCAGGGCCAAGTGTGTGATATGTTGTGCTGCTTCGTGCGTGCCGTGCTTGGCGTTGTTTGTCTCGGCTCTGACGTTGACAGAGTCTCCACCACCACTAACATTACTGCAGGGCCAAGTGTGTGATATGTTGTGCTGCTTCGCGCGTGCCGTGCTGGCGTTGTTTGTCACGGCTCTGACGTTGACAGAGTCTCCCCCACCACTAACATTACTGCAGGGCCAAGTGTGTGATATGTTGTGCTGCTTCGCGTGTGCCGTGCTGGCGTTGTTTGTCACGGCTCTGACGTTGACAGAGTCTCCCCCACCACTAACATTACTGCAGGGCCAAGTGTGTGATATGTTGTGCTGCTTCGCGCGTGCCGTGCTGGCGTTGTTTGTCACGGCTCTGACGTTGACAGAGTCTCGGTCAAGGGATCTGGGCCACTTCGGGGTCCAGATCGGTTTTCTTTTCCAGGAGGATGCCCCGGACGAACTGTGACAAACAATCGCAGTTGCCCTCATCCTCCAAAATCTTTTGGTAGACCGAGTCCACCGAAAATGCACCAAAGATTTGTGTGGCCTCCAGGCGGGGCTCTTCCCAACGGGGACAGTGGAAGAATGTGTGTTCCGCATCGTCGGGAACACCCGGGCAATAAATGCAGTCCGGTGAACCAGTCTTTCCCATCCGGTTCTGGTACGACCGAAAATAGCCGTGACCTGTCAAAAATTGGGTCAGGTAGTAGTCCACCTCGCCATGGCGCCTTTCCACCCATGGTTGGACCTGCTCGATGAGTCGCGCAGTCCATCGTCCTCGGGTGTCGTGCTCCCAGCTGTGTTGCCACTGCTGGAAGGTTCGGGAGCGCTCTTCTGTTCTTGCCGTGTCCTTGCCGATCTCGCCTTGTCTCTGATAAATCGCTTTCCTCTCCCCTGCCAAGAGCTTGACAGGGATGACTCCGGCGACCACCAGGACGGCAGGCTCGGACACTGTTCGGTAGGCGGAACACACTTGGAGCGCAGCTTGACGCTGAACCCGGGCGAGTCGCAACCTGTAGCACTCCTTATCTAGAGCGCCTGCCCACACCTCTGACCCGTAAAGGAGCACGGACTGGACCGCGGACATCAACAGACGTCTTCTGCTGGATCGGGGACCCCCGACATTGGCCATCAGCCTACTAAGGTAAGTCACTACCTTAGCGGCCTTGTCCGCCGTACGGAAGATCTGATCCCTCCAGCTTAACTTGGTGTCCACCATAACCCCAAGGTATTTGGCGGCACGAGTTGATGTGACCACCTCCCTTCTCACTTGGAGTGGGACGACGGTGTCGATCCTCTTCTTCGTGAAGATCACAAACTCCGTCTTACTGAGAGCAAGCGAGAGACCGTGATCGGACATCCAGTTGTTGACCACCCGCATAACTCGGTTCAACTTCAGTTGGGCCAGCTCAACGTTGCGTGCAGCAATGAGAGCTGCAACGTCATCGGCGTACCCAACCAAAGTGGTTTCCTCAGGCATCTCGGACCTCAGGAGGCTGTCATAGGCAACGTTCCAGAGATCCGGGCCGAGTATTGAACCTTGTGCGGCACCAGAAGTGACTTCCATCGTCCGCGTTCCGTCCCTCGTGTCATAAATCAGGCTTCGAGAGCGTAGATAATCCTCGATGAGCCGCAACAGATATGCAGGAATACGAAAGGTGTTGCGAAGCGCATCCAACATATCGACCCACCTCGCCGAGTTGGAGGCATTCTTGACATCAAGCGTAACAAGAAGCACTACTCGGCGGGAGAAATGGTTGTGGCTCTCGGCTCTCTCCACAGCTCTCTGAACTTCGGTGACAGCGTCGATCGTTGACCGTCCCTTTCTGAAGCCGTACTGACGGGGGCATAAGTCCCCGGCAGCTTCCACGGCAGAAGTCAGGCGGGAACGGATCAGCTTCTCGAACAGCTTCCCAGCCGTGTCCAACATGCAGAGTGGCCTGTGGGACGACGGCAGCTCGGGATCACCTTTGCCCTTGCTGATCAGTACAAGCCTGGCTGTTTTCCAGGGAGCCGGAAACACCCCTTCTACCAAACAGGCATTGTACATTTTCAACAACAAGTCAGCGTTGACACCACCGCTAACATTACTGCAGGGCCAAGTGTGTGTGTCATGTTGTGTGGCGCCCGCCTACGTACCGTGGCGTTGTTTGTCTCGGCTCTGACGTTGACAGAGTCTCCACCACCGCTAACATTACTGCATGGCCAAGTGTGTGTGTCATGTTGTGTGGCGCCCGCCTACGTACCGTGGCGTTGTTTGTCTCGGCTCTGACGTTGACAGAGTCTCCACCACCGCTAACATTACTGCATGGCCAAGTGTGTGTGTCATGTTGTGTGGCGCCCGCCTACGTACCGTGGCGTTGTTTGTCTCGGCTCTGACATTGACAGAGTCTCCACCACCGCTAACATTACTGCATGGCCAAGTGTGTGTGTCATGTTGTGTGGCGCCCGCCTACGTACCGTGGCTTTGTTTGTCTCGGCTCTGACGTTGACAGAGTCTCCACCACCGCTAACATTACTGCATGGCCAAGTGTGTGTGTCATGTTGTGTGGCGCCCGCCTACGTACCGTGGCTTTGTTTGTCTCGGCTCTGACGTTGACAGAGTCTCCACCACCGCTAACATTACTGCATGGCCAAGTGTGTGTGTCATGTTGTGTGGCGCCCGCCTACGTACCGTGGCGTTGTTTGTCTCGGCTCTGACGTTGACAGAGTCTCCACCACCGCTAACATTACTGCATGGCCAAGTGTGTGTGTCATGTTGTGTGGCGCCCGCCTACGTACCGTGGCGTTGTTTGTCTCGGCTCTGACGTTGACAGAGTCTCCACCACCGCTAACATTACTGCATGGCCAAGTGTGTGTGTCATGTTGTGTGGCGCCCGCCTACGTACCGTGGCGTTGTCTCGGCTCTGACGTTGACAGAGTCTCCACCACCGCTAACATTACTGCAGGGCCAAGTGTGGGTGTCATGTTGTGTGGCGCCCGCCTACGTACCGTGGCGTTGTTTGTCTCGGCTCTGACGTTGACAGAGTCTCCACCACCGCTAACATTACTGCAGGGCCAAGTGTGTGTGTCATGTTGTGTGGCGCCCGCCTACGTACCGTGGCGTTGTTTGTCTCGGCTCTGACGTTGACAGAGTCTCCACCACCGCTAACATTACTGCATGGCCAAGTGTGTGTGTCATGTTGTGTGGCGCCCGCCTACGTACCGTGGCGTTGTTTGTCTCGGCTCTGACGTTGACAGAGTCTCCACCACCGCTAACATTACTGCATGGCCAAGTGTGTGTGTCATGTTGTGTGGCACCCGCCTACGTACCGTGGCGTTGTTTGTCTCGGCTCTGACGTTGACAGAGTCTCCACCACCGCTAACATTACTGCAGGGCCAAGTGTGTGTGTCATGTTGTGTGGCGCCCGCCTACGTACCGTGGC
>CM061531.1:42222695-42272695 GCA_030545055.2 Neoaliturus tenellus | reverse complement strand
TTTGGCATTCCCATTATTACACTTATTTAAAAAAATTTCAAAGCAAATGTGAATAAAGTAAATCTCGACGATATTGTCTTGCACAAATGTCGAAAAGTTTTTAGGAGTATACGTACAGTATGTTGAAATAATGTGATGGATGAGTGATGGGGGTTGGGTCTGAGATTGAAGCCTCGGTGCGAGGTTGCTGCAGCTTTGATATCGCTTTGCTCCAAATCGCCTCTCTAAGACGGGCACTGATACTGTAGTCTGTCTGGTCTACCAAGGCACTTATGACAGGCATTGAAACTATAGTCCGTCCGGTTTGCCATGACACCTATGACAGACACTGGTATTATAGCCAGTCCGGTCTACCGTGGCACAAGACAAGCACTGATACTATAGTCCGTCCGGTCTACCATGGCACCTATGACAGCCATTGGTGTATAAATATCGTATGGCTCATTTAGCCAGCCACCAAATTTTAAGAATACAATAATATCTGCGGTGCAGAGCACCTGAGTCAGAATACGTAAAAAACTAAACGCTAAAATAAAAATTAGATCTTTATAGAGCTAAATCCAGGGTGAAAAACCATTGCAGCCCAGCTTCACTTGAGCCCCTTGAGCCATGCAGACCGATCAATCCTTCGGGGGATTGGGAAAGCACTCAGTAGGCACTCTGTGATTATGTGCTCCATAGTTTGATACTCCGCTGAGCAGTCGCATGACTGATCTTGTGGCATTAGCCATTTATACTTCCAATAATTACATCTTCCCACTCCAGTGCGGTAACGATTGAGTATAGTCCACTGCTTCCGAAGAAGATTCATACCACCTACCGCTACGGTCGGGTCAGCTATCAAGAAGTGGTTCCGACCTTGAAAAGCGTTCCAGGAGGAAGTCCAGTTTGTATGATACTATAGTCCGTCCGGTCTACCATGGCACCTATATGACACGGAAGGCACTGATACCATAGTTCTTCCGATCTACCATGGCACCTATGACAGGTACTGCTACTCTAGTCCGTCCAGTCTACCATGGCACCTATAACAGGTACGGTTAGGCCTACTATAGTCCGTGTTAGCTACCATGGTACCTATGACAGGTACTGGTACTATAATCTCTCCGGTCTAACATGGCACCTAAAACAGGTACTGCTACTATTAGTCCGTCCAGTCTACCATGACACCTATAACCGGTACGGTTAGGCCTACTATAGTCCGTGTTAGCTACTATGGTACCTATGACAGGTACTGGTACTATAATCTCTCCGGTCTACCATGGCACCTAAAACAGGTACTGCTACTATTAGTCCGTCCAGTCTACCATGGCACCTATAACTGGTACGGTTAGGCCTACTATAGTCCGTGTTAGCTACCATGGTACCTATGACAGGTACTGGTACTATAATCTCTCCGGTCTACCATGGCACCTAAAACAGGTACTGCTACTATTAGTCCGTCCAGTCTACCATGGGACCTATAACAAGTACGGTTACTAAAGTCCGTGCGAGCTACCATAGTACCTATTACAGGTACTGGTACTATAGGCTCTCCGGTCTACCATGGCATACGGACAGCATTCATTGCCCCCCTCCCCCAGACACCAGCTCTATTCGTTGGCGTGACTACTTTTTTTGGGAAGTTCCACGTGACTAGATTTAGCTCCACATTACTAACTTACGTGTAATGAGAAAAAATATAAATATTCAGGAAAAATTAAAGGACTGAGATTAGTCGTGTACCTTTATGATATTTTGCACATACTTTGCATAAAGCTACATTTTTTCAATTTAATTATTAGTACCAATACTGTAAAATATAAAACGCAATAAAACCAATGACCTTGTCAAATAGTTAGATATGTTTAAAATGCATTTTATGTAGCAACCATGATATGAGGCGAGACTGTGTTTGGGTAATACTACACTTTGTACTAGGTGTAATATTTTAACATTGTACACCAGTAGTGATTTAAATCGGTGCCTATTTAAAAACTTCGCAGTTTCAACGCAATATTACTATAATGATTTTGTTGAAACTACTAATGTTGCCTTAGTTACAATATCATAATTTAAATTGATGAATTACAATAATAGTTTTTAAATAAATTCGCTTTAAATTATTTGACTTATTAGGCTGTTGATGTCATCTGTTAGTAAGAAACGAGATAACGTTTTAGGTATTATGTTTGAAGGCGGAGACGCAATGGTGGGAGGAGGAAGCGGACACAGGAACCAGATCCAGGGGAAGTCTAGACTACAGCCACAAGTGAGGGGGTGGAAAAAGACAACTGGAACAATGTCAGGGTTGGTGAAATAGTGTCTTACGGGACGTAATCAAGTAAGTTTTAAAAATTAGACCTCTCTTTATAGAGTTAAATCCAGGGCGCAAAACCATTGCAGCCCAGCTTCACTTGAGCCATGCAGACCGGTCAATCCTTCGGGGAAAGCACTCAGTGGGCTCTCTGTTGTTTCCAGAACACTCTGAGATATTTTACTGAATCCTAATTAATTATGTGATGTATTGCTTTTGACTATCACACTACCCTGTAGGTACCGATCCGTAGGCGAGTAATATTTAGTAGGTTATTTTGGGTTCATGTAAATCTTGTACTCTAAAAAAATCAATGTTTGCATTGGCAAACTTTTTTCAGTCGAAAGATTTTTATTTTTTTTATTGATTGTGGGGGTTGCAGCCACGAGAAATCGATTGGAACTGGTCATGTAGCTGGAAAAATCTGTTAGTGCTGGAGTAACAAAAACTGGTATCAAGAGTTGTGTGCCTTTTTACAGTTAAAACCTCGCCAAAGTTGGGAAAGGGTTAAAAATATCACAAGAAGCGTGTTTAAGTGATTTTTAGGATGTCCCAACAGCAATGATGGTGTAGTGGTGAAGAGTAGGAGGGATATTTGCATACGTCGTCCGTTTTACCATGGAACCCAAGGAATTATTAAACTCTTCACACACATACATAAAAGTAACCCATCCGCTCGGGGTAGGTGATTCACACGCTGTAGAATCCAGTAGAGAACTGATGTTACTGTAAATAAACTAGTTTGAGCAATATTAATGGTTCATTTTTACTAATCTTCGTTTACCGGTAATTTCAAAGATGACACCAAACTCAACGTAATTTACGGGAAGTAACTGGTCTGCAATCAAAACTAAAACGATTAACATAAACTTAATTGATGGGATGAATATACTCACTTTTCTCAGAATCTAACAAATATTTAATTCCAAATATTTAATTTGAATTTAGGTAAGGCTAATTAAACATTCTGTAGTTTCACATTTTTCCAATTAATAGAATTTGGACAACTACTAGCTTTAATGAAAACCAGCCGGACCGAGCTTATACTCCCTAAAATTATTAAGTATCACTTATCTTTCTCAGACAAAGCTCGTTCGCTCCGCTCACTCGCTCCCTTCATTTTGGGACAAGCTAGCTCGCTTCGCTCACTCGCCAGGCCAAAGGGGGCTGCACTTTGGTATAAATTTCTACAATCACAAAAGGATGTAACGCAATGTTTAAAATATAGATTTATCGGCTGATTTTGGTTTCATTTGGTAGCTAAGTCTAATTTTCCATAAGGATAACATGGGAGTTTTGAAGGGTCGTAGGGCGGAAACCGGATATTTCAGCATTGCATGCAACCGCATGTCAGAATTCTCGAAAATGTCTAACTTGTGAACTAGCGGTTCAGTCTGATGTCATAACCCTTACAGCAACGTTATCTGTAGCATAACACAAAAGTCGTATGACAACCCGCACCCGCACTGGCAACTGACACACCTATCTCCTGTGGTGATATCTATATCCCTCAATAGTTATGAGATACATACCACCTGTCTCGAGTACGTATCATTTTAACTTACACAAACTAGGGCTTCTAATACGTTTTAATGTGTTTGTTATAAGAAATGCGAGCCTGCTGAACTACACATCACGTAGCGATAACAATGCCGAGCTGCTCACACTGCCCTGCCTGTAATGTTGTTGTGACAGCAGCACGGCGGTGGTTGTTATATCGACGGTATAGGCAGTGATTGTACCATCAGGTAGCGATAACGACGCCGAGCTTCTCACACTGCCTCACCAGTAATGTTGTTGTGACAGCAGCACGGCGGTGGTTGTTATATCGACGGTATAGGCAGTGATTGTACCATCAGGTAGCGATACCGACGCAGAGCTTCTCACACTGCCTCACCTGTAATGTTGTTGTGACAGCAGCACGGCGGTGGTTGTTATATCGACGGTATAGGCAGTGATTGTACCATCAGGTAGCGATAACGACCCCGAGCTGCTCACACTGCCTGACCAGTAATGTTTCTGTGACAGCAGCACGGCGGTGGTTGTTATAGCGACGGTGTAGGCGGTGATTGTACCATCAGGTAGCGATAACGACGCCAAGCTGCTAACACTGCCTTGCCTGTTATGTTGTTACGAGAGCAGCGTGGCGGTGGTTGTTATAGAGACGGTGTAGGCGGTGATTGTACCATCAGGTAGCGATACCGACGCAGAGCTTCTCACACTGCCTCACCAGTAATGTTGTTGTGACAGCAGCACGGCGGTGGTTGTTATATCGACGGTATAGGCAGTGATTGTACCATCAGGTAGCGATAACGACGCCAAGCTGCTAACACTGCCTTGCCTGTTATGTTGTTACGAGAGCAGCGTGGCGGTGGTTGTTATAGAGACGGTGTAGGCGGTGATTGTATTATCAGGTAGCGATACCGACGCAGAGCTTCTCACACTGCCTCACCAGTAATGCTGTTGTGACAGCAGCACGGTGGTGGTTGTTATATCGACGGTATAGGCAGTGATTGTACCATCAGGTAGCGATAACGACGCCGAGCTTCTCACACTGCCTCGCGTGTAATGTTTGTGTGACAGCAGCACGGCGGTGGTTGTTATAGCGACGGTATAGGCAGTGATTGTACCATCAGGTAGCGATAACGACCCCGAGCTTCTCACACTGCCTCGCCTGTGATTTTGGTGTGACAGCAGCACGGTGGTGGTTGTTATATCGACGGTATAGGCAGTGATTGTACCATCAGGTAGCGATAACGACCCCGAGCTTCTCACACTGCCTCGCCTGTGATTTTGGTGTGACAGCAGCACGGTGGTGGTTGTTATATCGACGGTATAGGCAGTGATTGTACCATCAGGTAGCGATAACGACCCCGAGCTTCTCACACTGCCTCGCCTGTGATTTTGGTGTGACAGCAGCACGGTGGTGGTTGTTATATCGACGGTATAGGCAGTGATTGTACCATCAGGTAGCGATAACGACCCCGAGCTTCTCACACTGCATCGCCTGTAATGGTGTGAGAGCAGCACGGCGGTGGTTGTTATATCGACGGTATAGGCAGTGATTGTACCATCAGGTAGCGATAACGAGCCCGAGCTTCTCACACTGCCTCGCCTGTAATGTTGGTGTGACAGCAGCACGGTGGTGGTTGTTATATCGACGGTATAGGCAGTGGTTGTACCATCAGGTAGCGATAACGACCCCGAGCTTCTCACACTGCCTCGCCTGTGATTTTGGTGTGACAGCAGCACGGTGGTGGTTGTTATATCGACGGTATAGGCAGTGATTGTACCATCAGGTAGCGATAACGACCCCGAGCTTCTCACACTGCCTCGCCTGTAATGATGTGAGAGCAGCACGGCGGTGGTTGTTATAGAGACGGTATAGGCAGTGATTGTACCATCAGGTAGCGATAACGACCCCGAGCTTCTCACACTGCCTCGCCTGTAATGGTGTGAGAGCAGCACGGCGGTGGTTGTTATATCGACGGTATAGGCAGTGATTGTACCATCAGGTAGCGATAACGAGCCCGACCTTCTCACACTGCCTCGCCTGTAATGTTGGTGTGACAGCAGCACGGTGGTGGTTGTAATATCGACGGTATAGGCAGTGGTTGTACCATCAGGTAGCGATAACGACCCCGAGCTGCTCACACTGCCTCGCCTGTAATGTTGTTGTGACAGCAGCACGGCGGTGGTTGTTATAGCGACGGTATAGGCAGTGATTGTACCATCAGGTAGCGATAACGACGCCGAGCTGCTCACACTGCCTCGCCCTCGCTGTACACTGTGGCCCGAAACTTCTTTCTACCACACAAAGCATGTGTAAGCTTGATTATAAATATAACTTTCTATTTTTTTTCCATCCCTCATTAAATATCAATACCTAGGTTGGTTACCTTCTCAAATAGTCTTCACGCTTTTACACAATCTTAATAATCCAAACAATCAATTGCAATTAAGACAATATCGTCTAAAATTATGTTGTATGTCTGTAATTATATTGTGACAACGACTGGTTTTTAAGACGATTTGTCATAATTGCATGTTATTGTCATAAATTCCTTAAATAGCTTAAGTTATTACAAATATCAAATTCACATGCAGTTACGTAATAATATTAAAAATATATATCCATCGTATTTACAAGAAGGTTTATTTTTCGTTAGATTTATTAAATACAAAAATCAAATAAACCTTTAAATTAACATACTTAAAATAAAATTTCAGGTTTCTATTTCCTGAAAAATGAAGAAACACTCCCTCCGAGGTTCTCCCTCTAATTTGGCCGCCTGTGGGGACAGGGGCGGTAATCATCTCTGCGCTCCTTCGTTACAGCGGCACCGGCATCGCCGACGGAGCTGGGGCAGGGATGGAGGAGTGGGGCGGGGTCGGGCCGCCGATTAAGGGTTAATCATTATAATTTAAAGAGATTAGGTGTCTAATATCGACCGGCGTGAAACTAAACACCGCCGACCAACGGGGCTGTTTCACTGAAACCTTCCCCGCCCTCGTTAAAGACTCTGTGCTCACAACTCAGACTATTGTTGAAGATTTAATTTCATTTATTTTTTAGCTTTAGTTAACTTTGTGTATATGACTCTTGCCCATGATTGTGTAAATTTTATGGCAAATAAAAAACTTTGACTTTGACTTTGACTTTATAGTTCAACACGATTGATATGATTTTATTTTACTATGGGGTACGACGGAAGTCGCTTTTTCGAATCATTTATACTCAATATGAAGATACAACAAAATTGACTACTAAATGGAAGCCCTCCCATTGCTAACTTCTAACTTCTTTGTACATGTTTTCTATACGGAAAGAAGGAGAGATTTTAACCTTAATAGCATGTACACCTTTTTAATGGTTTCTAAATAACTGCAGATATCAATTAATCGTCAAAAAAGCTTTAAGCTTATTCTGATGTCGAGGTATAGGTCTATAAATTTTTCAGGCTCGAGGCCTCAACAAAGCAAATGAATATCACAGGAATCTGATCTAAAGTTGTAAAGTAATACAGTGTAATAATTTTTTCTACATACTAACTAAAGCGTCTTTATTTTTATGCCTAAACAGTTGTATCTAATGGTTAACTCATTTGAAGGATAGTAATTGTAAAAAAATTTCGCTATAGATTCATTATAGATCACCATAAAAATTATAGACAGGTAAAAAAGCATTCGCCTCTATTATACCACACAAATTACAGCGCAGAATATTAATATGTACTAGAGATTGCCTCCTGATCGAAATTCGATCAAAATTTCAGTTGATCTGGCCCCAAAAAGCTTAAAAACATTTTAGAACTAAAACATCTGTTCTTCCTAATTTTCTAGCAGTTGTTTTTACGACAGCTGTCTAATGATTCATTCAATTCTCCTTTCTCCATAAGATTAACATTGGAACTTTGAAAGCCTATGGGGCGTAGCCCTGGAGTCCGATGTGAATTAGAGTGTGATTCTGCTCATCTACAGTACTATACCTTTCTAACGGTATGCACGGATTTATCCCACGATGCACACGAGCTGAGAAAAAAGGAGGAAATGAAACATGTTTGCGTATTAATATATAGAAGATGGCTACTATTTCCATCTTCACGGATGCATGTACTATTGCCCAGTGTAATAATTCCTATCTGGTGTTTTAAACGTAACTCAGTCCATCGGCAGAACAAAGGACGGGTCTAACTGCCGGTTTTATTTTCGCAATAAACCGCCTCGTCGCGTAAAGGGGTTGAGGGGTCGGCGTTAGGACGCACTTCACCGTGGAATGTGGGGCAGTAAAACCGAGCCGGGGGTTGAGCGGGGGTTGAGGGTGAGGTATAACGAGGGTTGTGGGGGTTGACACCGACACCGCACCGCCTGTCACGCCACCCGCCCGCTACTGCGACACAACACGGGTGTGACAACAGTGACAACCGTTGTCAGCGTCAACACGAATTTGTTGATTTTTTTTTATTTATTTACTAATTTCACAGTAGTAATTAAATTTTATAATCTTTAACCAAACAAAACCGAGAAGTTATAAAAACAGACAGTCTGAAAAAATCGTTAAAAACTCAAACCATTTATAAAAATCAATTACTGTGGCAAAAGTTAAAATATCATTTTAGTAATTTCTTTTGTAATTATAAGGTCAGTTTTGTCATAGGTACTTATGTTTGTTGTGTTTGTTTATGTACATATCTTTGGGTGCTAATTTATTCCATTTGTGTGTGCGTTGAAGAAAATCTATTGAAAAGAGAATTTACTATCAAAGTAAATAATTTACCCTTTATTGTATAAAATGTGACTATAGTCCATGTTATTTTATTACTCTAAAACAATAAAGTATCGTCCATTCTTACACGTACCAATCATTGCACTCGTCGAATACAAATGTTACGATTCGACATGGCGTTGGGCCTAGTCTCGCCCGGGGGATTGTAGTTCCCGTCCACGTGACGAATGACCGTGATGTACTAGGTCGTGTGTGTGGCAGTTCCATTTCCCGAAGCGTTCCGTCCTCTGTGGAGGTTCCTCTCACTGACACCGTCCAATGCCATCATCCCCTAGCCTAGACACAACGTGGCAAATTGCCACAATGGAGTCAGTCCGTGGAGTGCTCTACTCACATTTAGGAAGCACGTCATCACTTCAATCATAACCTTAACCTCACAATTTGTAATGCAAATCAGTGTAAATATAACGGATCAAAGTATCGACATCAGCCAGTAACTATAATGGTTCAGAGAATCGATATACGCTTGTAACTAGAACGTGTAAAATTATCGGATAATAGCTTGTAAATATGACGGGTTTAGGTATCGATATCAGATAGTAATTTTAACGGTTTTGTTTAGTTTTTGGCTATACTTTACAAATATAAATAAATCAGTGATGAGTAGCCAAAGACTGAAACCATCACAAAAATACATACCGTCAGGTTTAAACTTTGGCGGGTCAAAGAATCGATATCAGCTCGTAACAAGAACAGGTCAAAGTATCGCTTACAAATTGTAACTATAGCGAGACAAATGATCTATAATCAGCTTCTAACTATATAACGGGTCAAAGAATCGATATCAGCTTATAACTACAACGGGACAAAGTATCGATATCAGATTCTAAATACATAGGGTTAAAGTATCGATATCAGCTTGTTATTATAACGAGTCAAAGGATTGATGTCAGCTTGTAACTACAACGGGACAAAGTATCGATATAAGATTGTTATTATAACTGGCCGAAGAATTGATGTCCGCTTGTACTGTAACTACAACGGGACAAAGTATCGATTTCAGCTTGTTATTGTAACGCGTCGAAGAATCGATGTCAGATTGTAACTACAACGGGACAAAGTATCGATATCAGATTGTTATTATAACGTGTCAAAGAATCGATATCAGCTTGTAACTACAGCGGGATAAAGTATCGATATCAGCTTGTAACTACAGCGGGACAAAGTATCGATATCAGCTTGTTATTGTAACGAGTCGAAGAATCGATATCAGGTTGTAACTACAACGGGACAAAGTATCGATATCAGCTTGTTATTGTAACGAGTCGAAGAATCGATATCAGCTTGTAACTACAACGGGACAAAGTATCGATATCAGCTTGTTATTGTAACGAGTCGAAGAATCGATATCAGCTTGTAACTACAACGGGACAAAGTATCGATATCAGATTGTTATTATAACGGGTCAAAGAATTGATTCAGCTTGTAACTATAGCTCATCTAAGTATCGATATCAGCTTGTAACTAAAGTGGGTTTAAGTATAGATATCGATGAGTTGAATATGGCCGTTGAGCAGCGGCGTTGGCGGCGGCGGCGGCTTTAGTCTCCAATTCCCTTTCCACATTATTTGCCCTCCGCCGCATTTGCATTTCCCGGCCCGCGCAACCTGTCTCATGCAAATTTTTACACCGAACCTCCGAAGGGCTTCGTTCTACAATTGAAGAATAACAGAGGAAACGACATAATGTTTTACTACTTTTTCATCAGGTTTTACAAGAAGAAGGACTTCGTATTTATTTTCCGGGTCATGGAAAATGTTATTCAAAATTATCAAAATGGGGATTTTCATAATTTAAGAACCCGATTATGTAGATAATTTTGAGCATGGGATGGTAGTTATGAAGGATGTCATTACATATAAACTAATTACGGCACAGATCTAAAGCTGCATATAGTGATTTTTCACTTTGTAAAGAATAAAACTTAATCGTGGACATACTTTAGTTGTAACTTATAGCGAGTAGAATTATTCAAAGACCGTTAAATGATAGAAAATGAAATTTCCAGATTTATTTAGTCCAGACATATTTTTATGATTGAAACCCCATTTGAGACATTTCGCAAATTTTTCCGCAGCACGCCTTCAGAGAAATTAGAGTATACATTTTTGCAAATTTGTACGTTTCACGTATTGCATTAGTTGATTCCTGCAAATCGAACCAATGCCCTCTTTCTAAAAACCGAAGCAGCCGCACGAAAAGTCCCATTAGAACCGAGCTGGCGGTAGCAGACGGGGGAGTTGTTTTGGAAAGCAGAAGCCGCGCGTCCCGTCTCAAAGCTTTGGTCTCCAATTCCCTTTTCGCACTATTTACTCGCCGTCCACATTTACATTGCAGAATGACGCCGCCGCCGCCGCGCCGCCCACAGCCCTCCGCTCCTCGGCTCGCGCTCGCTTCCTCCCTGCATTCGAAATCACAAAGGAGAACCGCTAGGTGCTGTACTCTAAACGCTTTATGAATAATAACTGTAATAGTTATGTCTTGACTTAATGTATTAACTTTAAAAAGGTTTATTTTGTATACACCTACCTTTGAAAACTTATTGGTCGCTTAAACAGATCTGTACATTTTTTATGAAAATGTACAATAAATTTTTAGCCTATCCCTTCGAAGATACAGGAAAATATTGTTTTGAACGTTTTTACGGGAAACGGTCCAAACCCCAGTCTTGTTAATAACATCGACCAGTTGTTAAGAGTATCAGTCATTAATAGCCCAATGACAAATGGCAATTGGGTCCGGAATCAACCCTTTAAAAAACTACTAACTTTCCTCAGGAACGAACCGGCATTTTTTGGATTCAAGGCATTGTGTTATACTCTACGATTATTACTTCATAACCATATTCCTTATTTACAATATACAGTACAGTATACTGCATTTAATCCCTAGCTGTGTGCCCTTTTTTGTGGCTCGAGTAGTGATCTACAAAGTCAAATGCGAAATGAGATGTATTTTATCTGAAAATATTTGCATTTGTTTGAAATATTTTCTCTTATATTTGTATCTGTTTATTTTTAAAACGTTCGCTGCGGCATATAAAATTTCGAAACTCAACCCCACGCTGAACTATATTTACATTCATCCAACGATAGCGCGAAATTTAAAACCTGTAGAATATATTCTAATTACAAGTAATCTAAAAGCTCAATATCCTTGCCTACACGCTAATGCACAATATGTGTTTCCTTCTCAAATGCTAGAGGAAAAGCAGTCGCATTATCTTGACATTGTCATATGTAACCGATCGGATACATCCGCACCCGCGAAGGAACTTGTTTGTAACCGATCGGTTACATGCCGCAGCGAACGTGAGTAGTGGAAAAAGGGGGCTGCTGGCTCACTTCAAGGTCACCTGAGGGATGACGTCATCGAGGTCAATGACCTCACCGATGACGTCATCGATGATGTCATCGATGACGCAATCGATGACGTCATCACTAATGACGTCATTTCGATGACGTCACACCCATGACGTCACAGAAATGACGTGCTGATGTCATCATCACCCCTTACGTCATCAAAACGACGTCACCGACGCCACTAAGGTCAAGGTCACGCAGAAACTTAAAATTTTTTGGCACTTTTGCCGTTTCTCGCACTACGCTCCGAGTTTCAGTCAGAGTCCCCGTGACCTCGACCACTTGGAGCGAATTTTCGACGAGAAACGGCAAAAGTGCCAAGTTAAACCCGAGTTTCTGACATGACTCTGCCTAAATGGGCAATCGGTAATCCCTCAGGTGACCTTGAACTAGCACAACACCCCCAATTTCATATTACTGTGACCTTAAAAACTTAACAACGGAGCGCCGACACCGATGCGCACCCCACGACAGCCACCGAGTGACTGACTGTCAGGCTCTGTGTATGCTAGGTATATTGGCTTGAGAGACTAAGACTCTAAACTGTCAGGAATGGGAGTAACTAACTGAATTTTGCAAGGAAAAGTCATTTCATCCAATATTTTAAACAAATCCTCATCAGTAAAACTGACATTAGTCTGTTTTGTATAAAACTTAGGGTGTCCGCGCAACAGTTTGCGCCACTTAGCTAAAGTTGAAACTCTCTTAACTTTCAGTGGTGGACAGTGAGCAACTAATAAAGTCTTAACACGGCTAAGTTTCTTACCTAAAGCGTCCCGCGACATGGCTTCCCCTCACAAAAGTCCGCACAATACTGAGAGACTGCTTGTAGCGCATGAGTCAAGGGAAAAGAGGTGGGGGAAACAGCAGGAGTGGGGGAAGGTCACAGTGGCGGGGGAAGGTGAGGTGGTACGCTGGAGTTTCGCATCACTTCACCATGAGCTGTCCTACAGTCAACACACTGTTCTCTTGGCCCGAGTTGGCACTAGAAGAAACATTTCTGTACAGCTTAGGCTGTGAGAGCCGAGGAAGCAAAGTCAAAGTAGAAATTGTGTTAAACTCCAAGATGAAGAGTCTCCTAAATAAACTAATTGTATCCTTGCAATCTCCTATAACTTTAGAGAAATACCACTTTATTAAGCGACACCTTATACTTTGGCAAAACGAAGCAGAAATGGAAAAGATTACAGTAAAATTAATTTAACTTAAAACTTGGACTGGACACTCATGGCGATACCACGTGGCGTGCAAACGCCACCCTAAACATTACAAGTTAGGTTATTGAGCACCTCTGGTATGATAACCGATGTGCTAGAGTTAAAGTGTGATGACCTTGAGTCAAAACACTGAAACACTACAAGTCGATATCGTCCCAGAGTCAAAGTGTAGTGACCTACATTCAGAACTTGTAAAATTACTTACATATAGAGAGCTAGAGAACAGCGAGACGCACCGCATGGAAGCCGGAGACATACTGGCGAAGCGGTGTTGTGCAGCCTAGGGACCCAGTTGTGGTGGGGGTATAGCCAACACTTAGAGTACAAGTGTTGTGGGTGACCTTGACCCACTTAACTTAGTCAACCCCCCCCCGACAAAAAGTGCGAACCCCCCCCCCCCCCGAGAACTTTTTTTCGGAAAAATTTTTGACCTTGACCAAAAAGTTTTTTGCTCCGGACGAGAAGTGTCTCGTCCCTATGTCTCCTGTGTCTTTTATCCTTTGTGTCTTATTTGTTATATGTCTTTAATGTGTATGTGCTTGTTCCAGCATTGACTACGTTGAGCTCAATTGTGTGTTGTAAGTGTGTTATATGTTTCTAAAGTGTATACGCTTGTTTTAGCAATCCCCCCCCCCTTGAGCTTTTTCAATGCTCAAAGTAAATTGTAAAGTCAGGGAACGGGAGTAGGCCCCCGTGTAAAGCCACTTTTAATAATTGGTAGGCTCCTGCCCAGGCATGCAAAAGGTTGCGGATGGCATTTGGGGAGCATGTCCGTTTGTAAGCTGGCAAGCAAAAGGTTGTGGCGGCCTCTGCACTCGGACCGAGGACGTAAGCCATTAGGGTGTCCTCAGTATGTTTCCCTTCTGGAAACTCAAAATTATGTAAATGAATCTTTGTTAGCTATTTGTGTTTTTAGTCCCCAAGGCCCCCGAACATTCGTGGTTCGCCATGGATGTACGGGGGCCGAAATTTTTTAATGTCCGTGTGGCCTTGACCTACAAAGACTTGTAAAAATTCAATGCATTGTAAATTAAAAAATATTAAAGATAGGTTACGGGAGTAGGCCCCCGTGTAAAGCCTATTTTAATTATCGGTAGGCTCCTGCCAGGCATGCAAAAGGTTGCGGATGGCATCTGGGAGCATGTCCGTTTGTACGCTGGCATGCAAAAGGTTGCGGCGGCCTCTGCACTCGGACGAGGACGTAAGCCACTAGGGTGTCCTCAGTTTGTTTCCTTCTGGAAACTCAAAATTACGTAAATGAATCTTTGTTAGCTACTGAAAGACAATGCAGTAAATGTTTACAAGTCTTGCGTGGCGAAGGGTACACGACATTGGATGTTGCCTTGTTGTCATAGTTGGGTCTCTTCGGAGGCTACAGCGATGACAACCCAAGTGCCCCAGGTGGGGCTTAATTTTTTTAAAGTTTTTTCGTGACCTTGACCTAAATACAGTAATGACCCCCCCCCCGAACTTTTTTTGAGAAAAAAATTTTGACCTTGACCAAAGAGTTTTTTGCTCCGGACGAGAAGTGCCCAAACAAAAAAATTTGTACAAAGTAGTGGATTTAGACCAAAGATCATTGGTTTATCAAACCTGTTGAAGAATAAATTGAAAATGGGTGTTTAAAAGCCAAATCTACTACATGATTGATAAACTGGATGTATATGACGTCACCTTCCCCCACCCTTAAACCTCGGGTATAAAGGGACCCAGTTGAGCGCGCTGCTCATTATTGCGTGGACATTCACCGAGTGCACACTCATAGCCAAACTGTAAAAATGGCTCTTTGCGATATTTGTGGTGAGTTTTTTCAAGACGAAGACATCTTTGTTTTACACCGAGAATTGTATCATGAAGAGGACAGAAAAGAAGAGATTGTTGTAAGTGAAGAAGACTTGGATGCGTTTGATCGGTTATTGGAAAACTACCAGAAGCAGATGGACGACTGCGATAGCTATCTACAGTTACACCGAGAATTGCATCGTGAAGAGGACAGAAAAGAAGAGATTGTGGTAAGTGAAGAAGACTTGGATGCGATTGATCGGTTTTTGGAAAAACCCCAGAAGCAGGAGGACTGGGCTAGCTATTTACAGTTAATGCAAAGAAGAAGACCAAGTGTTATTCAATTTGCCGGAGCTGGACCATCTACAGCTGGAGGATTTATTGAAAAGGAAATGGAAGAAAAAAAAGTGGAAGATGTAAAACAACTGCGTACCCAAGAAGAGGATATGGAAGAAGAGGATACAGAAGAAGTGGAAGATATAAGACAACTGCGCACCACAGCCTTGCCAGGACCAGTTGTAACTCATTTCAAAATTAATAATGTGCAATTGGAATTGGAAAACTTTATAACCCAAGCTAAAAATTTAGTTGTAAAAACATTGATGGAAGAATTGGCAAGATTGAACTTTATTAAATTTGGATTGGTGTTGGAGGCTATGTTTACTAATACCGATGGTGAAAACTCACCAAGAGCATTCATTGCTAAAAACCGAACCCTTACAACCACATCTGATATCAATGAAATTCTAGAAGAATGTTTGAATGAACTGCTAATGAAACTCCAAGAACATGAAGGAAGAGGATCTGGCTGGACGCTATCATCGATCGAAGGTATGGATGTGAGGGTTCACAAGCATGGATATGGTATGAGGGGTAGCAGCTTTATCCCTCTACCAAAGAAAATTAAAGACACCAACTCTTGCAGAAATGTTACAAACGGGGATAATGAATGTTTTAAGTATGCGATGCTAACTAAGTATGTAAAACATAATCCTTGTAGAGTTGGTAGGGAATATTATGAAAACGAACACCGCTACAACTTCCGAGGAATGTCGTATCCTGTGAGTCTTAATCAAATTGCAAAATTTGAGAAACAAAATCCAGGTGTTTCTGTTAACGTGTTCGGCTTAGATGATTCGAACAATGTGTATCCACTACGAGTTGGAAAAGTGAAGCAAAGAAACCATACTGATTTATTATTGATAACTAAAGGTGAAATTTCACATTATGTGTGGATAAAAGATTTTGAAGCTTTGGTTGCACGACAATTAACCAAAAAGAAGATTAGAGTGACAGTGTGTAAGAGATGCTTTTGTTTTACAAATAAAGATTTAAAACATGGAGGATCGGACTGGTTGAAGGAACACCAAAGACTTTGTAATGACAACTATGAAGTGAAGATTAGTCTGCCGCCGCCATCTCGAGCGTTCATCAAATTCAACAAAACAGTTCACCAATATCGGATTCCAGTAGCTGTCTACGCAGATTTCGAATCCACGTTAGTACCACAGGAGCTTCCGGATGGTGAGGTGACTAGAAGAACCAAATATCAATTGCATCAACCTAACAGTTTTTGCTTATTGGTGAAATCAACTTTGCCTGAAGAACAGTTGCAAGACTATGGTTTAACATCCACTCCGATACTCTACCGTGGGGAAGAAGCCGCTAAGCATTTCGTAGACCAGTTGTATGACATTTCTGAAAAGGTGCAACGCTTATACGGTAATGTTTTACCTATGGAACCTTTGAATCAAAATCAACAAGAAGAATACAATTTGGCAACAAGATGTTATTTATGCAAGAAGAGCTTCAGTGAAGAAAATCAAAAAGTAAGAGATCACGATCACCTGACAGGGTTATACAGAGGAGCTGCTTGTAATTCATGCAATATAAATTACAAACTGCCAAACTTTATCCCTGTCGTGATACACAATCTTAGCGGCTATGACTCCCACTTCATTATCCCAGAGTTAGGACGGGATGATGGAAGAATCGAAGTATTAGCTGAAACATTGGAGAAGTACATCAGTTTCTCAAAAACAGTAGGTAAAATTAAACTTCGCTTCGTAGACTCTTATAGATTTATGTCAACTAGTTTAGCCAAATTGTCTGAGAACCTAAGAAGAGAAGATCTAAAAGAAACCAGCAAAATTGTACATGAAGATAAATTGGACTTAGTAATGCGTAAAGGAGTGTTCCCCTATGATTACATAACTTCTGCAGAAAAATTTGAAGAAACCAGTCTGCCACCGATTGAAGCCTTCAATAGCAAGTTAAATGAAAGTGCAATCACCGTTGAAGACTACAATCATGCTTGTAATGTTTGGAACCAACTAAACATTCAAACCTTAGGGGAATATTCCGACTTTTACATAAAATTGGACGTAACTCTGCTGTGCGATGTGATGGAAGAATTTCGAAACACCTGCTTCTCCGCCTATGGACTGGACCCTCTACACTCGTACACATCTCCAGGATTAGCATGGCAAGCTATGCTAAAGTCAACCAACTGTCGATTGGAACTTCTAACAGATATTGATATGGTGCTCATGATAGAATCTGGTGTACGGGGCGGTTTGACACAAGCTGTAACACGTCATGTCAAAGCTAACAACAAGTACATCCCAGGCTTCGACGAGAGACAACCATCGGTCTACCTTGGCTACTTTGACGCAAACAACCTTTATGGTTGGGCAATGTCAAATCCGCTTCCCTACGCTGACTTCAAATGGATCGACCCGGCCACCATCGGTGACATCTCACAGATTCCAAAGAATGGTCCAAAAGGCTATATTTTGGACTGTGATTTCGAATATCCGGAGCACCTTCATGACCATCACTACGACTTGCCTCTCCTAGCCAAGACTGAAGTTTCACCGACAGGAAGATGGCCAAAATTGATGATGACGTTGGAGAATAAAGATCGGTATGTGGCTCACTACTGGGTAGTTCAACAAGCTCTTGAATTGGGTCTACGTGTAGTGAGAATTCATAGAGCAATTGAATTCACCCAGTCTTGTTGGTTGAAACCATATATTGATTCCAACACTACAAGAAGAGCTGCAGCGACAACGGCATTTGAAAAGGACTTCTATAAATTAATGAACAACGCCATCTTTGGGAAGACCTTGGAGAACAAAAGAAAACACAAAAATGTAAAATTAGTGAGTGATCCTAGGAAATTGGAAAAATTAGTGCAAAAACCAAATTTCGGAACATCCATGATTATAAACGAAAATCTAGTCGCTGTCAGTATGAAGAAAACAACAATAGTCATGGACCGTCCGTTATACATAGGTATGTCAATTTTGGACATAAGTAAAACCCTGATGTATGATTTCCATTATAACAAAATGGTTAAACACTACGGAAGGGAAAACATTGGAGTCGCATACATGGATACGGACGCGTTTATCTACTGGATAAAGACTTTGGACATGTATGAAGACCTAAGGAGTTTCCCATACAAAGACGATTTTGACTTCTCTGACTATCCGAAGAACCATCCAAATTACAATGAAAAGAATAAAAAAGTAATCGGAAAATTTAAAGATGAAGCAAATGGAATGCCTTTAGAAGAAATAGTGGCACTGATGGCAAAATTGTATTCATTTAAAATGTACAACGAGAACAACACACCGACAGTCAAGAAAGCAAAAGGAGTCAAAACATCGTACTTGAAGAAACATGTGACGTTTGACCATTACAAGACCTGCTTGTTTGAAGATTCTACAATGTCTGCAACGTTCAACACTATCAGAAGCTTTAAACATGAGGTCTACAGTGTCACTGAAGTTAAAAGAGCACTATCAGCTCGAGATGATAAAAGGCATATTATGCCGGATAAAATTCACACTCTTCCTTTTGGCCACTACTCTCTAAACCCTATCGACTAGTAACCTATTCTTCGTCCTTCTACAACTTCGACCTTATTCCTTTCTCCTTCCGTAAAAAAATGGGGAACACGGCAAGTCAAACGCCGTGTTCCCCATTTTTTTACACAAGTTTGGATGACCTTGACCTATATAAATGATGTGAATATTTAAGACAACATTCATTGTGATTATACATGTGATACATGAAACATTCAAACCTGCAATATGAAGAACTTGAAGCAAGAAATTGTCAACGAACTTCATAAACCTGCAAGAAGAAAGTTTCCACGAAGAAATACAGTGATAAAAGGAATAAATGATTTATATCAAGCGGATTTAATCGAAATGATTCCTTATAGTAAACAAAATAGAGGATTTAAATACATATTGACTATTATTAATTGTTTTTCAAAAATGGCAGATGCTTTACCACTAAAAGAAAAAAGTGGCAAAAGTGTTACAAAAGCAATGGAAACAGCTATACAAAGAGACAAACATACTATAAAACATTTACAAACTGATGATGGAAAAGAATATTTTAATAAGGAATTTGCAAATTTAATGAAAAAACACAACATTAACCATTACTCAACCAATTCAGAGGTAAAAGCATCAATAATTGAAAGATTCAACAGAACTTTAAAAGGTGCGATGTATAAGATGTTTTCTAACAGAGGATCGCACGTATGGATTGATATGTTACCAAAACTTATAAGCGATTACAATAACAAGTTTCATAGAACTATCGGTATGAAACCAAGCCAGGTGACTAATAAAAATGAAAAACTTGTATTAAAACGTATAAAACTGAATACTAAACCAAGAGTTGAAAAACTAAAGCCTAAAAGGTTTAATGTTGGTGATAAAGTGCGAATAAGCAAATACAAAGGTGTATTCAGTAAAAGATATCTTCCAAACTGGACAAATGAGGTATTTACCGTATTTAAGGTGCAACCTACAGTACCAGAAACTTACATTTTAAAAGATAATAAAGGACAATTGCTTGAAGGAGGTTTTTATGGACATGAAATGTTAAAATCAACAGTAGGTGATGTATATCTAGTAGAAAAGGTGTTGCAACGCAAAAAAGATAAGGTTAAAGTACGATGGTTAGGATTTAATAAGACGGAAGATTCTTGGATACCTAAAAAGGATCTAATATAATGATAGAGCATCATTTTGGGTTGAACCATTACAAAGGATGGAGATAATACCGCAAAAAGACAATTTTACTATTAATAATATAGATGAACTCACAGTGGATGGTTCTCAATTCAATACTGGGAAACACGGTGTTTTGTTACCAAACACGGTGCGTTGTCTGGTTACCGGTCCTTCCAATTGTGGAAAAACAAATGTAGTATTCAATTTGATTACAAACCCTAAAGGCTTACGTTTTAATAATTTATATGTATTTTCAAAGTCACTACAACAACCGAAATATCAGTTATTGGAACAAATACTCAATAATGTACCTGAAGTTAAATATTTTAAATTTAACGCGAGCGAGAGTGTCATGCAACCGCAAGAGGCTAAACCATTCTCAGTATTCATATTTGACGATGTATCTTGTGAAAATCAAAATACAATAAGGAATTACTTCGCCATGGGTCGACATAACAACATAGATAGCATTTATATTGGTCAAACTTACAGCAAAATACCGAAACAGCTCATTAGAGACAATGCAAACATGTTAATTGTATTTAAACAGGATGAAACCAACCCAAAACACATATATTATGACCATGTAAGTGCGGATATGCCATTTGAACGATTTAAAGAGTTGTGTGGAAAGGCTTGGGCTGAAAAGTATGGGTTTTTAACAATTATGAAGGAACAACCGCTAAACAATGCTCGATACAGGATAGGATTTGATAAATTTATACTAATACACTGATCATGATGTAAAACATTCATTGTTGTACAACACGTCTTGCTACAAACATGGTTAACCAAGAAAAGTTAATAAAGGAAATAAAATCACTTAGTGATTCTATTCGAGATAAAAACAGAGCATTAAAATTAGGTATTAGCGAAAGGGAGAAATTTCTTGAATCTACTTTTAAACCTATTACTGAACCCTTGAAACAATTAAACAAAAAATTTGCTAAACCCGTTTTGGAAGGAGATGCAATTGCACCTATTACAAAGTTTGAAAGAGAAGATGTAAAATCAGAAGATTTTAGTGATGAAGACCTGGAATCCTCTACATATAGTGGTTTTACCGGTGAAGAACCTGAAAGAGAGCTAGAATCACCAGACTATAGTGGTATAAGAGAATTATATGAAGTAAAAGCTAAAAGAGGACATGAAGATGTATCAACTGCTAGTGAAGAGGAAAAAGAAGAAGAAGCAAGGGAAGGTCCGTCAAACATAAGCTTGTTGGGTGAAAACATTCATAACAAAGGACCTTTAGGAAGGAAATACATGGTAAAAATGTTACTCGGAACAATTCCTAATAAGAATTACCATAGTTATGGAGCGAGATTAACAGAAGATGGTTTAATGATAGGTAATAGCCCGTTAAACGTTGACGAACATGATAATATTGTCATTGGTGATCAAAGGTATAAGGGTACAAAAGGATTATTTGAATTATTATTTGAAAATAAGCCTTCAGTATCGTTAGTGAAAGAAAAAGACATGGAAGCATATAAAAATATTTTGGAACAGACAAATGCATATAGGAGAATGTATTTACCTGACCAACTTCCATTTAGATCTAAGTCTTTAAAATATAGAGAATTTGTATCCAAGTTAATACCAACTAGAAGACAAACAATGCCGTTAACACAAAGAAAACCTGTAAAACGAAGATTTATGGCATCCACTTTAGATGTAAGTGCTCAGGAAAGAAGAAAAAGAAGTAAGTCTGTTACGGGTACAGGTTTAATGAAGAAACTATATAACACAAATGTGATTTATTACAATAATATCAATAAATTGGTGGATAGAATGAAACTAATACATGAAGCTAAAGAAGCGGGTCATACTGGATTGGAAAACGAATGGGTGGCTTTAGTGGATGAACTCCGAAACCGTGGGGTAATCTCATAAAAAATGCGTTACTCACTAGATTACTATTCAGTTGCACCATGAGTGTCGACAAGTTCGGACGTTACTCCTCGGATGGGTTATATTACGCAAATAATTTAAAAAGAGGAGCTGGTTTACCACAAACACCTGATGGGGATTATGATATAACTAATAAAAGGTTAAAAAACATAAAAGATCCCACAGATGAAAACGATGCAATAAATTTAAAAGTATTAAAAGAAAAGATATCACCAACATTAAGACTACAGAAAAACACATATGACGCAGGTAATCATAGAATTGTCAATGTTGGTAAGCCAAATCAAAACGCTGATGCAATAAACAAAGGTTATTTATCATCAGAATTAAAAAATACGTTAAAATTCAATGGAAAAACGTATACTGCTGAAAATAAACGTATATCCAACGTAGATGACCCTAAAGATGCAAAAGACAGCGTAAATAGACGCTATTTACATTCATTAATACCTGAAAAGACAAAAGATGGTTTTTCTTTTTATAAATTTGTTATTAACGATATAGGTTATCCGAAAAATGAAAATGATGCTGTAAATTTAAAATATATAAAAGATCATTGTATTACACGTGATGTAGGAGTTATTGATTGTCTAGGTAATTGTTTAGCGAATGTTAAAGATGGTTCGGCACCATCAGATGGTGCAACAGTGGGTCAAATGAAGGAAACTTTAAAGCAAGAAACATCTGGATTTGTAAAACAGGATCAAGTAGTATCACGGTCGGGTGATGTGTTTGTACAAGGAAATGAAAAGTTTATTTTATCTGAACAAAAAAATAATGTTTGGGATTGCAAAGACATGAAATTATCAAATGCGCAATTAGCTACAGATGCTCATGATGTTCCGATTTTATCACAAGTTTTACATACTAATCCAAACAATTATCATAGAAGTTGGTTGGGTACAAATAGAAGAATAATTGACATATTTCCAGGTATCGATGATTACGATTGTGTTGTAGTAAAACAATCTTTAATATTAGACAAACCAAAAGGTAGTACTTTCAATGCGAAAAATAAGAAAATAGGTAATTTGGCACAAGGAACAGATCCAAAGGATGCTGCAACTGTAGGACAAACATTACAATATGATAGTGCAAATCAAGAGTTTATTTATAATACCAAAAGATTTAAATTAATGGATGTAAATGATTATCAAAATATATTAATTGCAGATCCAAATTCATTTAGCGGATTTAGAAAATTGTCTGGTGAGGAATTTATTCATAAAAATCATGTATTTAGAAATGAAGCAGACAGATCATTAATTAGTGCAGATTTAAAATATTTTAAATGTCCCGGGAATGATGCAAATGTAACTGATGAAGACTAAGAATTTGTATAAAAACTGATATGGGTTAGAAATCGGGACTAATATTATAAAAATGGGTTACACTCTAGAATGTTATTCAGTTGCACCATGAGTGTTGACAAGTTCGGACGGTATTCATCAGATGGATTATATTACTTTAATACTTTAAAAAGAGGTGTTGGATTACCACAAACACCTGATGGAGATTATGATATTAGTAATAAACGGTTAAAAAACATTAATGATCCCACAGATGAAAATGATGCAATAAATTTAAAAGTATTAAAAAAAGAGATAGTACCAACACTGAAATTAGATAAAAACACATATAACGCGGGTAATCATAGAATTTCCAACGTTGGTAAGCCAAATCAAAATGCTGATGCAATAAACAGAGGTTATTTATCATCGGAATTAAAGAATACGTTAAAATTTAATGGAAAAACGTATAATGCTGAAAATCGGCGTATATCCAACGTAGCAGACCCTGTAGATGAAAAAGACAGCATAAATAGACGCTATTTACATTCTATAATACCTGAAAAGACAAAAGATGGGTTTTCTTTTTATAAATTTGTTATTAACGATATAGGTTATCCAAAAAATGAAAATGATGCTGTAAATTTAAAATACATCAAAGATCATTGTATTACACGTGATGTAGGAGTTATTGACTGTCTTGGTAATTGTTTAGCCAATGTAAAAGATGGTTTTGCACCATCAGATGGTGCAACGGTGGGTCAAATGAAGGAAACTTTAAAACAAGAAACCTCCGGTTTTGTGAAACAAAACCAAGTAGTAACACGTCAAGGAGATGTATTTGTACAAGGAAATAAAAAGTTTACTTTACTTGAAGAAAACAATTATGTTTGGGATGGTAAAGGAAAGTTATTGACAAATTTAGGTATTGGTGAAAAGCCTGGTGATGCTGTTACTTATGAACAGATAATACAATTAGAGCCAACTGGAAAAAAATGGTGGAATTGTGATAACAAACGATTAACAAATGTTGCAGACCCTGATTATGCCAATAACGCTGTAACTGTTAATTTTCTTGTTAAAGTAATAGGTAATTTATTATTTGATATGCATAATTATATTGTAGCAGGACAACATAAACCTATTGACGAAAAAATGAGAAATACATGGATTAAACAAGAAATTCTTTATAAATATTTTTTTAATCATAACACACAAAAGTTTAGATCATCAGATTGGGGTACTTTTGATATTTAACTAAATAACACCATATATTACATCATTTATGTGCAACCTGTCATAGAGGTAACACATGGGTTACGCTTTTCAAATATAAAAGACAATCATGGCGTTTCATTACACCAGTCCATATCGAGACACTATACGGAAAGGAGGCGGTATCACGTCCACAGCGGTTTCTCTGTTAAGTAAAGCTTTAAATCGCATTCCAGTAGGATCTATCGTAAACAGAGCAATAGACGCTTTACCATACGAATTTCACATACCGGGAGGTTATCAGTATTGCGGACCAGGAACTAAATTAAAAAAACGACTGGAAAGAGGTGATCCAGGCATAAATAAGTTAGATCAGGCTTGTAAAGAACACGATATCGCATATTCCACGTTTACCGATTCAAAAAATAGGTCAATCGCTGATAAAAAGCTAGCGAATATAGCTTGGCAACGAGTAAAGTCTAGTGACGCTAGTATTGCGGAAAAAGCAGCAGCTTTAGCGGTAACAGCAGGTATGAAGGCTAAAACAGCGGTAGGAGGTGGAAAAAGGAGGGGTAAGAATAAAAAAGGATCAACCAAGAGAAAACATGGTGGTAATATTAGACTAAAAAGACGTTCTCCGAGGAAAAATAATAAAAAACCGACAATATGGTCAATGGTAAAAAACGGGGCTGGTCTATACCTAAGACCGTATCGTGCATATTAAATAAAAGAAATCAATTGGTTATACCACATAAAGCGTTGACTAATGTTGAATTATTTAAATATATTTCCTGTTTAAAAATACCATTTTTCCGCGGAGTATTTATGAAAGACAGTTTACCAAAGAAAATATGGAAAAATGAGACTGGAATCGTAAATTTGGATAATACTGAAGGGTCCGGCACTCATTGGGTGTGTTATAAGAAACTAAATAGTAATGTATATTATTTTGATAGTTTTGGAAATTTGCCACCACCTAAAGAACTTGAACATTACTTTAAATCTGCTAAAAACATATATTACAACTATAAAAGAGAACAACCTGATAATACTTCAATATGCGGCCATTTATGTTTGGAATTCCTAGCTAAAAGTATCAGTCACTATTGAGATGTCTTCCTATACGGTATCATTAACAGGAAAATCGTCCACTTTACGAAGTATCCTTTTTCCAGCGTTACGCTTGCAAAAAGGAAGATTTTGGGAGGCAGCACTGTTGGATTTTACAACTTACAACTCTATTCCCAATGTTACGGAAGGTAAAAATAACTTATTGCATTATTATAAAGGAAAAGATGCCAGTGGTAAGTTAACAGACTTAGAAGAGTGCAGTTTACCCACAGGTTCTTATGAAATTGATCATATTAATGAATTTTTGCAAAATAAAATGGGAAAAGACAATATATCGCTAAAAGGTAATAATAATACAATGAAAGCTGAGCTTACTTCAAAATATTATATAGATTTCACTAAGCCAAACTCAATTGGTGATTTATTAGGATTTCCCAAAGATGGAGCAATTTTAGAACCAAATAAAACACATTCCGGTAAACAAACTGTAACAATATTAAAAGTCAATAGTATAGACATAACTTGTAACATTATACAAGGAGCTTACAGAGATGGAGCAAATACTCATATAATACATACTTTTTACCCCAGTGTACCACCTGGATTTAAAATTGTTGAAAAGCCGCAAAACCTGGTATATCTACCTTTGAACACCACTTTCATTTCAGACATCGTGTTGAACGTATTGGATCAAGACGGTAACTTGATAGATTTCCGAGAAGAGCCTATTACGGTTAGATTACATTTAAAATCAACACTTTAATACAAAATCATGGGTTTAACATTTAAAAGCGAACAACCTACGGGAATCCGCATTAGTAGCTCTTCAGCTGTGGAGGAGTTAACACGCGAGAACATTCGTTTCTTAGAGAGAATTGGATTAAAAGTAACCGATAATGGATATACTGGATATAGCTCAGGGTCCAACATTCGACGAAACCCTATGGGAAAAAGAATATCACACCCACAACCCTTACACTTCATCAAAATTAAACAATAACGATGAAATTCGTATTCCCATACAAAATCAAGACATTTACACACTACCATGTGAAAGTTACTTGTATATTGAAGGAAAAGTTACTAAAAAGGACGGTACTACTACTGGTACAACAGTTCCATTTATAAATAATCCCATGGCTTTCCTGTTTGATGAAATTAGATATGAAATATCAGGTGTAACAGTTGATTCTACTAAAAAAGTAGGTATTGCAACAACTTTAAAGGGATTAACATCTATATCACCTAATGAAACCAATTTAATACAACCTGCAGGATGGGTTTTACCTGCAAAAGACACAATCACTCCAGATACAAATGGAAATTTTGATTTTCATATTCCGTTACGTTTGTTGCTTGGTTTTGCTGAAGATTATAGGAAAATAATATTAAACGTTAAACAAGAATTAGTTTTGTTGAGATCTTCAAACGATAAAGATATTATTAAAGCTCCAGACGGTACAACAGATGCAACTTTAGAATGGAAATTAACATTAGACAAAATTGTATGGAGAGTTCCACATGTAAAATTAGCTGACGAGCATAGAATGCTACTATTAAGAAAGTTAAAGGCTGATCGTGATATTGTAATTCCTTTTAGAAGTTGGGAATTTCATGAACATCCCAGCTTGCCAACTACGGATCGACACACTTGGACAGTTAAAACATCTAATTATGTGGAACGAGCCAGGTATATTATATTTGGTTTACAAACAGGCAGAAGAGACACCATCACCAAACATGCAGGCCAATTTGATCATTGCAACTTGAAAAATATTAAAGTTTATTTAAATTCACAATTTTTTCCATACGATAATTTAAATGTGTCATTCGCTAATAAAAAGTACAGCATATTGTACGATATGTATGCAAGATTCCAAAGTTCATATTATGGTAAAACGAATGCACCTTTACTATCACCAGAAAAATACTTAGATGGTTACCCTATAGTTGTAATCGATTGTTCTAAACAAAATGAATCGGTAAAATCATCAAGTGTAGATATAAAAATAGAAATGGAATTCAACGCGCCTATATCGGCTAATACAACTGCATACTGTTTAATTCTACATGATAAAATCGTAACATACACACCTTTAACTGGAATTGTTAAAAATGTATTGTAAAAGACCGGTTTTCCTACATTCCAATGCATTCCGCGAGTATAAAAGCAGAGCGTTCAGCTCGCTCCTTATCAGTTTGTTGCCTGTTGTTGTATGGGTAGCATCTTATTCAATATGGCTTCTCCTAGTGGTACACAAGAAAATGTAGTAGATATTGAGAAGGAGATATCCGACTTTTTAGATCTTCAAGGTCAACCGGAGGGAGATGAGCACAACGCTTGCGGACAACTCCACGCCAGTAATAATGTTGAGGAAAAAGGTAAAAGAAGAAAGAATGCACACAAGAGGAAAAGGGATATTGAAGATAATATTTCTCCTAACATATTAAGTGAGGTATTCTTGCGAATATTTTACCCAATCTCTTCCAGTTTGGACAAAAGTGTTTTAATCGGTGTTATGAAATCTACAGATTATTCCCCTACTGTAATTTTAACTCATGGACCCAAAATGATTTTGTTTACGGACACTGCTTGGGAATCGTTTATGAAACACTTGCATCTGCTAGAATGCTATTTAAGTAGTAACATGTTTGGAAGAAAGACAAGAGTAGGCCTTTTGGATTCAAATGTGGAAATCGATATTGTTAAACATCGTGGTGATCATCAGTTGCGGTTTAGAGACACAACAAGACATGATAACAAGATTCAACTTAATCGAGAAGAGTTTTTTATTCTAACTTGTGCAACTGAACCAATAACGAGATACTTGAGACAACTGGTGTTTTCAAGTTCAATTATTAAAGATTATCTGGAAGACACTTTGGACAAACAACCGGACGCACCTATATTGTACGGACCTGTAGATACTTCTATATTCAATAGGGTTCCTCATGAAGTACAAATGTGGAGACAATTGGAAAAGTACGCTCAACTACATAAGAAATCAGTAAAACATGAAAAAGAGGAAGAAGAAGGAGGAGAAGAATCAAGTGTTAGTGATGAAAATGAAAACAAGGAAAATGTAAAGATGGAAACCTAAATGACAATTAACTACACAGCAATGGTTAATTTTTAAAACAATATCAAACACTTTGTGGGGTTAGGCCTACCGGGGACGGTGCCCACGTTAAATATACACCAACGCGCCAACAACTGTACGGCCGGGTATAAAAGTCGTACCTACCGTGGTGTGGAAATCAGTTGACCTTTGGACTTCGTCATGAGCAGACGAGTGATCTTCGCAATGGACAAGGAAGAAGAACAAGTAAAGTCCAAACCTGGTATAATTGAGTTCCAAGCGTTTCGGGGTAATGATGATAGATTTATCATAGAAGAACTTGTGTTTTTCGACATCAATACAAGTGTTCCTTATTCGTTTTTATTTAAACCACCATGTTCTTATTCATCTTTAACCAGTAAAGCCGCTACTACCAACAGATGGATTTCAAAACACTTCCATCATATCGATTGGTATGATTGTTTTACAAGTTACACGGACTTGTATCACATTATGCATCACTTTTCAGACAAGTTTACCAATATTTACACAAAGGGGCTGGAAAAGAAAAGATGGATCGAAGGATTTACTCATGTTCCGGTTAATGATGTGGATTTGGATAAAAACTACAAGTATACGATGGAAAATGTGTGTATTTGTACTAAAAGTCCAGAACATGAAAAAGATAGACATTGCGCTTTAAAAAACGCCTATAAACTCGCATCTTACCTTCAAAGTGGGGAAATGGGGAGTGGTGGGGGTAACGGGGGTTATATAAGTGAGGAGCAGACCGGGACCTGGCATGAGTATTACTCGAGATTCCGAGACGACAACATCTCCCAGCAAGAAGACGAAGAAGACGATCTATAACTTGACCATGGCATCTCACCAGTTCCTGCAAACTTTGGTTGAGCAGTTCAATGCTCACTCCAAATCTACCATACTACCCGTCAAGAAGTGTTCCGAACTTAAAGACGAGAAGCACTACATTATCCACGCCATGAAGAAGATGGAGACTACAGTTGGAGAGGCCATCTGCTGCAGTCTTAGCGAGGCACCATTCACTCCGGGGGATGAGCCCAAGTTCCAAGTCTACCTGCCGAAACGGTTCGTCCATCTCCTCCAGAACGAGGATCTGCGCTCCATCCAACCCGGCTGTCTCTACCTGGTTTCCCACGGTTGCACGGGTAGCAATTCCACCGAGTTGACCATCCACATCGCCGACAAGCAGCAGTGTTAGATTTAAGTTATACTGTTGTACATATGTTATTGTAATGTTTTATAAATAAATAAACCATAAAAGACAAAAAAGAATACAAAAAGACGAAAAATGCAACATATCAATATGTGAAGTTTGTCACATATTGATATGTTGCATTTTTTTTTAAACTTCGCGGGTGACCTTGACCTTTGACCTTTGCATTTCACAGTTACCCCCACCACCACGCTACAAGTCAAACCTGCTTGAATGCAAAACACCCCCACCACTTTTTCATATACCTCCAAGTGCTGTGCCTCGTCTTCATTTCAACTCCAGCAGCCAACCGAACAACATCAGTATGTCTCTGAACGTAAGCTGTGCCAGCTATGAGGAGGTGACGATCAAAACGCAACAGGAGCTGAACGACTTGTACAAGGAGTTGCAGCTGATGGTGGCAAGAGGCTACCGTATAAACGTGCAAGTCTACGCTTGCAATATACGGAATCTTCGGCAGCCGAAGGAAGAGCCTGGACATTCCTCTTCAACGACAGCTTCCTCACCGGCGTCGATGAAGACCGAACCAGACAACTTGGATTACTTCAGCTGAGTAGCGGTTGTCTTCCTTGTCCTTACAATTGTAGAATATGTTTATTTCTTTATTATATTAAAGAAGTAAAAAGAGCAAAGCCACCTATCTTGTTACTGACATATATGCTCAGTAACAAGATAGGTTTTTTTTTAAAACACAATTTGAATGACCTTGAAACTTCCCCCTCCACTGATTCGCTACCCCCACCACTTCACTGTTGATATACATGAGACAACATAATTAGATACCTCATTCCTTCTTCAACGGCCAAACCTACAACATCAACAATGGCTAACCTACCAACAGATGAAAGATGTCCTCACGCATGCTGTGACTTCGTACACGAGTTAGAGAAGAGGATGCAAGAGAGGGCGATAAGAAGAAAGCAGATCCACTCAGAAAATATCATGATAGTAAACGGCTATCTTTTGTTGTTCGGCCTTATCATGGTTGTACTGTTCATACTGTACGGCATAGTTACATGCGTCGGCAAGGTTGCAGAAGAAAACGCTCGCCACCATCAGTTGGAATATTTCAATGTTACTTTCTAGGTTTTCCTTTTTTAAAACTCCATTTGGATGAACTTTCCCCCTCCACTCCTTCCTTTTTTAAAACCCAATTTAAATGACCTTGAAATTTCCCCCTCTACTTTTCAATAATGTTACAACTGACTGCAGCTCACCTCATTCCTTGCTTGGCTGCCATGGCGGAAGGAACTCTTTCTCAAGTTGACTCCACTACGGACGAAGCATTTCCCTTGCGGTGGACTGTTCATTTACAGGATGCGACAGAAGTGGAAGTCTTGTATCAAAAATTACTCAATGTATTCAACGGGAACCCTGGACCTCTTGAATGTAGAATGGATTTGAATTTTGATGCAACCAGGGTCGGCACAGAACCTTCAACTTCAAGCCAGCCTCAGCAACGAGATTTTACACATTTATACACTCCAATATCACCGGAAGGTGTAACTGTCTGCGAGGCTGACTCAACTACACGTTATGTTCAGCCGAAGCCTTGGGTGTTGATTATTAACAATGTGTACAAAGTGGAATTGGTATGTAATAGATTAAAGGAGTTGATGGTACAAGATCCAGGCCTGCGCTTTCAAATAGATATACATTTCATCTGGAGAGCACCTGCGCGGGGCTCTTCGTCTGACAGCTCTCCAAGTACGACGGACGAGGAGGACGACTAGTCATCTTTTTTAAAACTCCGTTTGAATGACCTTGACCTTTCCCCCTCCACTGAGTTTATTTAAGGTGCACTCTCACTGACTACAGCATCATTTCATCGCGCACCTTCACCGCAGCAACATGGAGAGTCAACTCAACTACTGTTGCGAACAGAAATGTTTTTCATGGCCGAATGGCATTGATGTGGTGGATGGCCTGGCTTGTAGAACATGTGAAGCTTTTGGTCAGTGCATGTGTAAGTGCAAGTCTTGGAAGAAGCCGAAACCGAAGTTGAAGACATTCCATGTGTACCAAATGAGAGGGCATAAGTACACTTGTTGCCCTGAACGTTGCATTGAATTCAAACTAAAACAGCTAACTGGCTGCAAATTGTGCAACAATCATTTTGCAGGTTTTTGCAAACATTATTTAGGAGCGTGTCAATACAGATCAACTTGGCATACAGAAGCACTCACTATCAATGAAATCGCTATAGACTCACAAGAGTAGTCTTTCTACTCTTTGACTTTTTTAAAACTCCGTTTGAATGACCTTGAAATTTCCCCCACCACTTCCCCATATATCTAGAGTACGCAGGGCCCGGAGGTCAGTCGCTCGGCGGCTGTCGTAGTGTGCACATCCGTGTTGTGCAGTCTGCTGTGCAGTTTTGATTTTAACCAGTTCAAGGTCACCACACTTAAACTCTGGCAAAAACGTCAAGCTGTTAAAGACAATCCTAAGTCCCAGGTTCACAGTCAACCTCAAGGTCATCACACTTTAACATGTAAATTTAAGGTAGCACCAAAACGGTGCTACCTAGCTTGACATTTTCAAGTTTGCCGAGGTCATCACAGTTCCCCCACCACTTCCCATATACCTAGAGTGCGCGGGGCTGGACAGTCAGTCGCTCGGTGTCTGTCGTAGGGTGCACATCGCGGTTGTAGTACTGGTCTAAAGGGGGCTGCTGGCTCACTTCAAGGTCACCCGAGCGGTGTCACATGACGGTTTAGGCAGAGTCACGTTGCAAACTTGCAGTTTCCTCAGCACTTTTGCTGTTTCTCGTCTAATTTCGCTCCAAGTCGTCAAGGTCATGGGAACCGGACTGAAACTCGGAGCGTAGTGCGAGAAACAGCAAAAGTGCCAAAAAATTTTAGGTTTCAGCGTGACCTTGACCTTTGTGACATCGATGACGTCATTTTGGTGACGTAAGGGGTGATGACGTCATCAGCACGTCATTTCTGTGACGTCATGGGTGTGACGTCATGGATGTGACGTCATTGGTGATGACGTCATCGATTGCGTCATCGATGACGTCATCGATGACGTCATCGGTGAGGTCATTGACCTCGATGACGTCATCCCTCAGGTGACCTTGAAGTGAGCCAGCAGCCCCCTTTTTCCACTACTTGTTTGAAAATTATTTTGGAAATATTTTTCAATTAATCATTATTGAAATGTTTTCTATATTCTGTATTTACTTTTTTCAGCCTGTTATAATGTAAAAACTACTTAAAAATTTAATATAGGTATTTTAAAATTATTGTATGCTGTAAAAGATGCCTACACAATAATAATACCAATAAGTAAACTATCAAACTCATGTTTCAGGAATGCTAAACAAAAGAAAGTAAGCGAAATGACAGAGAGGGAACATAGAGCTAAAAAATATAGGTAGTTAAAAGCAAGAAGCAGGCTTACAAAAAGATAAAAATGGAAAAAATAAAGCATCTTCACCCAAGTTCACTACTTTATCAGAAATAGAATCACCACTATCTCTTTCGGGTAATGCAATCAGACGTTGGAAAAGGACTCCGGCCTACAAATAAAAATGTGTAGAGAAAATACAAGTTAGTAGAAGAAAATAGAAGAATTAGAAGAAAAATTTGACAATGAGGAAAGAAAGGTGAAAAGATACAAACAAAAAAATAAGATTCCTCAGGCTATCAGAAAATAAAAAAATAAACTTAACACTACTCCTGAAAACCTTATGACACCAAACTATAAACTAAAAATCGGTTGTGTATTTGGTGTAACAGCGTCACGAAGGCTGCGACACCGACAGTGAGAAAATGCTAGGCATTTTGCCGTAAATCAAGCTACTGCTGGCATCAAACAAATAGTAACTAGAAAAAAAGTTAAGAGACAAAAGCGTTTTTTGTTGTCATCAATGTAAACCCTATACAAGAAACTTTGTAGGTTGTATGGTAACAAAATCTCCTCCTCTACGTTTACGAGGTATCGTCCTTTTTATGTTTTGAAACCAACCGATGTTTCAAGTGAAACTAGGTTATGCAAACAGCATACTAATATAAAGCGTCAAAACTAAAACAGCTTATCTTAATCTCTGATAAAGACCCCTACCAGTTGTATTTCAACATTGTTTGTGATAAAACAAAACCAATGTGCATGTGTAATTTGCCAGTAATAAATTCGAGTCATGCCTTTTAACCAAAATGAAGATGTTAAATGTGAAAAGTGGGTAGTAAAAGAAGAAATAAGAGAACAGAAGTTAAAGAAGAAAAGTTCAAGTTTCTGTTAAGATTACAATTAAAGTTATGTTATAATCTTATTGGGCAACTCTCGCCTTATTTTTGTTCATCCAAGGGACTTGTCAAAACACGAAGACACATACACACACAAAACACTAAACACAAAAGCGTCCCGGAATGTCCTCCTACGTTTCGCGGAACCGAGATAAATGTTCCACTTCCTCAGGGAGCCGTAGTTTTTCACGCGCCTCACGCACACGTGCCGACCGGTGGACCACACTGACTGGGACTAGCTCTTCATTTCCTGGAGGGGTGGAGGGGGCGGGAGTCCTGCTTATCTCGAGAGGAAAGTCCACTCTTTTAACTCTTTGTTGCAATTCATCTTTAAGGATATTTAGATAAACAGGACTTATATCAACTGATGGTCTTGAAATTGTATCGCCATTAGCAATGAATAGCGATTCTGCCAGGTTTCGCTCCAGGTTTTCACCCCTCCAGGAAATAAAGAGCTAGCCCCAGTCAGTGTGGTCCACCGGCACGTGTCGTGAGGCGTGAGGCGCGTGAAAAATTACGGCTCCCTGAGGAAGCGGAACATTTATCTCGGTTCCGCGAAACGTAGGAGGACATTCCGGGAAGCTTTTTTGTTTAGTGTTTTGTGTGTGTATGTGTCTTCGTGTTTTGACAAGTCCCTTGGATGGACAAAAATAAAGCGAGAGTTGCCCAATAAGATTATAATATGAATTTTACCTCGCCTACAAACATGTCTTTCAAAAATAGAATTACATCACAGTATGGGCCTGAAATTTTAGACATGTTAAAAGTGCTTGAAAGATCCCTAGAAAAGAACGCCCTCAGTGCCAACCACCTGACCTTTCTGACAAAGTGTAAAAAGTCTATTTCGTTCCTAAAGGCCTCAGATTGAAATGCCCCCTTAAGGACAAGTTGTCTAAATCAATTGCTAATGATGCTAGTTTTAAATTATTGAGGAATAAAATTAATCATGTTAGGCTTGTGAAATGTATAAATGGTTCAAAAATCTATCAGTTAACAAACCAGTTGAATGAAAGAGTGGGCATTGAAAACATGAAACCCATTCTAGCATCAATACATGCGAAGGCTACAAGAATATTTAATGCATAGAAAAATAAACAAAAAGTCAAATTTAATAAGCTAGTTGATTTTGTGACACGAGAGCGAAATCAAGTAGGCAGTGAAACAAGCTACAACAGGGATGCCACTGCCAATGTTGCTGATACTGATAAGATGGTTGTCAACCTGTCCAGCAGAAACCTTGATAACGTAGAGCGACATGTACTGGGCAAGGGTCTGAACTTTGGCATCGCTCCTTCCCGTGTGTCTAATATAAACATTGTAACCTCACTCGAACATGCCACATCGGTTTTGCCTGACAATTTAAAAGAATCATATCGTTGTGATATTGTCAATTCAATTAAAAGACGAGTAAAAAAAAATCAAAATCTAACAAAAAATGAAATTTCGTCAATAAAAAAATTGTAGAAAGATGATTCTATAGTAATCCTTCCCTCTGATAAAGGAGGCGCAGTTGTTGTCATGGATAAGAGCCAATACAAAACCAAACTCAGTGAAATAATAATTGGGGACCAATACAAAAAATTGACACGTGACCCCACAAACATGATACAGAATAAGATTAAACAAGAATTGAAAAAGGTAAAAAGTTTTGTGAAAGAAAGTACGTTTTTCCGACTGAGCCCACAATTTAGGAAAGCCCCACATCTTTACGTGGAATTAGTACTTGAATTTCATAATGAAATGAAGCAACTTGGTTTGGGAATGTCAATGGAAACAGAAACATCTAGTCCAGGCAAAGAAAGTACATAGTCCAACATTAACTTTCACTTTCGTCTTCAAACATTTTTTTTTTCATCAGCACAGTTAACAATTATTATACTTTTAGAAGTTATTACTATTTTCCTAAGTTTGAGTTCCTTTGGCCCATGCGGGGACTTTTCCATGTAAAAATGTAATATAATAAAATTGTAATGTATTTGTTGTTGGAATAAAAATTTTGAATTTGAACTAAAAAAGCACGCATTTAGTATAAAACTGCAGAATAAAACTTATGACCAAATAAAGATCTGTACGAGTGAAACAGGAGCTGAAAACTTAGCATGCAAATTCAACCGAGAAATTCAAAGATTTAATTTAGGAGGTTTGTAGTTTGTAGGCCACTGGCAAGTTCATTTATATCTCCCTACAAAGATCATGGCCCCACATCTTAAACCCATTTTTAAATATCTCCGTGCCATTTATCCTAAAATCTCAACGGTTCATTTTTTCAGATGTGCCATCAACATACAGACAGAAGAATAACTTTGATTTATTCTCAACTCTCATTTTTGATCTGGGATTTTCATGCAGTAGGCCTACTTGGTCCTTTTTTGAATCTGCTCATGGAAAGGGTGCAATTGATGGAATAGGCGGTGCTCTTAAGAGACTTGCAAATTATCTGGTGAACCATGGCTGTGATATACCTGACACAGAAACATTTTTAAAGATCATTGAAGGAAACAGGAAAATAAAGCTGTTTTACGTCTCCGAAGATGGTGTCAAAGAAACTGCCGAACACCTGCCAAGCGCACCTTTGACAACGATTGCTGGTACCAGAGCGATACATCAGATCGCAAGAGTTCAAACAGTTCAAACAGTTAAAACAGAGAAATACTGATAAGATCACTGTCCTGCTTTAGTCGAGATAATGATTTGCTCAATAGGAGCAAATGCTTTTTTCCCACATAAGTCGTTGTCTTTCAATTAGAACCTGCTAGGAATAAATAAATGAGAAGAAGAAAATAACCTCCCTTATGCTATTTAATCATTAGATTCAGATTCCGACCAGTCGGATTGAAGTGAGGGGATGGATGTCAATGATGAAGAGACAGCGACAGATACTGGAAATGAGATATCAGTTACACCTTCAAGAGAAACGATGCAAAAGGGAACATTTCTAATCGTAGAATTACAAGGTTTGTAAACAACTAGTTTTAAATTCAGTATATAAATTAAACTCTCAAAGCTTTACTTTTATTTTCCTTAATGATAAAAAGCACTGTTTTAGGATAGAATATAAACTATACTAAATTAAGTTTAATCTTTAAAAATCAAACAGCATGATCCTCGTATTCAGGTGGTACTAAAAAAAAAAACGAATCATCAATACATGGCTATTACGACAAGAGGTTTTCCCCGAAGACTACAATGTTATGTTCCCCACAAAAAATTGTGCAAAAGGGAATAATTTTATTACCTATGAAAATTATGAGTCTGTCATTGAATTTGATCAAATTAAGCGTGTGTTACCACAGCCAAAACTTGTCATGAAAGGACTTATTAATAATAATAATCTATATACAGGGTGGTTATAAAGTCCCTTCCCCCCTAGGATATTTCTACAATTTATATTAAAATCGATTTTCAATGACGGGATTCATTGTATAGGTACATACTCTAACTTTTGTAGTAATTTAAAATTATGGGAGTTACCTGAGGTCTAAGATGTAGGAGTCAACTTCAAAATTTCTTATGAGAAGCTAGTCATGCGACATGTTAAATAACACTGCCTTTTCCCCCTGAAAACAGTGGTGCAATCTAAATTCAAAAGGGTTATACCGTTTTCAAGATATCTGTAGGTCTAAGATGTAGGAGTCGACAAAGAAATTTTAACTAGAAGCTAGTCATGCGACATGTCGAATAACACTGCCTTTTCCCCCTGAAAACAGTGGTGCAATCTAAATTCAAAAGGGTTATACCGTTTTCAAGATATCTGTAGGTCTAAGATGTAGGAGTCGACTTAAAAAATTTTAACTAGAAGTTAGCCATGCGACATGTCAAATGACACTGAATTTTCCCCCTGAAAACAGTGGTGCAATCTAAATTCAAAAGGGTTATACCGTTTTCAAGATATCTGTAGGTCTAAGATGTAGGAGTCATGTGACATGTCGCATGACTAGCTTCTAGTTAAAATTTTAAGTTGACTCCTACATCTTAGACCTACAGATATCTTGAAAACGGTATAACCCTTTTGAATTTAGATTGCACCACTGTTTTCAGGGGGAAAACGCAGTGTTATTTGACATGTCGCATGACTAGCTTCTAGTTAAAATTTTTAAGTCTACTCCTACATCTTAGACCTGCAGATATCTTGAATACGGTATAACCCTTTTGAATTTAGATTGCACCACTGTTTTCAGGGGGAAAATTCAGTGTTATTTGACATGTCGCATGACTAGCTTCTAGTTAAAATTTTTAAGTCGACTCCTACATCTTAGACCTACAGATATCTTGAAAACGGTATAACCCTTTTGAATTTAGATTGCACCACTGTTTTCAGGGGGGAAAGGCAGTGTTATTCGACATGTCGCATGACTAGCTTCTCATAAGGAATTTTGAAGTTGACTCCTATATCTTAGACCTCAGGAAACTCCCAAAATTTGTACTACAAAAGTTAGAGTATGTACCTATACAATGAATCCCGTCACTGAAAATCACTTTTAATATAAATTGTAGAAAAATCCTAGGGGGGAAGGGACTTTATAACCACCCTGTATGAATAGGCAAGCATGTTTTGTTTCCTCCTTTTTTTCTCAGCTCGTGTGCATCGTAAGAGAAATCCGCGCATACCGTTAGAAAGGTATTGTGCTGTAGATGAGCATAATCGCGTTTTAATTCGCACTGGCCCACGGGGCTACTTAGAGGCTTTCAAAGTTTCAATGTTAATCTTATGAGAGAAGGATAATTAATTGAATGAATAATTAGACAGCTGTTGACATAACACATGCTAACAAATCAGGAAGAGCAGATGCTTAAATTATAACAAATTGTTTTAACAAATTGGATTCAAACGCGCGCGAGCGCGCGCGCGCGCGTGTGTGTGTGTGTGTGTGTGTGTGTGTGCGTGTGTCCGTGGTAACGATAACTTTTGAAGGGAACACCAAAATGATTTGGTATGAAGGTTTAACACCAGGTCTATTTTCATGAGTTCGCGAAACAGCATTGTCGGGTTATGGGAACGGGGTTTTATGGGGTTTGAAAGGGGTCAAAAATGGGTTTTTGGCATTTTTTACCTCAATTTTCAAAATTCATCAATTTTAACTGAAACCATTTAAAAGAGCTTAAAAACAAACAATTTGGTATTTTGAATTTTTATCTTAGCATAACTGGTTACTGGGAAAATTCTTATGGGAAATCAAGAAAACCCTGTATCCTGCTTATTTATTGACATAACATAATAAAATTTGGTATGTATATTATCTAGATAGAGCTTAAATTATAATTGCTTACAAAACCCATATGGCGGCAAACCTACATACTCACCCCCCTGGGGTTTATGGGGGTAATAAAAAATTGCCAGAGCTTGACTCAATTTTGTGTTTACATTCACCAATTATTGATTAACTTAGATTTTCTAACAACACCCCATGGCAGCAAACCTACATACTCGATCCTATGGTGTTTTTATGGGGAAAGTTAACAATCTGAAATTCCATTGGAAATTCGCTGAGTACGCAGTTCTGCTGCGACGGGGTTATTATATATTTATACCAGCCTTGTTTACAAATGCATGTAGCAAAATTATTAATGAAAAGGCTACATAGTAAATAAAAAAAAATTTCGTTATTGTATTATGTATAGGTTAATTGTGTATACTTATTGTATATTATTTTAAAGAATCAACAATATATAATTATATCAAATATCTACAAGACTTGGCGGACCGGGAAATGGCGTCATTTTCATTAGTGGGAGGGAGGCTTTGAGATTTGAGATGGTTTTCTTCCTGCTTGTGTTGACCACTGACCAGTGAAGATGGCCGAAGAAGAGTTTGTGAGGTGATGCCTGGAAAGAAGTCCGGACCCACAATTTTTCATTATGGAGATGGTTTATTTTTCTGTTGTAAATAGCAGGATGGGAATAGGGCGTACCTGAAATGTATCCATTTCAGAGGTAATTGTGGGTGTAGAGCAACCATGCCACTAGATCCTCATTCAGAAAAGTCGGGACATTCCGTATAAAAGGGGTATATAATCATCCGCCTGATCCTGACTTTGTCCTCGTCACTAACCTAAAGGAGAGGATATTACCGCGATGCGAGGAAGAACCGAAAGAGGCAAGGACTATTTTTGACGAAGAATGCCAAAGGTAAATAATTTTAATATTACAATTTTATTGCACAGAAATAGGTCTACAATCAAATGTGTTCATTTTCAAGTCAACATAGGCCCACTATTTGGAATAAAAATGTTAGATATGCTGTTTACAGTGGCCGATTAATTATAATATGTACACTTTTAATTTGTCCATAATAGATATAACCATACTTGATAATACATTACAGATATTTCCATATGTTAGCCGTTTATTTTTAGGATGACCCCACCATCTATAATAGAACTACCTATTTAAAAAAGGATATTCATCTTATTATTTCATATATAACATTATTGTAGTAAACTAAGGCTAGTTCTGTACAAAACCAATTACGGTTAGGTCTATGATTTGATTCTAATGTCGTCATGTTAGGGGTAGGCCTAAATTCAGAGTTTTTTAATAACGCCACCTACTAGCATCATATGACCATTTTACCTATATTACAGTCGTATTTCCCCACCAAATGAAAACCTACTCCGATATAAAAATCCTGTAAATTATTTAGTACTGCTGTTTATCACACTAAATGTATATATACAAATTGTATTGAAATACAAATGTTACATAGGACTTACAACATATAATTGCAAATTTAGGCCTATAGATAGGTTAAAAAGTGTTAACATTTGAGAAGGACAGACCAGTGAACATTGCTGGTCATCATGCTGAATTTATCTCAACAAATTGTAATGAATATACAGATATTACATGTGACTAACAGATACATTTGCAAATTTAGGCCTATAGATGGATAAAAAAAGTGTAAACATTTGTGAAGGCCAGACCAATGAAAACTGCTGGTAATCATGCTGAATTCCTGTCTACAAATTGTAATGAAAATACAGATTTACATTGGCTTAACAAATACAATTGCAAATTCAGGCCTATATATTACATTTTACAGATAAAATTATGTCCCTTTAAACTACTTTTGCAAAATGCCGTTTTATTATTGAAAAAAGAATGATGTGAGAAAAATAATAAATACGAAGATTTGTGTTGGTAAATCTGCCGATTCTTCGGTAGATTGACTTACAATAAGGTAAAATTATAAGTAATTATAATATTTTCTATTGTTGATCCTATTGTAACTATTATTTAATCACGGTATTATTTAATTTATTTTTTATTTTTCAGAGTTCCTCTTGAAGTTGCTGCCAGAATTGCTTTCAGCGAGATGAAGTCATCTATTGATAGAGCAAGAAGAAAAAACACGGACAAGATACCTAATACGCTTTTAGAGTTTGCAGAAATGCTGAAAAACTCACGAAATGAAAGGTACGCTAAATCGGTGACGGGCGATGCATTTTTCTTGGCTAGTGTCACCGACGATGAAGGTGCGAAAAGTGTTATTTTTTTATCACAATTGTTCATTGCTCAGATGCCAAACGTCAAGGAATTACATCTTGATAGTACTTTCAAACGTAGACCGACATTGCCAGAATCAAGGCAGTTGTTGACTGTAAAGGCCATTCATTTTAACAAAGTAAGGATAGTAGTAACTTAATAAGTAAAACGTATAGAAGAGTACTTTAGTAAATTTGAAGTTGGAAGATCTTTACATTAATACCTAACTTATATATACTAGTTGTTCCGCCGCGCGTTGCTGCGACTCCAACAACATTATTGTGGCAAAAGGTTGTAGTAAACACAAAGTATGTTTACGAATTTCCCTATTAATATTTTTGAATTACTTGATGGTTTGAGGTAAATTTCTGTTTTCTACTTTGAAAAAGTATAGATTATTAAATTATGTCAGGAAAAAATATGTAACACAAAGCGATATTTTACGGCTAAAATAGATTTTAGCAGTTTTTTTGTTGTTACAATTATACGATAAGAAAGAAGGCTCGATCTCTTGGTCTGACCGATCTACTCCTAAATAATGAACACGCAAAGAAAGCCGTCAATATGGCCATGGCGATTCGTCTGTTATGCAGAGAAAAAATACAAATTGGAATAACTAACATCAAGGTCCATAACTGTGTTTCAGCACAGATAAAACAATTCTTTGAATATGTAGAACAGACATGGATCCTTCAGTACTTAAACTAATAAACATTACTCATTTTCGTTGCATAAACAACATGTATAAATTTAATAATTTATGTTGTCGATCCTCATAGCCGAAGTAGATTTGTTGAAAACTGTTGTTCTTTTGGTATACGCACAAAGGGCCGACTGTGTGTTATATAATGTTACATACTGTACTGTGAATAATTGTAGTGTGTAATATAGGTTGTGTTTTTTATGTAATTTATTTGTCGTCATAAATATTAATTTCCTTTTTGTATTTTCTCCCATTGATCCATGGTAGCCTAGTCATGGAAAAAAGTATTGTTTTGTCAAAATTTAGAATTTGAATTGTTGGTGGACTTATCCATTATGGTGAGCCCAAAGTCTAAAAAGTAACTTACATATTTTTTCAAAATAGAAAATTCATTTTTTAGCGGTAAACGCAGTACGTTGTTTAAAAGTCACATTCGCACTTAAAGTCAAACTCTAGATGCACAGCTGGTAGCTATTCAAATGATCCATCGAGAAATTGTTGTGTGGAGGTTTGTAACATTTTTAGCGAATTTATTTATAGGGCACACGATATTACGGTAGTAGCCATGATAAGACCTAAGCCCGGGACCATGATACTTTTCTCGTTATGAGGTCCCCAGAAGTTAAAAACACCATTCGCACAATGTATATAGATATATGTATATGTGTGTCCATGGTACTGATAACTGACGAAAGAAACCTTCGATTTTGATGACATTTGGTACTTAGGTAAGACCAGGTTTATTTTAATTAATTCGCCAAATAGCATGATCGGGTTATGGGAACGTGGTTTTATTGAAATATCTACAAAGTTCATCTCAAAAAGTTACTTTTCAAAACTTTAAAATATCAAAGTTAGAATGAAAAATATGATTTCTTTATTATATTTGAAAACATGATTAATATTTTAATATTTGCATCTAGGCTTAGAAAAATGTAATACAACAAGTATTTTATTGAGAAACTGTCTAAGGAGCACGGCGTGTCCTTCTGAAGAAGAAAGTGTACAAAATTATCAGCTCATGGAGGATGAGGGTGAGGGGTGTATCAACGTTGCGATGCACTCGCGCAGCAATGTACATAGGCAAGGCTATCACAAACACCCTCGCCGAGTAAACCAAGAATACGATGACAAGACCAACTAGCAACTTAGCAACTAGACATTATAGCAAGCAGATTATCCAATTATCTGGAAAACAATAACCTGCTCGAGCAATATGTAATGTGGTTTCAGAGCCAAAGAAGCACAATACAGGCCATAGAACATCTCAAAACTCAGTGCTAACATCAGAATGCAAATATGCCATAGCCATCTTTATTGACATCAAACATGCCTTCGATTCTGTCTGGTGACCTGTCATCCATGAGAGTTTGAGGAACTAATGTCAGTTGGAATAATCCTGAAAGTTGCCTTGGATTATCTCTCCAGAAGAAACTTATATCTGGACCTGTCATCCATGAGAGTTTGAGGAACTAAATGTCAGTTGGAATATCCAGAAAGTTGCCTTGGATTATCTCTCCAGAAGAAACGTATATCTGGAATATGATGGTTTCAGTTGTGGGCCCTCTGTTGTGCAACATACTGTTTGATGGCTTTCTTCGGCTGCCGTTCGAGAATGGCATTTCGGCGAGAGCCTATGCGGACGACGAAACTTACATATATTCTTTATTGTGTTCTAATTAAACTCAATATTAAATAAAATAAATAAAATAAATAACCTTTTATTGAAATTAAAATGTTACATGTTTTCAAACTAACTTGAAAGTGTGTTGTTTATTATTTTGATATACACATGACAATCAAAACATATGATAATACATAGTGAATACATAACAGTTCTCCCCGCCCAATTTAAAGGTTCATCCTTATCACTAGACATCTCATCCTGCTTGATCTGCGGACATTTGGAGTACTAGATGCCAATGGTGCTGTTGCATCAGTCTGATGAAGTGGTGGAGAAGGCAATGTTTCTGGGATAGGATCGTTAATTGAGGTAAACGTGTTTCATTTCCTGAATTAGATTCCTCACTGGATGGAGTTGATTTATTATTGATTGAACTTGAGAGTTTGTCTTGATTATCTGACTTCATCTCAGAGTTTGTTGGTATGAGTACATTTTGAGGTGTTGAGGTAACCATACGCCCTTTATACGATTGAGAAGACAATTGCATATTTTCTCTATCCACCTCTGTACGTCGCAATTGATTTATATGCCTTTTAAGCACATATCCACCATCCAACCGAACCAAAATATGCAATCTCCCAAGACGGTTGACGATCACTCCTGGTTTCCACTTGAGAGGACCGTTGTAATTTCTAGATTGGATTCTATCACCAGGCACAAATGATCGCGTGACTGGAATAGTGTTGAAACAACATGTTAGCTTTATTAGTTGGTTTCATCAAGTCCAGACATGTGCGGAAGTTTTCTCCCGTAATGTAATTCAGCTGGTGTTTGACCATTCTCAAGAGGTGTTGTGTTGTGCTTGAGGAGAAACCTGTATATTTTCTCTTGAATTGAGCCCTTTTCATCATACATGCATGACATTTTCTTTTTTAAAGTCTGGATCGCCCGTTCTGCAGATCCATTATTTGTTGCAGGGTGATTAGGAGCAGTTAGACGTTGTGTATACCGTGTTCTGAACAAAATGTTTTAAATTCCCTCCGATTTAAAGATTGTAGCATTGTCACTCTCAATCTGATCTGGCAGACCCTGGCGTGAAAATATCTCAGAAAGAGCTGTGATGGTCGATCTTGATGTTGGTGCTTGTTTGGAAACCTTTACTTCAATCCATTTGGTTAGGCCGTCAATGACAACAAAAAAGTGATGTTGCTGGAATGGCCCTGCCTAATCAATATGAATTCTAGTCCAAGGATCAGAAGGCTCCTCCCATGTGTGTAATGGAACTTTGGGAGGGTTGTTCTTTACCTTAGAGCAAGGATTACAACTTCGAACACAAGCTTCTATGTCACGATCAATCCTTTCCAAAAACAATACGATCTAGCTAACATCTTCATTTTCACAATACCAACGTGTGTGGAGTGTAATTCTTGAAGGACCCTTTCTTTGTAAAGTTTTTAGGGATAACCACTCTATTCCCTTTCATAACTATGCCCCTCATGCACTGTATACTCTGCATCAAGCATTTCTTCTGTAATCAGTTGAAGTTTCAATCGTTTTGAGTCATCATCACGCTGTGTAGCCTCTTGAATTTCCTAAAAGTGATGGGGATTACTCCTGTGAGAAAGTTTATTTGTTCTTCATTTGTTTTGAAGTCGTCATTCTGGTACAAAAACTGTGTTTGGTTGATTTGTGTTGGTTGACGTGATAGGTAATCAACATTTTGATGAAGTCTTGAAGGTCGGTTTTCAATATCAAAGTCGAATTCACTAAGAAATGACGCATATCGCAGCAATCTACTAGCTGCAAAAATTGGCATGGGCTTTCCAGGTGAAAAGATTTGTTGAATGGGCTTATTGTCGACTATTAAAGTAAAATGCCGACCATATAAGTATTGATGCAAACGAAGAACACTCCAATATACAGCAGTAGCTTCACGATCAAGTTGACTGTAGTTTCTCTCGGCAGCTGTCAATGATCTTGAGATGAAAAGAACTGGTCGTTCTTCCCCATCGACTATGTGTGATAGCACTCCTCCTAACCCATCAGGGCTTGCATCAGTAGCTAATGTGAGGGGTTTTTCAGGGTCATAAGGTATTAGTACTCTATCACTTGCTATCTCATTCTTTATTGTTTGAAATGCTTTCCCACAAGCCTCTGTCCACTTGAACTTAACTCCATGTCTTAATAGGCAGTTTAGCGGATAAGTCAACTGAGAGAAATTTGGGATGAACTTGCAATAGTAATTAGCTAACCCCAAAAATGATTTAAGGGATTCAACATCTAGTGGTTGTGGTGCTTTCAAAACGGCTTCAACTTTGTCATTAGATTTTTGAAGACCCTTTTCAGATATAGTATGTCCTAAGTAAGATATTTGCCTTGTGAAAAATACACATTTGTCCTTGTTGAGGTGGACATTATACTTCTGCATCCTTTTAAGGCAGGCTTCTAACCGAGCCCTGTATTCATTCTTCGTAGAACCTTGAACAACTATGTCGTCAAAGTAAGCAACCACACCATCTAGATCTTGAATAATCTGGTCAATTATTTTTTGAAAGTCATTTGGAGCAGTTTTTAATCCGAAATACAGTCGCTTGACTCGATACGTACCTCTGTGGGTTGAAATTTCCGCTACTTGAGAGCTTTCATCATCCATCTCAACATGTAAATAAGCCTTATATACATCTAACGTACAAAAATAATTGCCATATTTCATCTTTTGAAAAATGTCTTCTATCTTTGGAATCGGATATCTGGCATCGAGTAATAGGGGATTAATAGTTGATCTGTAATCAGCGCACAAACGCAAACTACCGTTAGGTTTCGGGATGGGTACCAGAGGGGTTCCCCACTCCGAAGTATCAACACGTTCAATGATTCCCTCTTTTTCCAAAAAAACTAACTCTTTGTTTACCTTCGACATTAAAGAATAAGGCACAGGTCTGGGTTTGATAAAAATTGGTTTACTATCTAGTTTTAATTTGAGGGAACATTTGAGATCAGGAATTTTACCTACGTTAGACTGGAATACATCAGGATACTTGTTAATAATTTGTTCCTTAATAGAAGTTTCTTCTTCACTATGCAAGTTTTTAACTTCGTCACAACAATTAAATATCTTATTTAAATCAAGATTTAAACTTCGAATCCAAGACCTACATAGTAAAGGAGAAAACGAGTCCTGAACAACATAAAGCTTTTGAAAAGATTTAATACCATCATACTCAATTTCAAGGTCAACTTCCCCTAGAGGTTTAAATGTATTTCCTGTATAGGAATTGAAGTGGACGGGTGAAGGTTTCAACGAAGTTTTCACACCAAGTTTCTGAAAATCAGACACTGAAAGCAAAGAAACTGGACTGGTAGTCAACTTCAAATATTTGAGGGGAATCATTTAGTTTGATAGTAATGAAAGCTTTATTTGTGGCTCCTAAAGAGTTGACTTCCATAGTACTTGAGTTAAGCTCAATTACGTTGAGATCAGTGTCTTCAGAGAAACTGTCGTTTTCAGGCAATATAGAGATACCTTGATCTCTTAGTCCCATTTTCCTTAAGTAATTTCTACCATCAAAATCTTTACTAGCCTGAGCCTCTTTTTCCAAATTGCATGCTACAGCTAATGCTTCCCTGTAATCATTGCATTTATAGGTTTTAACTTGAAATCTAACTGGTTCTCTTAATCCAGTAATAAACTGTACTAGTATGCGATCCTCCATAATTTTTTGAAATAATTTACCATCATACTGTTTTTCTCTAACATTATACTCCGTTATTTTAGCAGCTAGGGTACAAGTACGCTCTCCAAACTCAGCGACAGACTCGTTCGGCCTTTGAGTTAATAAGGTAAATTCCTTTTCTATATACCTTATGGTATCTCCTACACCAAACCTTTGTAACAAATGTTTTTTTAGCTGTTCCCAGTTATCTAGGGTGAGATACTGTATTACTTTGTATGCGTTACCCTTAAGCTTAGTTTTCAAAATGCCAACAAAATCTTTTTTTCTTCATCCTTTACTACATTAAAACTTTCGTCTACACTATCAATAAACTCATGGATATTTTCGTTCGCTTTTCCGTGATACTCAGGGATTATCTTTAAAACTTGGGTTGCCTTCATATTTTTTACATTAACTTCCTGACTATCAGGGGGTGCCATTATTAATGTTCAGACTTACACAAAAAGAGATTCGCTACCTAAAATCAAATTACTTACATAACAATGAATTTGAAGATGACAGAGTCCAGCCGCAGCGCAGGGCGACGGGAAGTAGCTTTTGACCACATCTCTCCGAAGACGGTGTGCAGTAGTCTATGATGAAGACGGCACAATGGGGTGAAGGCGGCTCTGCGAGGTGAAGGCGGCTCAACGGGGTGCAGTAGCTGATGGGCAGCGTCCACGTAGTAGTTGCGTCTTGCGGTGTCCCAGCAGTATGCGTCTCCAGCGGCGTCTCCAGTGGTATCCCCAGTGGTATCAGCAGTAGTGTCTCTCGTGGTATCTCCGTGGTGTCTCCAGTGGTATCTCCCGTAGTGTCTCCAGTGGCAGCAGTGTCTTGTGGCGTCTGGCGTCTCCGCAGTCTCGTAGCACCAGGAAGTGGCGGCAGTATCTCGTAGAAGCTGGCGAAGCTGGCGAAGTTGCAGCGTCTCAGTAGCAAGCCTCGTAGAAAGTCTTTTGGCGCGTCGGCGTAGTACCGTCAATCACAAAATCGCAATCGCAAAAATTTAGAAATCGCGTGTTTGATTTTAAACAACCACACCTGACACCAGTTTGTAACAGTGCAGGTTGGCCGGAGGGTGTACTGCCCGAGTGGCAAGGCAGAGGTGTCGGTGGTATAAATAAAGAATTGAAATTCACTCAAACACGATTTAATAGATTTAAAACAATGTACAAATTCAATATCAACTGATACGCATTGGGCTTTAAAGATACTCTAAAAACTTTATCACTCAATTAATCACGGACGAATCTTTAACTCGAATACCAGCGTAAACGCGGCGAAACTAGAATCAGTCTAGCATCCCGGTCCAAGCAGTCCACTGGGACTGATGTTGAGTCGGTCAGATGGACCACTATAAATACCAATTCAATAGCCCAAGGTGTACCATTACAGGTGATAAACATATTAAGTCGAATCCTCTAGACTCCGAGCGAGAGGAATCAAGCAGGAACTCTCCTTCGTAAACAACCTAATGATGTGCTATCATAACAGCAGGTCCATAGGCACAATTCCATCATCAGAAAGTAACCAGGGAGATGGCACACCTTTGTGGTCACTTAACTCTTTTAAAAGTGAACTAGCCGATTGGGCAGTAAAGGAAAACATCACACTGTCCAAACTGTCTTCACTCTTGAAAATCCTTAAAAAAAAAAACACGATGATTTCAAGGAGTTACCTTCGGATGCTCGGACTCTTCTAAAAACACCTAGAAAACTGGTATTAAAGAACTTTGTGGGGGAAATTTTGTTTATTTAGGATTGACTGATGGTATAGCAAAAATATTACAAAATGAGACCACATTGCCAGAAAATATTGAATTATTAATTGGTATAGATGGGTTGCCAATAGCGAAAAGTTCAACAAGTCAGCTATGGCCACAATTAGGAAAATTAGGTCTTTGCCGCACACACGTGTGTTTGTCATTGGTCTTTTTCATGGATCTCTGAAGCCAAATATTGTCAATGACTTTCTTGAAAATGTGGTACAAAAACTAAAAACTTGTATTGAGGATGGAATTGAAATATGTGGAAAAACCATTCATATATCTCATGTAGCATTTGTGTGTGACGCTCCGGCTAAGTCTTTTATTCTCCAAACAAAGGGACACTCTGGTTATTTCTCATGCACAAGGTGTCAGGATGAAGGGAAATATTCCAAACAAAGGGTTTGTTTTTCAACTGAATCAGGTCAAAAGCGTACCCATGCAGATTATCCCAACCAAACTCAAGAACAATACCATGTAGGCCAAAGTATTATAATTGATAGTCCTGGATTTGATGTTGTGCGTGATATTCCGCTAGATTATATGCACCTAGTATGGTTGGGTGTAGTCAAGAAATTGTTGAATTTGTGGCAGAAAGGTAAGTTGGATTATAGACTCTCAGGAAACCAAGTGAGCAAAATCAACAGGATCATGAAGACCTTTAAACCTTTTGTACCA
>CM061531.1:41970351-42222595 GCA_030545055.2 Neoaliturus tenellus | reverse complement strand
ATAAACCAAGTTAATTGTAAAGTTGCCAGAAATGTTTAGGACCCAACACATGAAGTGGTATATAAAAAAAAACATTTTATATTATATGATAGAAATCCATTTAACTAAAAGTATTTTAAAACAATGTATTGCATGTATGTAAGGCAAGTGAATTTCGAATTATGAATTATATCAGTTTTTTTTAACCACCACAAAGTGGGATCAAATGGACGTAACAGAAATGCAAAAATTTTAGAATCCTTCTTCTTACTCCCAGAAATATAAAGCTATTTATTTTTTAGCGAATTTCCCTATAGGGAATACGCTATTACCGTAGTAGCCATGGTAAGACCTAAGCCCGGGACCACTTTACTTTTTCATTTTGAGGTCCTCAGAAGCCAAAAACACCGTTCGTTCATTTTCATATATATGTATATATATATATGTGTCCGTGGTACTGATAACTTTTGAAAGGGACCTCCGATTTTGATGAAATTTGGTTTGAAGGTGTAAGACCAGGTCTATTTTCATGAGTTCGCGAACTAGCATTGTCGGGTTATGGGAACGGGGTTTTATGGGGTTTTTTAATGGGTTTTTGGTATTTTTGGACCTAATTTTCAAAATTCATAAATTTTAACGAAAACCATTTAAAAAAGCTTAAAAAAAACGAACAATTTAGTATTTTGAATCTTTAAAATAGCTTAACTGGTTATAGAGAAAATTCAAATCAAGTTTCCCATGTTATTCTTATGGATAAATCTTTAAAAAGTTATATATCGCTTATTTATCAACATATCTTAATAAAAAATTGTATGAACCTTCACTAGGTGGTGAGTAATTAAAATTTGATAAAAAACCCACATGGCAGCAAACCTACATGCTAAATCCCATAGTATTCCCATGGAAAATAAGTGTGTAATGGGAGCAAGAGAGATGGAGATAATAAGGTATCTGTTTCTAATCAGCTGATCAGCTGTCTTCTGCATTTGTCAAATTTGAAATGTTTATGTTTTGTTATTTGTAAAAAAATCATTCCTTTTGCATGGAAGCTTTGGATGTGCACTTTTATTACTGTTAAAAAAGTTATTTATTGCAATATAAATATTAATATATAAATTATTAAATAAAAATAATTTACTCAGAAAAATATAATGCCATTAAATATATTATATTTCCTTGTAAGGATTATTAATTCTATAAGATAGCCAAAAAGTTCTTTGATGTTGAAACAATAATTCTTTGGAAATTCGCTGAGTACGCAGGTCTGCTGCGACGGGGGTATATAAACTACTTCTAAGGTTTAATGAAAGAGTACAAGAACTTATAAAGTAAATTTTAGAATGTGTGGGGATTTAGTTGTGTTTTATTTGTTTTTTCATTCTTAAATTTAGTTATGCCTTATCTTTATTGTCCGTTCATCCCCATACGCGCAGAATAAGCGTACTCCTAGTCATATAAACAAATAACCTCTTCAAAATTTGTTTTAGAGTATTGTATTTTTACCTAAATATCAAGATTAACTGATACTTTTAATTACACAATTAGAATTAATCGTTAACTGTAGGTCCATAAATATCAGTTTCAACCTCCTGTGGGATGGTTCCTTTTAGTATAACTATGTCCTGTTATAGATTGAATATCTGCGGTTTTATTTAATAGCTAATAGTGATTTTAAAAATTCATTACATTGTTAAAGTGCGTTTACACTGGAGGTTGACAACCAAAAGTTGTCGACAATAGCCATATTTATATAATAGAAAACTTCAACAACTTTTGGTTGTCAACCTCTAATGTAAACGCACCTTTACATGTTTGAAATGTGTTCAGAGATAAAGGAAATCCACTTTATGAATAAGTTACGGTTATAAAATTAATGATTTACTGTAGGCTATTCTGTAAACCTTGTAATAACTTTAGTCATTTATTCTGAATATTTACCCTATAAATCCAATTTTTTATAATTTTATTATTGTTATAGGGAACAACATATAAGAGAGTTATCCCCCAGCAGGAAATAAATTCAAATGAACGAGATAAGTTTTGGCAAAAAGAAGAAGAAGAGGAAAAGAAAAGGCAAGAAGCTGAACGCAAACGGCGTGAAGAAGAGAAAAGAAAACTAGAGCTTGAAATCAAACAACGTGAAGTAGGTGTACACTCTGCTTGAAAATTTTTGCTTATACAGAAAAGTACCACTAATCCAAACACCGCTAATCCTAAATTCGCTTAATCTGAATGTTCCATCGGGAGAATTCCGATTTTTTTCCTTAGCTTCCAAACTGAGAAAAAAAGATATTTTATAAAGCTGCGTCCGCACTGGCCGAACAAAGTTCTTTCGAAGTCTGAAGGTTGCCTGTTCGAACCTGAGAAAAGTTAGTGCTTTTTGATGGTTTGATACTGGACCTAGCTGCCTTTGGTCATTGGGCTATTAATTAATGATCCTGACAAATGAAACAGCTGATATTTGTCAGTAACAAAGCTAAACCTCATCTGATCCATTACAATCATCACACTCACCCCTTCAGTCATCCTCACCTTAAAATACGCACCACAGAGTGCGTCAATGTTTCAAATAAAATATCTAAAAAAAAAAAATATCTTTTGTTTGTTCGTTGCTAACCTTTTAGAATGTAAACCATATGGCCGATATTCGTTTGTTAGCAATGTTTGTTTATTTTTTTGTGTTCGCTAAACAAGTCCGCCATGAATGTTCGGCCAGTGTGGATGCAGCTTAAAATGAACACTTATTGTTACAAAAGAAGTTAATCGCAATGCATTAGATAATATAGGCTATAGTTAAATATGTTTATTACCGGGAACTCTACAATAAAACCAAAAAGTACCTAAACTAGTATTGAACATGAAATTCAAAATAGAGATAACATAAATTATAAATGAAATTTTCAGAAATTCAAATTTTGGTTACAGTGAATCTATCCAAAATTGAATTCCACGATCCTGACTTACTATACAACTCTGTTTCTCAACAAAGCTCATAAGTGCAATGATCCATTGACTCATACTTGGAATGGGGGAAAGAAGAGAGATGACAGGTTGGGCGAAGGGTCTTTATATTTATAACACACTCTGTGTAGATTGGTCAAGGGTCAGTGGCTCCTGGTACGGTCGTCAGTACTTCATTGTTCATTGGCTAAACAATACCGTAGAGCTGAGAGTTGGCATGCCAGAGATTAATTTTAGATATCACAATTGATTTATAGCCGATGTATTTTATATACACACACATATGTATAATATATATTTTAAAAATTTAATAGATAATAGTAAGTCAACATAATATTCTCTAAACTGATACAATTAGTTAAATGGCGGTATGAATTATGTAACATGATGGTTTTTTGTAATATGTTAACTTTTTGACTACTCATCCACTATAAATTAAACAATTCCAGTTCAAATTGCCATATTTTGAACCATTATTGTAGTTCATCACTTGGCAAAATAATAATAAACTCGTATAAAGTCTATTATTATTTTACCGGACGATGAACAACGATAGTTGTTCGAAATATATGCCCAGTCCCTGAAATGAAGGAAACAGCAGTATATGCATGTATGCTGACGATTCAAATATTCTCCTTTCAAGGCAATCACAGGAAAAAATTTAAATTTCATAATTTATTGGTCTATCAGTGATAAAAAATTTCTTTGATGGTAAAATTTTTCTAAATTCAAACAAATTAAATTTGCTATTTTTTTTATCAAAAACACAAAGAATGAAATATTGCCAAATATTTTTGTAGGCAAAGTTGCCCTAGAGCAGGTACAGCATAAGAAACTCCTAGGCTTGATAATAGATGGAAATTTAAATTGGGATAGTCATATGTCCAATATTTGTAACAAAATCTTTTCAAGTATTTTTGCTTTCAAGCAGACGTCTCACTTTAGTAGCATTGAGATCTTAAAAACATTTTTCTCTTATCAATTCACACTAGGGGCCATCTGCTGGTCAAAATTCGACCAAACATCCAGTTGATCTTGAGCCAAATATTTTTAAAATACTTCATAACTAAAACATCTGTTCTGCATGATTTTCTAGCATTTGTTATTATATTACAACAGCTGTCTAATAAATCAATCAATTATCCTTTTCCCATAAGTACATAATATTTACATTGAAACTTTGAAAGCCTGTAGGGTGGAGCCATTGACTTTGTACACTAACGTGAATAGACCTCTCATCCAATGCATTTAGTTTGAGGCAAAAATTTGAAAGTTCGAGGGACGTGGCACCAGAGTTGCTGCAATCGATGTTGTTATTATTCAGCTGAATTTACAGTGCTGCAAAAACACTTTACCAACTATAAACATAACTTTCAGTTATAAAATGTTTCATCCTTGGTTGAGAAGAGTGGTAATACTGATTTATCTATCATATGTTACGTGTACTTCCATGGACGCCGCACGAGATCGCACCACTGTCAATAGGCTTCACACACGCCTATGCTATGAGAAGTCTACTCACGTTAGTGTACATAGTCAATGGTGGAGCCCTGATGGCTGATGTGGATTATAATGGGATTCTGCTCATCTACATGACACTACCTTTCTAATGGTATGCCCGGTTTTCTCCTACGATGCACACAAGCTGAGAAAAAACGAGGAAAAGAAACATGCTTGCCTATTACTTCGGGACAATACCTGTTATTGTTTCTTCTAAAGTACAAGTACATTATTACTAAACCATTAGAAATATTACTATGTTCATATACAAGTTGTACATATATATTTTTTTTTTTTTTGAGGGAGAGGCGGAAAAATGCATTACGCACACAGGTGGCCAGCCTGTAGTGTGGGGCTCCCCTAAAAAACGGGTTTACCCACAAAAAAACCTCCTCTACTCTTTAGGAATCTAACCTGGAATTGTTTATCACATTACGTCAGGCTAGGCCTAAATTTGGCTTACACCCGTGGGGCTCGCTCCTTATCCAGCCGCTCGATCAAGGGATCTGGGCCACTTCGCAGTCCAGATCGGTTTTCTTTTCCAGGAGGATGCCCCGGACGAACTGTGACAAACAATCCCAGTTGCCCTCATCCTCCAAAATCTTTTGGCAGACCGAGTCCACCGAAAATGCACCAAAGATTTGTGTGGTCTCCAGGCGGGGCCCTTCCCAACGGGGACAGCGGAAGAATGTGTGTTCCGCATCGTCGGGAACACCCGGGCAATAAATGCAGATCGGTGAACCGGTCTTTCCCATCCGGTTCAGGTACGACCGAAAATAGCCGTGACCTGTCAAAAATTGGGTCAGGTAGTAGTCCACCTCCCCATGCCGCCGTTCCACCCATGGTTGGACCTGCTTGATAAGTCGCGCAGTCCATCGTCCTCGGGTGTCGTGCTCCCAGCTGTGTTGCCACTGCTGGAAGGTTCGGGAGCGCTCTTCTGTTCTTGCCGTGTCCTTGCCGATCTCGCCTTGTCTCTGATAAATCGCTTTCCTCTCCCCTGCCAAGAGCTTGACAGGGATGACTCCGGCGACCACCAGGACGGCAGGCTCGGACACTGTCCGGTAGGCGGAACACACCCTGAGCGCAGCTTGACGCTGAACCCGGGCGAGTCGCAACCTGTAGCACTCCTTATCTAGAGCGCCTGCCCACACCTCTGCCCCGTAAAGGAGCACGGACTGGACCGCGGACATCAACAGACGTCTTCTGCTGGATCGGGGACCCCCGAGATTGGCCATCAGCCTACTAAGGTAAGTGACTACCTTAGCGGCCTTGTCCGCCGTACGGAAGATCTGATCCCTCCAGCTTAACTTGGTGTCCACCATAACCCCAAGGTATTTGGCGGCACGAGTTGATGTGACCACCTCCCTTCCCACTCGGAGTGGGACGACGGTGTCGATCCTCTTTTTCGTGAGGATCACAATCTCCGTCTTACTGAGAGCAAGCGAGAGACCGTGATCTGACATCCAGGTGTTGTACATATATAATGTATATCGTAATTCAAATATTGTTTAAAAGTTGGTTTAGTACCTAGTTGTCATAACTTGAAATGTAGGCTAATTATTGTGTTTTACTGTTGTGTTATTATTTTCATGTATGTTTTTGTTATTTGAAGAAACAATAAACTTTTCATTCATTCATTATTAATATTCACATTAGTTATCATATGGAATTTGTAGTAAATTACGCTTTACTTGAAATGTAAATTATAATATACATAGAATCCGCTTAATCTAAAAACTCGTGAAATCGAACAGCGTCCGGTCCAAATGAATTAGTTTGGATTACCGGGAATCTACTGTGTTTTTTTATGGAAATAAAAAATTAACTGGTAGGCCTAGTTGATAGTTGAACATTTTAGTGATCAGTGTTTTTTAATGTATTTTTCAGTTATCAGTTACCACTCCAAAGTCCAAAGCTTCCAAAGTGGGAGTTTTAGTTTGTTTTTATTCACCCTACAATTGCAGTAGAGTCCCGAATCCCAGACTAATGTGGACTGAATAGTGTCTGGGTTTGTGGATATTCCGGGATATCCGGGAAAGGATGAGTACAAGGCTGTATTTCTAAATAGGCTCAAAAGGCTGGAGCCTATAGCAGCTTACCTACCCTCAGTTGGGGAAGTCTGGACCAGACCTTACGATTTTGCCCATGACATGACTGCTTGGCACGTATACTTACGAGAGACAGCACAGAAAGGCCAGTAAATTCTGAAGACGAAGCTACATTGGGCAGGGCATCCGCAGCCTCGTTCCCAGGGATCCCTGTGTAACCAGGGACCCAGCAGAGCGTCATGTTATTACAGCTACCTAGCGCAGATATTATGGTGAAGCAATCCCAGACAATCTTTGACCTGACCTGGTGCAGCTTATTGCCAGTCAGGTCTATCAGGCAGTCCGGAAGGTGGTTCTTCAGTTTACAGCCCGAATAGGAAGGTTTTTTTCTCCCACAGAGTAGTACGGTGTACCGGGAGGACGAGCTTGGAGCCATAACGAGTGTTATGGCCATGAAGAGTGTAAATCACTCTTATAGTCATTTTTCCGTTGTCCACAAATTTAATTGTTCCATTGCATTTTCAGGTCGAAGAAGCGGTTCAAAGAGAAGCAAAGATCAAAGAGAGGAGCAAGAGCATATCGGTTCTGAGGGAGGCGGAGAGGAACGAACTGCTACGAGTGCATGCTGCCAACACTGCGGAACAAGGGAACGACCTGGCCGACCGGGAACAAGAGGAAACGGAACGACGAGAGCGCAGCGAGATACTTCGGAGGCAGAGGAGTCAGGTGGGTTGTTGCTAACAAATCTCATCGACTTTATTAAAAGTTTTGAAAGTCATTAAGTGCAAGTAAATATTTCTATTCAGAAACTTGGAGCTAATGCTTGTGACCCGATCCCTCAAACGAAAGTTGGGAAAATGAGGATGGAAAAATTGATGAATTTGATTAGTAATTAAGATTAGTCACAAGCCTTAAAAATTACAACAACAAAAATTATTTAAACATTTTTATGTGAAACAATTTTGCTATAAATTTGATTTTCTATATTTACTTTAATTTAATTTTCAGCGAACTTCCCTAAAGGAAATATGCTATTACGGTAGTAGCCATTTTAAGACATAAGCCAGGAACCATGGCTTTTCATTTTGAGGTTCCCAGAAGCTAAAAACACCATCTGTTCATTTTCATATGTCTGATAACTTTTGATAGGGACCTCCGATTTTGATGAAATTTGGTACGAATGTGTAAGACCAGTTCTATTTTCATGAGTTCGCGAACCAGCATGATCGGTTATAGGAACGGGGTTTTATGGCGTTTCAAAGGGGTCAGAATGAGTTTTTGGCATTTTTGGACCTCAATTTTAAAAATTAAACAATTTTAACTATTTAAAAGAGCTTAAAAAAAGAAACAATTTAATGTTTTGAATTTTTACCCCAGCTTAACGGATTACTGAGAAAAACTAAAAATAGGTTTCCCATGTTAATCTTATGGAAAATCAACAAAACCCCGTATCTCGACTATTTATTGGCATAACTTGATAAAATTTAGTATGTACATTCACTAGGTAGGGTTTAACTAATACATGCTTACAACACCCATATGGCGGCAAACCTACATCCTCACCACCATGGAGTTTATGGGGAAAATTAAAAAGTGCCAAATATTGATGCAATTTGATATTTATACCTTACCTAACCACATTTCCTAACAACTAACTTTAACATTTCATGGCAGCAAACCTTTACTCATTCCTACGGTGTTTATGGGGAAATACAATATCTCAATCTCATTTGGAAATTCGCTGAGTACGCAGGTCTGCTGCGACGGGGGTATTTTTGAGTTTAAGCTATGAAATTAGGATTACTTGACACTCTTCATATATAAAAATGTAGTAAACAAATAAAGAATGATCTGAATCTGTGTCTTGTCACATTTGAATGCTTAGGAGGCACAAGCCTTGATATCAAAGAGGACAATCGATGCGCGGGCAGTGTTTGAACAGAATACGTCGGCCGGTCAGATGCTGCAGAGGCGAGCCTCCTACCAGCCATCGTCCAACTCCTCAGGTGAGCCTCATTGGCAACTTATTATCTTATTTCTCATTTAAAACACTGCTCGGCAATGCATAGCTACTATTTAATACTTAAGATTGTAACGTGTTTATTTTGTATTGGAAAATTATTTATATTAACGTAGATTAAGAACCCAAATGATTTATGAAAGATTTTTGAAGTACGAAGTTTAAGTTTGCACAATTAATAAATGGTCGTGTTGAGCGCTCATTCAAATTTCCCGCCCCGCGTCGCCGGCAGCCCGGCCGAGCGGTGCGCGGCGGCGAGCCACGTGATTGGCCGGCACGGGGCGCTGCACCCTTTCCGAGTGCGCAGGCGCGAGCCTACGTAATAAAACCACCCCGTTGCTGGTCTCAGCCTTCTTGTCTCGAACCCGATCCTGACGAAAACTACGAATTCCTCCACGAGGTAGGAAACGACCATTGTATAATAATTAGTAATTCTTTTCTAATTAAATCAGCTTCATATTCACGACCATTTATTCGATTTATTTTCTCCATTTAAATTTTTTGCATTTTGTTTTATTTAAATCTTTTGCCAGAGTGGCCTGATTTTTTTTATCTTGAAAGACGATTTAATTTCATAATTAATTTTTTCCCGATCCCGATAATTTATTTCCTTGGTTAAGCAGAATTAGGTCCTAAAATTTTCTCTCTGCTTTACCATATACCTCTTCCTGGATTAACAGATTTAACCCTGTTGATCCCGCCCAAACAAATTTTCCTTGGATTATACAATAATATCATTTTTCCACAAAGAATATTATTTGATTCCAAATTACTGTTTTTGAATTAAAAGATAGAAGTAAATAACCCATATTTTTTATACCCGTCAATCCATTATCTATCCTTGGGATACAGTATCAACTTAATACTGTCGTCCTATTTCACCAAATTAAATAATTATTTTTTTTTCTATTACCTAGATATACAGTAATAGTAGTTATTGCACATTGTATTTTAGTAGCTGTGCTTAGGTAATTTGGTTGGTATTATATAGCCTACACGATTAACAGCTTGCTTTGCTATAGTTGCATATACTCGTATTTTTATTTTGTGTGTATTTCTGCTATACTGCTTATTGCTTGAATTACCCTCTTCCACTATCTCCCATTAACGAATCCTAGAGCCCGATTCCCCTAGCGGAGCTCGATTAAATTCCAAGAGTAATTCCATTTTTAAACATTCTGGACCCGAACCCAATCATACCGTCCTTGTGGTGTCCCAGCCGACTGGTTGACACCTACACAACCGTAAATCCGACCTCACGTCCAGTACGTAATTAATTCATTTTTTTATTATATCACCGATTACATCGATTTTATTTGTAATATTGTTGACCGAATATTTTAACTCTTGTGAAATTGATCCATTGAAAATCACTCTAAATACGAATCTGACCAAATTTAAAACCAGTCTAAATTACGATCCCCTCGAGGTGTCAGCGGTGATGAGCCAACCCAAATTGCGTCATTGACGATATAGGCTGTCTGAGTTGACACCTCACTAGCTTTCGAGTGTAAGTAATTAAAGTTAGCGAAACAATTAAATTGCTATTTAAAATACCTGATCAAATAATTCTGATTTATCCCGTGAATCATTTCTGACCCCTGGAAACTACCCCCGCTCGACTTTGCTATCTTGGTAAGACGTTCGGTTGTACAAAATTTATTGTTACACCGAAAAATACCTCACATTCATGGCGCCCGAACAGGGACGATATATAGTATAAATCTTTATGAATTTAGCAGCTTTAACGACAAACCAAGATGTTGTATAACTTGGAATTATTTCTCCGACCTTTTAAAATCCTTTTATTCTTAAACGTTCTTGATCCTAAGGAAAGTGGTGCTACTGGGGGTGACAAAACCAAATCAAAATCTGTTCCCACCACTCAGTCAACACCTAAGACTATTTCCTCGACTCATCCTTCTACGACACCAAGTAAGACAACTGTCGTACCGACTACGATTTCTGTGACAACGACTGATGTAACTCCGACTATCACCTCGACCCCGACTGTTTCCCTTCCTTTGGTAACAGAATCTCTCACTGTACCAACTTCCGCATTTAATCCTTCACCCACTGCCAATGATCCCCGAGTTGGCTGGGTATATACCATACCGAAATATGAACTTCAGCAGGAACTGTTAAAATATAACTTAGACCCAGAAGGAACTGTCGCACAGCTCCGTCCGCGGCTTATTAATTTCTTGAGAACCGGATATAGCTCGGAAATTGCCTCTGTAACCGAACAGGAGTCGGCGAGTTTTCTCCCTTCGTCTCGTCTTAGTTCACAAACGACGGTTGTAACTAGTGTTATTGGTTCTATCCCGGCAATTCACACCAATACGTCAGGTTCGGAAGCTCACAGTATACGAGAAATACTAGGATTGCCTCCTAACACAGATTTTCGCACGGTTCAGGAGACTTTGCTACGACTGAATAAACTACACACCAATGCGTCAACATACAGTACAGGCGACCCAACATACACCTCACTCTCACTTCCCACACTTCCAAAACCCACCCATAAACCGACTGATAACGTATGTCCTGGGCCCCAAGGTCCTGTGGTCTCCGCTCCTCCGCCTTGGGCTGCGCCAATTCCTACAACTTCCTCGATGCTAGTCGTACCCCAAACGGTTCCTACGACTTGGCAACTGTCCTATCCACCGTTCCAAACGAGCACACAACACCCGTGGCCCCATACGACCCCTCATAACCACAGTTTTAGTAGTCATCATAACCCGTCAGTCGATGAAACAAAAGATGGACGTAACGAATTGGCGAAGATTTGTAATCAAATTAGGAAATGGAACATCAAATTTGACGGCGACAAAGATCCCATTTCGTTTATTGAGCGACTCACAGAATTAGCTGAATCATATGATGTAAAGCCCGAGTTGTTACTAAAGGCGTTACCCGAGTTGTTTAAAGGCAATGCTTTATTTTGGTATCGTAATAACAAAGAATTATGGCACACTTATGACGATTTCTTGCGCAGTTTTGAGGAACAATATTTGCCACCAGACTATAAGCGAAGGCTTGACGATGAAATAAATCACCGGACTCAAGGAGAGGACGAATCTATTCGCAAATACATTGTGGCGTTGTCTACTCTGTTTTGCCGAAGTGGGAAATACAGTCTAAACGAAATGTTAAACAAACTATACACAAATATGCGGCCGGAATACAAATTGATGGTAAGGAGAGATAGTTTTCATTCAATTAGTGAATTGATCCGTCAAGCCGAGGGCTATGAAAGCTATTTACGTGAGAAAAAGAATTTCCGCCCTCCACCGAACCCAGCTCAGTCTTGGATCCCCGAAACGGCTTATTTTGGTAAAAACCGTGGTTCACGCCCTCATCATGTAGACGCCTTAGCAATATCTCAGGAAAAAAATGAGACAAACACACAAACGGGTGACAGGGTATTTCGTAACCAGCAGAATAATTACCGTTCACCGAAAACCTATTCCCAACCTCATTCTAGTGGTATACGAGCCCGAGAACCTACTACTACTAGCACTCAGCCCAGAACAGAAAATAAAGATAAGACAATCCCTACATGTTGGAACTGCGAGCGTGAAGGCCATAGATTCAATGACTGTCCCGAACCGAAAGTTATTCGTTGCTTCAATTGTAAGAAAATCGGTGTAAGAACTGTGAACTGTTCATGCCGCTCGGGAAACGACAATCGAGACCGGAGAACCGGGGGTGTGCCGAGTCTCAACACTGTAAAACCACCTCCAACGACTGGAACGTCTGGTTAGAGTTTGTTACGAATTTTAACAAAAATGTGTGTGCCGAAACAAAGAGACCCGATAGTAGACCATTTTTGTCCGTACAAATATTCGGAGAAAAATTTTGTGCATTAATAGATACAGGCTCCATGATAACATTAATTGGCGAGAGAGTAGTAAATTGGCTACAGCGGAACCAAATCCCACCACACAGTGTAAAATTAAATGTAAATATGGCCGAAGGATCAACTGCAGAAATAACTGAAGCTTACGAATTCCCTGTAGAAATCAACTCTCAAAATCACACGATCAAGGCGTTATACCTCCCGAAACTATCAACGCCACTTGTAATTGGAATGGATCTGATTAGGTCTCTAGAGCTGATAACTTTAAATCTAAGCGTAAGGGAAAGTTTAAATGACCAGGCGATAGACCAAGATATGTGTCACACGAGTGTTATATCGCAGTTAACCGAGGAAGAAAAACAGAGATTAAAAAAATTCTTAGATGATGAATTATTACAATTTCAAGATGTAGTAGGGCCAACTAAGCTTGTAGAACATAAAATTAAACTCAAACCGGGAGTAGAACCTGTAAAACAACGATATTATCCGTTAAATCCGAATATGCAAACGATTTTAAACGATGAAATCGACCGTATGCTTGCTGAAAACGTCATTGAACCGTCCACGTCCCCTTGGAGTTCACCCATAGTATTGGTAAAAAAGCCTTCAGGACGTTACAGAGCTTGCCTGGATTTAAGAAAAGTAAATTCACTTAGTATTAAAGATGCATACCCCTTACCGAGGATTAATAATATTCTTGAAAAATTGAGAGATGCAAAGTATATAAGTACGCTTGATTTAAAAGATGGTTATTGGCAGGTACCGCTCGCTGAAGACAGCCGCCTCATCACCGGATTTACAGTTCCCACACGGGGCTTATTCCATTTCAAAGTAATGCCTTTTGGGTTACATTCTGCTCCAGCCACTTTTCAACGCCTATTAGATACAATAATTGGTCCAGAATACGAACCTCACGGATTTGCTTACCTTGATGATATTGTGCTCGTCTCCCGTACTTTGACGATCATTTACAGTTGCTTAAGGATGTTTTTGCTAAATTAAGTTCCGCTGGATTAAAGATAAACCCTGACAAATGTCACTTTTGTAAAAAGGAACTTAAATACCTTGGGCACATTGTAAACGAGAAAGGTATTCAAACAGACCCTGAAAAGGTGCGATCAATTCATGAATTTCCCACCCCAAAAACAGTAAAACAAGTGAGAAGTTTCCTAGGGCTAGCCTCCTGGTACAGGCGATTCATTTCAAATTTTGCATTGTTAACTGCGCCATTAACCAAACTTTTGAAAAAGAATCATCGTTGGGAATGGACCGAAATACAGACCAAGGCATTTAATGATATAAAAGTTGCACTTGCGCAAGCACCCGTTTTAAATTGTCCCGATTTTTCACAGCCTTTTGTTCTACAGGTAGACGCCTCGGACTATGGATTAGGCGCTTCTTTGTTTCAGCGAATAGATAAGAAGGAAACTGTGGTTGCGTTTGCCAGTCGCCTATTATCTGACAGTGAACGAAAATTTTCAGTCACAGAAAAAGAATGTTTAGCGTTAGTTTGGGCTGTACGTAAATTTAGGCTTTATTTAGAAGGTAGTAAATTCACCGCTATTACTGACCATCAAGCACTACGTTGGCTCATGTCGCTTGAAAAGCCGTCAGGGAGATTGGCTCGTTGGATGCTCGAGCTACAGCAACATGACGTAGAAATTCAATATCGCAAAGGAACCTTAAACACTGTAGCCGACGCACTGTCCCGAAATCCATGTACGAATAGTGAGCAAACCTCAGAGGAAAATATGGAGTGTTATGTCACCGAGAATTTGGACAATACGGGCGAATTAAATACGGACAATATGAATTCGGAATGGTATTACAAGATGTTAACAAAATTGAAGACAAACCCTGCGATGTATCAAAATTATACAGTTAGGGAAGGAAAGCTATATAGGAGGTTTACTAGGAAATCATCAGAAAATGCGGACCAACAATAGAATGGAAACTATGTGTTCCAGAGGCGCTAAGAGCAGAAATATTCAATGAAACTCATGACAGTCCCATTGCCGGTCATTTAGGGATAAACAAAACCATCCAGAGGGTAAATGATAAATATTTTTGGCCTGGTTGGCGTAATGATACGAAACAATATGTACGGACGTGCGACACTTGTCAACGCTATAAAGTTGAACAACAAAAGGCTATCGGAAAAATGTATTTTCGCACCCCAAAAGGTCCGTGGTACGTAATAACTAGCGATATTATCGGCCCACTTCCCCGTTCCAAACGAGGAAACCGTTTCATTGTAGTGTTTCAAGACATGTATTCCAAATGGATCGAAATGGCACCGTTAAAGAATGCCACGGCAAAACAGGTAGCGCAAAAGTTCAGTGAGTTAATCTTATTCCGCTTTGGAGCCCCAGAAACTTTATTATCGGACAATGGAACACAATATGCGTCAAAAATCTTCAGTGACCTGACAAAAGATTGGCATATTGAACACAAGTTTACTGCACCTTATAGTCCCCAATCAAACTCCACTGAGCGGGCAAATCGTGTAATAAAACTATGGTATCCCAGTACGTTCGCAATGACCATAGAAGTTGGGACGAGTACCTTGATCAATTTAAATTTGCACTAAATACATCGACACACGAATCGACTTAGTACACACCAGCAATGCTAACTCTTTGCAGGGAATTAAAAGCCCCCAAATCAATTTATGGCCAAACGCTTATTTCGACAAACCGAACTGAAAACAACGACACCCACGGGACGAGATTGCAAAAACTATCTCAGATAATGAAAATGTGCAATAAAAATCTAAAACTCGCTTATGAAAGGCAAGCACGCCACTATAACCTTCGGAGGCGGGAAAACCAATTTAAGATTGGCGATCAAGTGTTAAAACGAACACACGTACTATCTTCTGCAGTGGACTTTGTTGCTGGCAAACTCGCACCAAAATTCGAAGGTCCATACGTAATAGGGGACAAAATTGGTATAAATATTTTCAAACTCGTCGACATAAAGGGAAAGGAAATCGGCCGAGCACATGCAAAAGATTTAAAAACATACCACAGTTAGGTGCTAGCTCCGCTTGCCTACCCTTCCACTAAACTGTTCCTTAAGAACACGCCACCTTCTGTTTGTGGGTGTTCCATATTTCCTTTTTTCACACTCCTTGCATGAACCATGTATAAGTGCTTGGTTTGTGATAATCCCACGGTATTTTATTTGTAGTGGAAAAGTATTTAAAATGTTATGTTGGAATTTTGTGTATATTCTTCATTGTAGTCCACTGTGATATTTTTGTTTTGTTTTTAAGAATATTTATTTTATTTTCATACAAAGTCAGACGTTTTTTTCTTTTTCTCCTTTTTCTTTTTTACCCCGAATTGAGTGGGGAGTGTAACGTGTTTATTTTGTATTGGAAAATTATTTATATTAACGTAGATTAAGAACCCAAATGATTTATGAAAGATTTTTGAAGTACGAAGTTTAAGTTTGCACAATTAATAAATGGTCGTGTTGAGCGCTCATTCAAATTTCCCGCCCCGCGTCGCCGGCAGCCCGGCCGAGCGGTGCGCGGCGGCGAGCCACGTGATTGGCCGGCACGGGGCGCTGCACCCTTTCCGAGTGCGCAGGCGCGAGCCTACGTAATAAAACCACCCCGTTGCTGGTCTCAGCCTTCTTGTCTCGAACCCGATCCTGACGAAAACTACGAATTCCTCCACGAGGTAGGAAACGACCATTGTATAATAATTAGTAATTCTTTTCTAATTAAATCAGCTTCATATTCACGACCATTTATTCGATTTATTTTCTCCATTTAAATTTTTTGCATTTTGTTTTATTTAAATCTTTTGCCAGAGTGGCCTGATTTTTTTTATCTTGAAAGACGATTTAATTTCATAATTAATTTTTTCCCGATCCCGATAATTTATTTCCTTGGTTAAGCAGAATTAGGTCCTAAAATTTTCTCTCTGCTTTACCATATACCTCTTCCTGGATTAACAGATTTAACCCTGTTGATCCCGCCCAAACAAATTTTCCTTGGATTATACAATAATATCATTTTTCCACAAAGAATATTATTTGATTCCAAATTACTGTTTTTGAATTAAAAGATAGAAGTAAATAACCCATATTTTTTATACCCGTCAATCCATTATCTATCCTTGGGATACAGTATCAACTTAATACTGTCGTCCTATTTCACCAAATTAAATAATTATTTTTTTTTCTATTACCTAGATATACAGTAATAGTAGTTATTGCACATTGTATTTTAGTAGCTGTGCTTAGGTAATTTGGTTGGTATTATATAGCCTACACGATTAACAGCTTGCTTTGCTATAGTTGCATATACTCGTATTTTTATTTTGTGTGTATTTCTGCTATACTGCTTATTGCTTGAATTACCCTCTTCCACTATCTCCCATTAACGAATCCTAGAGCCCGATTCCCCTAGCGGAGCTCGATTAAATTCCAAGAGTAATTCCATTTTTAAACATTCTGGACCCGAACCCAATCATACCGTCCTTGTGGTGTCCCAGCCGACTGGTTGACACCTACACAACCGTAAATCCGACCTCACGTCCAGTACGTAATTAATTCATTTTTTTATTATATCACCGATTACATCGATTTTATTTGTAATATTGTTGACCGAATATTTTAACTCTTGTGAAATTGATCCATTGAAAATCACTCTAAATACGAATCTGACCAAATTTAAAACCAGTCTAAATTACGATCCCCTCGAGGTGTCAGCGGTGATGAGCCAACCCAAATTGCGTCATTGACGATATAGGCTGTCTGAGTTGACACCTCACTAGCTTTCGAGTGTAAGTAATTAAAGTTAGCGAAACAATTAAATTGCTATTTAAAATACCTGATCAAATAATTCTGATTTATCCCGTGAATCATTTCTGACCCCTGGAAACTACCCCCGCTCGACTTTGCTATCTTGGTAAGACGTTCGGTTGTACAAAATTTATTGTTACACCGAAAAATACCATTACAAGATGGGAAATAATTTTTATGTTAGTGTACAACTGGCTTTTATTGGTACCACAACTGGAAGTTTGCTACCAAAGATGTGACGATCCAAATTTGTAGGGGGGTAAAATTTAACCACTTACCAACGTCACTGGCCACTATTAACCTTTTTTGTCTATAGTCCTTTTGGGAAACCTGATATTACCACTTTTAAGACTAACGTTAAGCCACACGACAAGCACACTTGAGTTAATGCTATTTTAAAGCAAATGGTAATAGCACTATTTCCAATCGCAACATAATTCTCTAACATAATGCACTAATAGTGATGTAAATGTTTTACCTACCAAGCAAATAAAACTCAAAATAATAATAGAGATATATAATTAAAACTAGGGGCTTGTAGGGGCAAAGGCCCCTAAAAATCCTAATCTTGACTAATCTTTCAGGCCGTATAAATTCAGTAATTAACCAATAATCTCCCCTGTATTAAAATACAGTAGGTTGTCTATTTTGTAAAAAAATATTGCACTATTACTGCTAAAAGCAATAAAAATAGTTTTAACCTTAAAGATGTATACATCATGAGTTCGTAACTCAGGTAAATACAATAGTTCAATACAACATCACTAAATGATTAGGCATAATATTGTACACTAATGTATCCTGGACCCCTGTGCCCCAAACTTCTCCCATGCCCCAGTGTCCCCCGCACTCGCCGTGTCCCCTCAAGCCTACCCCGTTCCCATTTCGTGACCCGTGCTTCCCGTATCCCATATTCCCCAGTGGCTTGAGTACCCCTACGCCCCCGTACCAACGTGCCCCCATACTGCCATGCCCACAAACCCACCATTCTTCCCCAAGGCCCCGTACCCTATATGCAAAACTTCCCTCCCCCATGCATCCCATGCCCAACTACCCCCCCCCCCCCCCCCCAATGCCACCGACATATCTAGTACCACTTGTACCTCCATTCCCATGCCCCCGTGCCTACCTTACTCCAGTACCATCATGCCTGCCGTTCCTCCCCGTGCCCTTAAGCCTCCCCCTTGCCCACCATTCCCCTCCCGTGACCCGTCTTTCCTATACCCCTATGCCCCCATATCGCGAGTACCCCTATAACCCCAAAGACTCCCTCGTGCCCCCCATGCCAGTTGGGCATACCCCCTATGGTATTTACGTATCTAGTGCCTCTATTGCCATGCCCCGTGCCTCCCATACCCCTTGTCTCCATGCCTGCCATTCCTCCGCATGCCCTCGTTTCCCTCTAAGCCTCAACGTACCCTCCGTTCTCTTCTCGTGACCCATGCTTCCTGTACCCTCTATACCCCCGTACCCCATTGCCCCCCATACCTCTGTGCCCCCCATTCTCCGGTGCCCATATGCCCACCATTCTTCCTTGAGGCCCCCGTGCTCTCTATGTCCCCATTCTTCATCCATGCCCCCCATGCCCAACTACCCGCCGTGCCACCGACGATTCCAGTGTCCATTGCCCCCAATGCCAATACCCCCATGCCTCCCATACCCCCATGACTGCTGTTCCTCCCCGTTCCCAGTATGTTCCACCAAGGCCTCCATGCCTCCACCAAAGCCCTGCCACCGACACCACTCATGCCCCCCAAGATCCCGCACCTATGGTACTCCAGTACCCCCATGCTCGCCGTTCCTCACCTTCTGTGCCCCCGTGCAACCTGTTTCCTCCGTGTATCCCCGTGCCCCCGTGAGCCCATTACCTCCACACCCCACGTCCATTGTGTATTCCGACGTTCCTTGTGATATGATTGTAGTCTATTTTGTTTGTTCATTCAATGAAGTAGAGTCTTTTTTGACATATTGTTTGGCTTCGTACACTGTCATTTACATGAAAAACTCCCTGCATTTATATACTAAAGGGCATTTGTAGTTTCCTTACGACCCATGTAAGGTAAGAAGTAGAAAATGAATAAAACAAAATATTCCTTATACGGATGTTATCCAATGTTAGTAGTTTACATAATATGATCTATAAAAAAGAAACAAAGTCTTAATAAAACGATTCAACTCTAACCACTAAATAGCGATTATATGTCGCGGTAATGTAATAACTAAACGAAATTCACTGAGTAAAGACATTATATTAACTATTTATCAAGCTTAACTCGTCTAAGTAATTTTTAATTGCGGTGTATTCAGCACACAAAAACATGATGACATAGATGGGGCCACGAAGAAGAAATCTACTGTGGATCGGTAATTTTCCATGACAACTGGTTTTCGTTTTTTATAGTGCTTTGCCAATTTCAAAAAGTTATAATTAAATGGTTATCTTAACTCAAAATATCTGCTCAATAACCAGCTGAGTTTATGAAAACAAATATTCACTGGATCATCTGCTTAATCACACGTGTAGATGCAAAAATCTTCTTCCCATTAGATTAACATTGGAACTTCAAGGTCCAATGGGGCAAAGCCCAGGTAACTTATGATGATTCTGGTATTTTTCCTTGCGTCCTTGGCCCTCAAGCTTTAAAATGAGCCATCATACATTACCCTATCTTTCTTATAACTCGAGATATTTCTTGGGGACCGATTCGCTTACGGAATTATATATATAGATTACCAAGGCTAGATTTATCCTCAGCAGGATGGGTCCTGGTTTGCCTGGTGTGTTTTTTTCTAACTTTGTAATGTTCTTGGTACTACTCTCACTGAAGACTGGATCAGATTCCAGATCTCAAACCGTTGTGAATTGGTTTTTACTAATCTGAGATGGAAAATATCCGCCATAATTTACTACATCACACATAGACAGTATACTTTTGATGAAATGAAAAATGAAATGAAAAATTCTTTATTTCAACAGGCAAAGTTAGTGCCACATGGCCCTTTCTTACACTTAACCTGATTACAAAAACATGCTTAATTTAAATATATCGAACTAAATAATAATTAAAACAAAATACATCTTTATTAATTTCTTACAAGAAAAAAAATTAAAATGCTACAAAAACAAATTAAAAAACAACAAAAGGTTTAAGACACTCATTCACTCTAACACACATCCGACAGTGACCCCTCAATGACAACACCCCCTAGGACGCACCGACCAAGACCATCCGCTCAAAGAAAAGTTTCTTTAGTGCTGCCACAAACCGGGGACGGCTATCGATGGACTTTATGGATTGGGGCAAATCATTCCAAAGGCGGCAAGCAGTAACAACAAAAGCTCTGTCATACACGGCAGTCCTATGGTGAGGCATTCGCAAGGTGAATGAAGCAGACCGCGAGGATCTAAGACTACTTTGTGAGACAAATTTGAAATCATTTTCAAAATATTTGGGAATTGAAGTTTTCAAGATTGAAAAGACTAATGAAAGAATTTTGATTGCTCTCAATTCATTTAATTTCAAGAGTTTTGAATCAATAAAAAAGGTGTGATATGCTCGTAGTGTCTCAGATCATAGACATATCTCAGGCAATAGTTCTGAGACCGCTGGAGCATATCAGAGAAATTCACAGTCATGTCATTGATCACAGAGTTGCAGTAAGTAAAGTGAGGGAACACAAGTGATTTGACTAAGTGCAATTTCATATGTAACGGTAAAAAATTTTGTAATTTCTTGAGGGAGTGGATTGAAGCGAAAACCTTTCTACGAATATCCACAACTGCATCACCCCAAGTAAGAGTAGAGTTAATAGTCAGTCCTAAGTTTTTCACTTTGTCATAGTAGGGAAGAACGTTTCCGTTTACCGTTATTGGATTTACAGCATCAAAGTTAATGGAAGTTCGTAAACGTGAGTGACAGATAATAATCGGTTGAGTCTTGTTGTGATTAAGTCGGAGTCCATGCTTCTCAGTCCAAGTGATTATTCTCTTTATATCTTCATTGACTTTAGACACACATTCATTTATTTTACTTACTGAGAAATGTGCGAAGATTTGAAGGTCGTCAGCGTACATGTGGTATTTACAATGGTTAAGAGTCGAGTTAACGTCATTTACGTAAAGTACAAAAAGCAGAGGTCCAAGGATTGACCCTTGAGGCACACCGCAAGTAACTGTTTCCCAGTCAGACATATTGTCATCAACCATAACACACTGCCTCCTGTCTGACAAATAAGATCTCAGCCATTTAAGAACATTCTGTGAAAACCCTATAGCCCTTAACTTTTCTAATAGGATGTTGTGATTAACACAATCAAAAGCTTTTGAGAACTCAAACAAGGTTAGAATCGTACCCTGTCGACGTTCCATTGCAAGTCTTATGTCTTCTGTAACACGAAGAAGTGCTGATTCAGTGCTGTGCGCTGCACGAAAACCAGATTGATAGTCAGAAAGAATATTATTTTCAGTAATGAAGTCAGTAATTTGACAGTGTACGATTCTTTCTAGGCCTTTAGATAAAGCGGGCAAAATACTGATCGGCCTGAAATCCTGGCAAGAAGCAGGAGCTGAGATCTTGTTTAAAGGGCGAATAAAGGCAGACTTCCACGAAATGGGAAAATAACATTCTCTCAAAGATACATTAAAAATGTATGTAATGGTAGGAAGAATGGCAAAGAGAATTTCTTTGATCAAGCGTATCGATATTCCATCAAATCCTATAGCATTGCTACGGATTCGACGAATAGCCTTTAAAACATCAGATTGTATGACAGGCTTGAAACAGAACTCAGGATAATCAGATTGTTGGGTTGGGGAGTTTACTAATTCGTCAAGAAAATGCTTTACCTTTTGTTGGTCAATGTTTTGACTAAAGGAAGAAAAGAAACTATTTAATTCATTCAGAGGAATATTTACTGGTTGCGGATCCGATTGCTTCCCAAGCCCAATACTTTTCACATTGCGCCACAAAACTCTACTTGATTGGTTTTTATTTTCAAAAAGTTTATGAATATACCTTAATTTTGAGTTGCGAAGAAGTTGCTTTACTCTGTTTCTCAAATAATGATACTGTTCCATTACATTCTCATCACGAGAACGTTTAGCTCTTCTATAAAGACAATCACGTTGAGCCATTAAACTGCGAATTTCAGGTGTCATCCATGGCACTGGCTGTCTTTTCGTTAAGCGTTTCTTTACAATAGGTGCATGTTTATCAAAAATTTTTAAAATTGCAGCATTGAGTTCATTGACCATTTCATCTAAAGAATTTAGATTTTCAATAAAGTGCCATGGCGTTTGTTGGACATCACGCATAAAATCTACGTGATTCATATTTTTAAAGTCTCTGTATTTGGTGAATTTATTCTTGGGCTTAGGAGTTTTGATTGAATACACACAATAGATGAGGTCATGCTTAGATATTGCAGGAACTGGAAGCTGCCCATGATGAATAATGAGTTGGGGATCTGATACTACAATTAAGTCAAGGAGAGTGTCAGACTCGGCAGTGTGATGTGTAGGTTGAAGTGGAAGTATAGTCAAATTTCATGAGTCAAACATTGAAGTCAAATGTCTATATTCATAGTTTTGTAAAGTTGAAAGTAAGTCCGTATTGAAGTCACCCATGATCAAGACATGACTGTACCTAAACATGCAATTTAAAAGTGCGTTCTCAAAATCTAATAAACTACCTGTTCTTGGAGGTCGATAGCACACTCCCAACAACAGTGCATCCGCCCCAGACAGGTTTACTTCAACAAGTAAGAATTCTGGCTTAGCCGAGTACTCAGAAGAAGAAGAGTGGACAATTTTGAATTTTATACCCTCCCTGACATACACCGCAACGCCTCCACCCTGCGCACCGATCCTATCATTACGTTGCAGAGCATAGCCAGGAAGAGATACTTCATTAGAATGAATACTCGGCTTAAGCCAGGATTCAGAAACGCAAATCAAATCAAAGTTTCTTGAACTAAAGATTTCCCTAACCTCATCAATATGAGCAGGCAATGACTGAGCGTTGATATGCGCCGCCTTCAGTTTTTTTGGATAGGGAGATAAACAGTGAGTAAGGTAATCAGCGGTGGAGAGTATTGGAAGTGTAGAGGGACTGGGGACTGTGGCGGTGGCAGGGGCGGGGGCGGGGGGGAGTGATAAGCCGGCCGGCGTGACAGGCACTGTGCCGCGGACTCGCTATCCCGGGTCCACGGGTCGCGGCGCCACAGCCGGCGCATCCCAGGAGCCACTCCCACACGGGAACACTGTCAGATTCACGCACACACACATACATTCATACAAAATTTTAGATTGAGACATATTTACATCCATATCTTAACTAATTTGTACATTTCGTCTGGCTCCAATCAAAGTAAATTATTTTAATACAAGAAAAAATAAACAAAACCGTGTACTTTTAATTGAAACAATTCAAAATAAATTTACACAAATCCATTTAAATTATATAAGTCATTGCAACAATAAATCGAGAAAAAAACTATTTCAATCCAGTGAAAGAAAGAATAAACAATCTTATTTGAAATAAAAATATTACTTTTAAAACAATGAATAAAAAGAGAATACAAAATACATTTAAATAATTTCAACAGTATATTAAAACTTTTGATGAGTATTGTACTGTAATAACAGGGTATCTACTGATACTGGAATTATACTGGAATTTTTTTTCATACTGGAAATACTGGGATTATACTGGAATTTTATTTTCATACTGGAAATACTGGGATTATACTGGAATTTCTAAATAGATACTGTACTGGAACACAGTAGACTCCCTCTTAACCGGCCACCTCGGGACCAGGCTGCGGCCGGATAATGAATTGGCCGGTCAATCCGAGAGAAATTGTTAATGTTAATTGTTAATGTTATTACCGGTACAATTAAAAACACCAACCTACAATTTTATGCGGCCTAAATAAAATTATGACTTGAAAAACACTTCAAAAACATCACTGTATATGATGTACTGGTATAGCTAAAATCCGACAGACATGAAATCCACAACCAACCTAAACTAATAATAATTCCTTTATTTATTGTGGTCTACTGCATAGTGGGTCCGAACGCATTTATTTCCGTTGGCATTCACTTTTGTCCAGGACACAGTACATTTTAATTACTTAGTTTGAAAACGTCAATATGATATAACGTTGAATTTAATGATATAGTAGATAAGAAAACTGTACGTATCCGACGAAATACGGCCGGTTAAAGTGATGATGAGATCAAAAATGACCGGTTAAAAAGATGTTGTTTTTGTGTCAGGGTAGGCCGGTTAAACGGAGACCGGTTAAGAGGGAGTCGACTGTAATGAAATTTAATTTAAAAAGTGTTATCATTGGAAATTACTTATTAATCACAATCATAAGTATCTATATATTAATAGGCGAACATGTTTATTTTCCTCATTTTTTTACCAGCTTGTGTGTATTGTAAGAGAAATCCGCACATACTGTTAGGAAGGTTCACCTGTAGATGAACAGAATGCCATTATAATTCACACTAGCCTCCGGGGGTACACCCTACAGGCTTTCAAAGTTTCAATGTTAATCTTATGGAAGAAGGGTAATTTATTAAATAAATTAAGAGTTCCAATCAGGTGATATTTTGGTAGAATTTTGACCAGTGGCGATCTCTTAATACAAAGATCCATGTTAAATTTGTTTATACAGTAGACTCCCTCTTAACCGGCCATCTCGGGACCAGGCCTCGGCCAGTTAATGATTTGGCCGGTTAAACCGATGTGCATTTAAAAATTCCAACCTACAATTTCATATGGCCTAAATGCAATTATGGCTTGAATAAAACAACTATAAATATATTACTTTATATAATTTATAACTAACATCCAACACCGATGAAATCAGTGACCAAAAAAACTAATAATAATTCGTTTCCTATATTATCTATTGGATAGCAGGTCCAAACACATTCACTTCCAGTGGCATACACTTCCGTCCAGGACAGTACATTTTAGATGGTTTGAGAACATCATGATATAAGTTAATGTGGAATTAAATTATACATTAGATAAGAAAACAAAGATTCCCGCGAAACATGGCCGGTTAAAGCAATGTTGAGATAAAAAATTTCCAGTTAAAAAGACGATGTTTTTGTGCCAGGGTAGGCCGGTTAAAGCGGAGACCGGTTAAGAGGGAGTCTACTGTATGTATAAAATTTCGTTATTGTTACTCCATATTCAGATTAATAGGTCGCGAGTGTTACTGGAATTTTTGAAAAAAGGTACTGGAAATATAGTGGAATTCCAAATTGAGATACCAGTAGACACCCTGAATTAGCAGTTGATACATCGTGTTTTGCAGTGATCTCACCAGTGAAGGAGAAGGTTTCTCCAATCGCTGAGAAGGTGCGATGGCCCCCGACGGAGCAGGCGGAGGCACAGCCGGAGCCCCAAACTCGCACAGCGGCACCGCCCGACCTCCACCGCGCGACTGCGGTGAGTTGTACAAACTTAGCGGACGAAACTCCTTTCTCCAACCATAAAAAGATCACATATAATTCCAAACATACGTTTTTTATCATTTTTTAATTGCCGCCACTCCCTATCTCTAGTGCAAATCTCTACCTTTACCATCACATACAAATGTGTTATTCTGTTATGATGTACTTCCATATTGCATTTAATTAACTAATTGGTTGGAATTGTGTGTAACTGTGCATAGAAAAATCCAGCTCCTTTCAAAACCCTATTCTCTTGTTTTATTAGTTTGAGATTATTATCTTACAGGTATTATTTCCTTTGTTAAAAAAATTAAGATAGGGGGCACAAAAAAGGGGAATATTTTGTTCATTAAATAGAATACAATGCACACTTTTTTTTAAGAAGGGGATAGGTGTGAAAAGCAGGATAACATTGATGAGACAATCTTAAACTGTACTGACAATTTTTGGTACCTTTTCAATAAGGAATTTATTGACACTCTTTCAGGCAAGTGACTGAACTGACTGTGAGTGGTGGCAAGCATACCACCCACCTATTTGAGTTAATTATGCCTTAAATAACACATAAATAACACCTTCCTTAATAATTTGAAAAAAACCTTTTTAAAAACAATTTTTAAACATCATGTTGCAAATGATTTTTTAAATAGCAATTGTACTGACTCCCTTTAACCGGATTTTCCAAAATCTGGACTGACTTTTGGCCTTGTTGGTCTAGACAATAAAGAGTGTACTGTTGATAACCTTTCACTGAGTCCAAAATATCTTTTAAAGTCATCAATCCAAATTTATACTGTACTCATGTGTCATTTTATGATGGAAAATTCTTGTTCAGGTCGTTGAAAACCAGCGCACAGTAATAGAAGAAGCTGTTGTCTCACCACCGGTGGAACAAAGCAACGGAGATGCAGAAGAACACCATGTGGCCGTTAATGGCAATGAGCAACATGTGACTCCAGTGAGTGGTGAGTAGCAAGCCACTCATGAGTTTAGCCTGTAGCCGGGGTACTGGTAAACTCAAACTTGAAAACCGCAGTGATTCCGCTGTGTTGTTTGTGTACGTTCATTTGTTTAATGTTTTATCAGGAATACAATTAATGCTTTGAAAAATCAGTGAACATAGACTACTAAATATTAAGCCCCGTCCACACTTAGCAACTGTGTATGCAGGCAATCAGCTGACTGTCAGCAGACTGTCGGCCGACTGTCTGCAGACAGTTGGCCAATTGTCTGCATAGACAGTTTTTGTCTCATGTTTCCGACTTGTTTTGCGTCCACACTAGAAAGCCAGTCTTTGACGACATGGTGACCGAAGAGGACGTGATGTTATAGCTTTCGCATGCTTCATTATGCTTAATAATGTGGCTAATTTATTGAGGAAGAGGCGATGGTGGACTCGCAAGTTCCTGATGGAAGAAACATCCTATTATGGGCTCAATGTACTAAGTGACCTTCGATTAGAAGATGGTGTAGGTTTTCAGGCCTCTTGATTCCATTTAGTCATTTTAACTAATAAAAATGCACTGCAAATACCACTAAAACTATTTCAGTGAGAATTAATCACTTATCAAAAACAGCGATACACATGGTGTGAATCCTGGCTGGGAACTGAATGTGAACTAGGCAGGGCAGTGGCGGGTTGTATCCTGTCTCTTGTCTACAGACACGTCCACATATGCAGACTTGAGAGGAAACATTTGTATCTTGTCTCCATGTTTCCCGTTCGATTGAGAAACAGAAAATAGCAATTTTTGTCTCCAGAAACACACATATTTATCGGCCGACAGTCGGCAGACAGTAGCCAGATTAGCTGAGACAAGTCGCCAAGTGTGGACTGGGTTTTAAGGAACACTACTTGTTAAAGTGAAAATAAACATTCCTAGGAGCTAAAAACAACACTGCACTGTTTAGTGTTTACAGTATTTTGATAAGTCATGTGTTGTCAGATTTAGAAAGAGCCCAGCCATATCTGGATGACGCTTACTTGAACAACGGAGCCATTTTGGAGGATTTTGAAGATGAAGGCTTGCGAGCGCAAGCGTTGTACGACTATCAAGCAGGTAGGGAGTTTTTATAACAATTTTTGAGATCAATGTGCATACATACAAACTTAACTCGTATTAAAGTATAGGATGTATCATAACACTAACTAACCCTTTGATGAGGAAGGTATTTTTACAGAAAATAAGCACGGCTATTCTGAAACGGCCAAAATATGACAAAAGCTATGGTATTTATTAGTTTTATAGCAGTTATTTAATAGAAATAAGATTTAAATAACTCTGAAGAAAGTTTAAAATAAAAATAACTTTCTGTTTAACATGCTGAGAGGCGTTAATTATGCAATTATTATGAGAAGGGCTGGGGATGCAAACACAAATAATAGTAGTTAGGCTGTCTCCTATTACTCAAGGTGGCACGAAATTGAAGGCTTTGAAATTTAAATAGCTGATAGCTCATTTCCATTATTCTTGCAATGTTGTCAGGTTTTTCTTTTTATATATATGGTTTTTGTTTTTGTACATTCGTTGTGGTAACAGATGCCAACAACCGAATAAGGTGGCACAAATTGGCAACACTGTTTTAAATTCAGGCTCGCAAATCTTTTACTCCTTTGGTAGACTTGAAGATTAATCCAGGCTAATTATCTTGATATAGGTATGATATTTAGAAATTCAATACTCATGTAAGGGATAAAACTTATAAAAGATCCCTTTCGAACAGTAATCTAAATAATATTTTAATAAATAAATAGCGTTTTGTTGGGTATGGAAAATAATGTGTGCACTCGTTGATGGCCATCAGTTGATGTGTCGATATCTTGCCACAGCCGACGAGACGGAGATCTCGTTTGACCCCGGCGACATCATCACCAGGATCGACCAGATCGACGCCGGCTGGTGGCAAGGCCTTGCGCCGGATGGCAGCTACGGCCTCTTCCCAGCCAACTATGTCCAGCTGTTAGACTGAGGTAGGTCATCGGAAATAATGCCTACATTTGAAATAACTGTTGTTAGAATAAACGTTATCAGATAATTCACACATATTTTCTCCCAACGATAGAAAAAAAGATGTTGAAAGGATCCAAGCATCAATGTTTTGATGGTTCAATTCAATTCAATAACTCTTTATTCATATATGTACATATATACATTGAATGGTGTCAAACATATTTATACAATTTGGAATTTATCCTATTGTACAATACAATAATAAATAATAATAGCGTCTATATAAAGTAAATACTGTATAAAATTTCCTCTTTGCATTACTGTATATCATTTAAGGAATACAGAGTTGTACTTATTAAATAGTTTTTGAGTTCAGTTTTGAATTTTTTTTCATTATGTTGTTCTTTTATGTATTTAGGTAAAAAATTAAAAAAAGACCGATCCAGCATGCAAAGGCTTTTTTTTAAAAATTTCTTTGTTATGGCTTTGATAAGCAATATTTTTTCTATTTCGTGTAAAATGGCTATGGATGTTTTCATGCTTAGGCAGAGAACCAAAAACACTTTTGACATAAAGAACGGTTTTATAAACATATAGTGAGTAGACAGTCATGAAGCCAAGTTCAGAGAAACGTTGTTTGCAAGAGGCATTTTTTTCCAGTTTTAGAATAATTCTTATTGCTGTTTTTTGTAATTTTAAAATTGAATCCATATTTTGTTTTGAAGTACTGCCATAAATTTCAATGCCATAGTAGGATATGTGCGATTGTATTAAGGAGAAGTAAACTGTTCTTAAAATAGACATATCACAATAATTAGATAATCTTTTTAAAGCAAAAAGAGCAGAACTGATTTTTTTACAAATTACATTTACATGATCAGTAAAGTTCAATTTTTCATCCAAATGAATATCCAAGAATTTGACAGAGTTACTTAAATTTAATTCAGAAATTGGTGAAAAAGAACTTTTTGTTTTACCTCTAGGATTTGAAAAAGATATTAAATTGGATTTTTTCTTATTCAAAAGTAAGTTTTTATCAGCCAAGAATAAGTCAATGTTTTCAATTATTGTTGTGATGCTTCCACTCACTAAATGTTCATTTTTACTACTTAACAGTAAACTGATATCATCAGCATACATGCAAAGGTGTGAAGAACAAGGACTTAAACTGAGTGATTGTGACATTTTTCCTATGTAGCAAAGAAAAAGAAAAGGCCAAGCACAGATCCTTGTGGAACAGAGTATTCAGTAGATTTCACTTGTGATTTAATTTTAAGTAAACTATTATTGTGGGGATATTGAAGTTCAACATACTGCTTGCGATCCCCCAGATAAGACTCAAGCCAGCGCAATCCTCTGCCATTTACTCCATAGGCAGATAATTTATCTACCAGTTTATCATGGCAGACACTGTCAAAGGCTCTTGTCAGATCCAAAAAGCCACCAACAGTAAATTTACTATTATCAAGAGAGTCTATAATATTTTCAAAAAAATTTACTAAGGCTGTTATTGTTGATTTATTGTTACGGAAGCCGTGTTGTTCAAGATTCATATAATGAATTGTGTTCAAAATGTCTGACCAATTGAGAAAGCATACATTTTTCAAAAATTTTAGAGAGAGAAGGTTGAACAGAAATGGGGCGGTAGTTTGATGGATCTGTACTTGGTCCTCCCTTGTGTACTGGAATGACTCTGGAGGTTTTTAACTCTTTTGGGTAAGAGCCAGTGAAAAAAGAATTATTTATTACATGTATTAAGGGTTTCGAAAGTTCATTTTTAGCTTCTAAGAGAACTCTAATTGGAATGTCATCAAAACCAGCAGACCACTTTGGCTTTAATGACCTCATAACCGTGAGCAGCTGAGATTCGGTTACTGGCTCGATATGAAATTGCTTTTTAATTTCTGGTACACGATTATTAACCAATAAAGGTATGTTTTTCAAAGCTATTTCTGGCTTGATGCTCTTTTCAACAATATTTACAAAAGTTTCATTCATTTTATTACAAATCTTTGCTGGATCAGTAATGACTTTTTTACCACAAACAATTTTATCTGGACCATAGATTTCATTCTTTTTTCTCCCTAAATCATTATTAACTGTTTCCACACTGTTTTTTGTACATTATTTGACTTTTTTATCTTCCTATTAAAGTAGGACGTTTTTTTGCTAAGAACTAGTGACCTATATTTTTTATTAATCTTTTTGATCTTATCTTTAGTGTTTACAGACAAGTGATGACCATTTAATCTAGATTCATTGTACTTACTAATTACATGTTTTCTTTCATTTCTCAAATCATCATCGATCCATTCATTATTCTTAATATATAATCTTGAACGTACTATCGGAAAATGTTTGTCAAAGTAGTAGAATAGAAATAGAAATAGTTTTCTATTTCACGGAATAGTTCTTAATATATAATCTTGAACGTACTATCGGAAAATGTTTGTCAAAGTAGTAGAATAGAAATAGAAATAGTTTTCTATTTCACGGAATAGAAATAGTTTAACTTTTCATCACAAGGGGAACAATACAGGTTAAACCAGTTTTCATTTTTAAGTCTTCTACAAATGCACTAATACTTTCTGGCTTAAATTTTCTCTTAAGAACACTTAATTGCTTGGCTTTATTATTTGACAATTTTAAATTTGTAAGTACTGAAAGTATCTGTCCATCATGGTCAGACAAAGCAGTTACTATGGACTCAGCTTTAATTTGATGTTTTTCCATGTTAGTTAAAAAGTTATCTATGGCAGACTTGGACTTCAAAGTTACTCTTGTTGGCACACTAATTGTGTAGTACATTTTGTGCATATTTAAAATATTTACAAAATTATGTTTTCTTTTGTTGTTTTCTAAAACATTAATATTAAAATCACCTCCTATGATTATATTACAATTTATTTGTGATAGAATTTCAATCATTTGACTCATCTTATCTAAAAACTCATCAGCATTATAAGAAGGTTTTCTATATAAACCAGCTAAAATCACTTTGCAATTTTCAAACCTCACCTCAATAATACAGGATTCAAAAATCTTATCTTCATTTAATTAATTTAAACAGTGGTTGACTATTTGTCTAAATTTTATAGAATTTAAAACCAGAATCATTACTCCACCACTAGAAAATTGTTCTCTGGTGTAGTAAGAAGCTAATTTGTAACCAGGAATGTTGATACAAGATATTTCATTGAATGAAACTTTATGTTCTGTTAGAATTATTATATCAGGCTTTAACTCATCTAGTGTTATTATTAAAGCATCTAGTCTGGATAAAAGGTGTTGTATGTTCTGATGAAAAATTAAAAAATTGCAAAGAGTGATATTGCTAAAACTTTTGTGAGTGTGACTTGATGCAGACACATCTTCTTTGTCATTAGGGTTTAATTTAAATTGATTCTTGAAGAAGAACTGTGGCCACTATCACTAGATTGCCCATGATCACATGACACTGTCTTGAGGTATTTAGCTGCTTGGTCAGATGGATGCTTGGTTTGGGAGTTACTTACTGCTACTTGTGTGGAACTCAGCTTTTGGTGTCGTCTAAGCTTGATTTCGGCTTCCTGCAGTTGAGGTGTCGACCAACCATGGCAATATGGAGACATTTGATGTCCGATCGAGTTTAGTTCGGGGTTTCCCTTAGGAGATGATGGCTTTTCTTCGGGAGTACAGTAATCCAGCGCCAAGCTTATCTTCATCTTGGTATTAAACTCTTCATGAGTCATGCCATTCCTGAGGGATCTACTCGATATTTGACTGTAGGAAACCACTGTAATTTGTGCACCTGTATATAACTGGAATTTTCTTAGATTAGTCAAGGAATCTTCAAGTTTAACGTGATCTCTCACACAACCAATCGGCGAACAAAAGAGTTATTTAAAACCTTTTGTTTTAAAATGTTCGGCAAATTGAGCAAAAGCGATATCATAATCCGATTTTTTAGGCTTGCAGTGATATTTGGGTTTAGTGATGAGGCTGTAGACTCCCGCATCACCATTTTTCTGTTGAAAAGCAAGGTGAGAGTTAGTGCAGTCTTTGGAGGAAGGTTTTCTGAAGTGCTTACCAAACGTTACAGCAACACCAGCTGTCATAAAACCGGTAGCTTTGAAATCCGCTGAGATTGAGTGCGCGAAGGCCACAGAAGAGTGGTTCAGTCTAGAGGTCTGCGGGAAGTGAAAGTTGCTTACTATGAATGCAGACGACGAATTATGCCACGCCATACCCAGGGAGTACCGTAACTAAATAAACAAACTACACATAGAATGAATAATTCTACCGAGTATCCAACAAATTGTTTCCATTAGTTTTTAGCAAATCATAAACATTTTGACAATTAAAAGGTGGAATGTAGAAAGAATGTAGAAACCAATTATAAAGTATAGTGATGTAGTAACATATATTAAATTTCACAAAATATTTCCATTGAAGAATGTTTTACTACAAAAAATTACAAAAATTTCTCTGTAGATTTTTTTAACTCTCACAAATTTTTGCTTTTGCTATTACTAACCGTATCATGTAACTAGTTTAATACCAATACGACTGTTGTCTTGCTTTCAATTTTTACAGTTGGCAACAGTATTGGCTACGGCACAGTCTATCTTTCTGGCTTGTGAATCAGTCACGACATTAGGCAGTTTCTTCTAGGTTGGAGTGAGAAAAGTATGCTTGCACTATTAGTGTCTATACTTGCAATAAGTGATTTCATACAGTTTTATTTTTTTGTGCATAAATAGTACCTACATAAGTATTCATAAATACATATGTACATATGTAAAATAACATCTTTCATGATATAAATGTTATTTGTTTATGAATTGAATTTGAAATGTGGCGCACTACTTGCCACGCGACCAAACTTCGATGGTGGGTGTTTTGTAGATCCGGCTGTGTTTGGATTTTATCCTTAATAAACCACAAAATTTTAATCAAAATTGTTAGAGCCGTTTTTTGAGAAATTTGGAATTTATGTTTTTTGAGGATTTCTGGGGGTTGGACTACCCATTTATCTCAGTGACATTGGTAGCGACCACATTTATTCCGGCCCAATAGTCAGTGGGAGTCAATATCTCATGGTCTGAACAAGCAAACGTGTAGAGTGATATTAGCTCTAGAAAATTCAACCATGTCCGATGTAGTCCTTAGTCCTATGGTTTAATATCATATTATCATTTGCAGATTAACGTATAACTAAGCTACTGTACTCGTCTTTGTTCCCGTTGGTGAGGTGCCCTCTACGATCTCCCTCTCGTCACATCCGGTCCCTGGTACTTCAGTAATGTAGGTTTTACGGCAATTTGTACTCTTGTAACATGTTAACTAGCTTACATTTTAGTAGCGATTTACAGAACATTTCTGTACACTTAAGTTTTTTTAAATTATTAGTACTTTAACAATATTGCAACCATCACATGACTTTACGAATGGGTTAAATGGCTGTGAAAGATGAAACATCTCATGTATTATGGCAGCTCTGTGTTGTAGCATAAAGCAGGGAAGGTCACAGTGCTTAGCAGTTCTCTGTTGCAGTTCAATGGAGGCTGTGATGTCAGATATTGTAACACAATGAAATATAGAGTAAAATTGCTAAGTTCATCTCGGTTAACTTGCATACATGAACCTGGTGAAACCAGGACCACTGAATTGTAGTTTAAAAGGAAGGGCTGTCTCAGTAAGTGTGATATAAACTCAAGATCTCATAAAACTACATCTCTGATTCGATTTGATTTTTCTATGGCTTCCTATGGCGACTATAACTATTGTTTTGATGCGATATGTGGTAGATTCACTAAACTGAATGTACGCAGATGGTTGGGGCAAGAGTCCCTTTATTCCCCATCTCAGTGCCTCTCGATATGTTATGAAATAATGCCATCTTTATTCAGTGCCTCGTATGATATTGCTGTGCATGTCAATGAATATAGTGTAAACATTCGTCTGCTAAACATCATTAAGTGTCACATTACTATTGATGAATAGCATTTGTTGCTGATGATGAGGTACACAAGCTTTGACTGCTGCTGAGCATGCTCAACTACCCGGAGAGGGGACAGTTGAAACATGCAATGGGCCTAGAAGCCATAGCACATAGGAGAATTTTACACTTAGTTCTATGTTACACTATTTTTTTATAGTAGATAAAGATATATAGTAGACTCCCTCTTAACCAGCCACCTCAGGACTAGACAGTGGCCAAATAACGAATTGGCCAGTTAAACCGTAGACCATTTAACAGTTTTAAATTGTAGTTCTCCATGGCCAGAATAAGATAAATAACACTGAATACCCTATGAAATTTATAGCTTCCTACCCACATTCTAAACATATTTTCTGGTGTACCATAACAAAAACAAATCACATCTCAACATACACTTACAAGACTTAACTTAAAAAAAAAAAAATGGTGCTTGAATGGAGGTAAACAAATGTATTCACTAAAGGTGGCGTTCACTTCCGTTCAGGAAAGTTCGCTTGAATTGTTTTCTGAAACTGACTTCAATATGAAGTGAAAATCATTTGATGGATATAAAAACAAAATTTCCGGTGAAACAAGAGTGTACAAAATTTACTTGTAGTGTTGCAATCTGCATTCCAGAAGATAGGTCACCACTAGGCCAAAGTCAAACTGCAGCAACCCCTGCAAGCAGGGGGAGTGGCACGGGCACTCAAACCCATGGCTGTTACCCGGCCGACCAAGGAAAACCGCAGGTGGTGTGACCCCATCCTTAAACCACAGGGGTTAAGACTCCCTCCCTGCGATGGTGCCATACCCTTCCCAGGTGTGTCCATCACCACCGCCGCATTATGGGGACATTGTCTATGAATAGAAATTGTTTACAAAAAAGTCAATAGTAAAACCACTTTAATCAATAAAATAAAACTTATAGTAATAACCTTAAATTCCATATATTAGACAATCAAACATTTTCAACGATTAATTGTGTGCTATGAATAAATCACAAAACAAATTAAATTTTATATTTAATGTCATCAATGATGATGACAGTAAAATATTAAAATAAACATCAACATTTAAATCCTAAATATCCCACACAACCAGAGGTTAGCAACACGCTACCATGCTAATGACGGCAGTGGTTTGTACAGTAGTGGCATTTGAAATATAAAACTAAAGAGACAGCCCTTCTTTTATTTTACTTTTTTCCAGTCCTGGTGAAAAAACAATATATATATTAGAAAGTGAAGTGGTATATCGTGATGTGTTGCCAACAAAAAAACTGGGCATTCTTCGGGATGAAACATTTTCAAACCCTATGTACCTTCTTCATTGAAACTTCAAGTAATTTTTCATAAATTTTTTCACATTAAGCTCCATAGTTTTGAAGTTTATATAATAAAACTTGTTTTTTCAATAAGAAAAAAATGAATAGAATCACAAGCTGTCCGAGTTATCCAGAATTCAGGGTTATCAAAGTCCGGGTTTGCGGGACTCTACTATACTGCATAAAATAAGCACCGAGTACACTCTGAATTAAGAGAGAGAAAATAAGAGAAAAATTTGATGGTCTCATTTTTTATGTAAACATTTTTTGTTTCTTAATAGTGATTAATTCCATTGCATAAACAGTTTTATATTCTTATTTATGTAACATTCTTCATATAAACAGTTTTTATTGTTATGGTTGTAGTCAGTTTTAAGTAAATTTTTTTATTATACACAGCTATTATTAATAAGTATTAGCTATTTTTAATAATCAGCTAGTATTAATATTTTGGCATCACACTAGCTTTATTATTAACTGTGGTATTTGTGTAAAGTGTTTTCAGTAAAGTATAATTGTAAGCTTTTAGTCTTTAATTTATGTTTCACTTTGTGCTAAGGATAATTTTTTATTTTGGTTTTTTAGGAACTCACTTTCAATTTCATGAAACTTTTTAAGTTGGCGGTAGTTTCATCTTTAGTTTTATTCAATCCAGAAAAGGTTAAATTGATTTATGGTAATTAAATATTACCACGGATTAAAGAATAAATCAACGGGCCTCAACAAAAAAATTTTCTACTACAGTAGACTCTTGGTAATGCGACACATACTAGACTAGGACCCTGATTATAGACAATTTTTAATTACTGGAGTTATTATAAAAAAGCTGAATAACCTATCATTGAATGGTAAACAATTTATGCCACAAACAACAAAACTTTAATACAAAGTGCATTTGTTTAATCAACATAGAATCACAATTTATATCTTAAAATTGTCTTACAAGAACACATTTTGTAAATATAAAAATTACACAGCGATGTTGCCGCTGAGGCAATATCAGATTATAAAACGTTTTGGACAAAAGAATGTTGGACTATCAAGAGTGTACTGTAACATTAGAAAATATATTTGATTTCATACAGTACTAAATAAATATTCCAGGTTCTTATGTCTTTCTTCCTTCATTCTTGCACTATCAAGTATAGGGGAAAAATGGAAAAAATTCAATCCAAAGAAAGATTTAAAAAATAAATTGTAACATCCTCAATTTGAAAATTGAACTTACTTAACACTTTTGTGCAATGTGTGGCTTTAAATTGCAGTAAAACGGCTTTAAAAGTGAGTTGCCACTTGTCAATTGAAATAATAGACTTAAATAAGTAAATTTAAACTAACATAATATTTATGTTTCAGTATTTTTATATAAGGTTTATGTAATAGTTTAATTAAATTACTACGTAACTATTCTATGTTTTTTTACAACACAAAATTAAATAAGTCTGATTTGTAATTTTATTTATAGCTATAAATAAAGTAGAGAAAACAGAAATGTAAAAAGTTAACACAATTTATAAACTTATTGCAAATTACTTTGTTAGAACACTAAGAATCCGTTGTGTGGAATTCTTTTTTAAACTTGCTGTACTTACTAACTTACGGTCCTGTATTCTTACTTTCAGACCATGTTTTTTTTTTTTTAAATAAAAAATAAATAATATGCAGGTTTGTACTTTATGCATAGGAAAGAAAAGGTAGGGCCTAACACTTGGGTGTAACATATCATGTATTCATTATCTTGCAAAGTTCCACCTTAACACATTGGCTACCGACGGTCGGTCGGGATTTCGGGAGTTTCCACCAGACCGAACTTAGTACTCGAAACTCTCACCACAGACCGAATCCTTGTACCAGCAGTAGCCCATAGACCAAAATTTCTTTTCAGTATTTTAATATAATTTGAAGTGTAATATATATATATATATATATATATATATATATATATATATATATATATATATATTTACGCATAAAAGTTACAATAAAATATTATTTCACTGTTATTTTAGCATTTTATATGCGTCACATAAGTGTGACGTACGTCAGTCTATAGTAATATTTTATACTATGTTTGTTTGCGATAGACTGTCTCACATACTTGACATGAGTTGGAAGACTGGGAAATAAATTAAAAATAGTTTTACTACAGTAAAAAATACTAAAATGTACAGGACATTATGTCACACAATAAAAAATAACATGGAATGACTAGTAAACAAACACTAAAAGCAACACGTGAGCAGACAGGATATCCAACTTTGAAAATGTGTATAAAAAAAATTGAGGTTGTACCCAGAGACCAAGCGACATGCATATCTGTCACACATTCCTATAGACCGATAAATAGGCTTTTGATTGATTTTGTGTACCAAAGGGGCGTGGCAAGTCATTTAACTGAACGGTGACTGCGTATACGTGTTGTCGGTCCACTGGAATCAGCTTGAGCTGGTAAGGGTTTTTTTTAAACATTACGTCACTTATACATGACGGTCGGTAGTCAATGTGTTAAACTAAAAAGAAATTACCTTTCCTCCCAAATAAATAATTTACAAGAATCTGGTCTATTATTTAATTGTCCCATGGATAATCTGAACCATTTCCGTTCCGCACAGTGAAATGGTTCATTATGGAGTACTATGAAGGAATTAATACTGTTGACTGAAGGTATGTAAACCTATTTCATTTCAAATAAATTAAAACGGTTACTAGCTCTGGGATCAATTATTTTCAAATAAACCAGATCCAGTTGATCTTGGTGGTTGGCATTTGTAATTTTTCAACCAAAACTCTACTCCCATAAACTTTGTTTCATTACTTGATGTATAGGAAAGAGGGACCAATAATACAATTATAATATTATTTTAAAATGTCTAATTACACCGAACTATGTAACATTTTAATACAAAATTATTATAATGTTACAAGATGATTTTCAAAATAAAAAAAATAAAAACACATGCAATCAAAATTTATTTTTAATGAAATATTTACATTATAGTCATGAATATCATTAAAAAGTCATAAATTACAATAAGATATCATAGAACTTTTTTCCAGTTTTCTGAAATCTAATTAAATCAAATAATTGTTGTTTACGACTCGCCTTAAAAATGTCTGATGTAACTAAGACAAGATGTTTTTTGCAAAAAGATAATTAAAATCTAATATCTTAATATTTATTTTTGAGTCAATAGACATGAAACAATGACATTTAGATTGCGGTTTTGATGGGTTTGTCCACAAAATATGAGATTGCTTGCGCATTTAAAAAAGATGCACATAGGCACAAACAAACGTTGGGCCATGTAGGGCAAAGGCTGGTGAATCCATAAGAGAGGATGAATATGCTTTCACTTTTGCTAACGTATAAAGTATAAAATTAAAGAATCATTTTAGGATTTTAAGTATAGATTCTCGACTGCGGTAAAGTTCGAAGAATCATTCCAATCAGATCTTCTTTATTGCACTTTCAAAATCAGGAATTCTACATCCACAGAGCAAATAACATTTGACTCAACTTATAACTGACACTCAACAGAATATAATAATTAGGATTCTATCAGATGCAGATAATTTAGTGCATTGCAAACCTCTTTTTATAAAATTAATAATAATGACAATAATTAACTTATATATATATATATATATATATATATATATATATATATATATATATATATATATATATATATATATATATATATATATATATACAATGTTATGCATTACACAAATAATCACTGGCAAGAATTTCAGGACAGGATAGATTTTCATCCCTATAATATAGAAGTAAAAAGCAAATTCCCTATTTTAGACTAGCTAAATTATTAAATAGTTAAGAAGTTTTGGCTTTAAAAATGTAGCGTACGAAGATGTCGTTGGGGTACGTGCGCCGGTGTTCAACAACTTGGAGAGTTCGCTGTCTGTCGGGCTGCATTGATTTTTGGAGTTGCAGAAGCGCTTTCGGTGGCTTGCCATTGTCAACTGTTACTCAGCGATACTGCAACTCCAAAAATAAATGCAGCCCAACGGACAGCAAACTCTCCGAGTTGTTTAAAAATGTAGACCTATAATAAGTTAGCTCCAGATTTAAATGTTTAACAGGAAATTCTTTCAAAAACAGTCTATATAAATGGTTAGTGGCTACTCCTTTTGATTCAGTAGAAGAATATTTTGTTTATAAAATGCAAGACTTAGTCCTCCCTACTACTATAATGGCTCATTATTTTATTCAAAGTTTATCGGTTGGTTTTTCATTGGCACCGATTGTTGGTTTTTCGGTTCATTTTAGATAGTAAACATGAAACAATTCAAGGTAACCATCTAAAATCAAGCCCTATTTTCTGTCTTTTTCACATTTATGCTTTTTTAATAAACCAAATAGTCATTGCAAGAAAATATATAAATTATCGAAAACAGTTACAACGAAAAGAAGCAATATTACAAAATTGAAGATTTCCTCAAACATAAAAATGTAATCATGGATGTTTAACAGTAAAAATTTTTAAGCCATATCAGTCATAATGTATAAAGAATAATAGAAGAGATATAGAAGAAGAATTTAGTATGTAAAATTAGTTTGTAATGCCAATGCAATCAATGAGTTCGTTCACAAGCATCCACCGCAAAGCGGTTTGTTTACGTTTTTGCCTATCACGTGACAAATCCCACAAATGAAGTGTCTGGAATTTGTCACGTGACAGGCAAAAACGTAAACAAACCGCTTTGCGGTGGATGATTGTGAACGCGCTGAATGTAAAATTTTTATGTGACAAATAAATATTATTATTATATTATAAATATTAAATGTTTATCCAACTATATAATACTAGCCTTAGGCCTATACTAAAAAATAAAAAATTTTGACTATAGTATTTTTTTTTTTGAATTGATGAAATATGTGGGAGGATAGAATACAAATTTGTATAATAAAATCCAACCAATTAAAAAAAGTTAAGAAACACCCTCAAATTGTGGCATAAGAAATATTTTGTTATTCCACGTCTCATTTTTTTTAAGAATTACCTTCTTATAAGAAGTGTAAAGAAATGCACTTTTATGACACAATTATTTTTAGTTTTAATTATTTTAATTCGGCAAAAGAAGTATTTGATTTCTATTATTGAAAAATGTGTATTCATAAAAAAAAGGAATGTTGTAGTATTTTTCAGTTCAATATTGAAAACAACATAATAATAACATTAATTCACTTATACAGGTGGAACCATAAGTTGTACAACTTTGATTAAAATTTTAATCAATTAATTGAAATCAGACAAAAAATAGCTATAATTTGTTTTAGAATGACAATTGGATCAGAAACCAAATATAATGAAACCAAGGAACTGATAAGGATATCAGATAAGGGATCATCGCTGGTCGCATGCCAAACAATAGAGCTCTTATCGGCAGGTGTTCCACATCCATCTATGTCTCATATTACAATTGTATTGTTATCTTCCTAGAAACATGGCCGCCCTTTCGTTTATAACTGATTTCTGTTTAACTTTTATCTTTGTTAGTAAAAAAAGACGATAAACCGAAAACCGACATTTGTTATCAATTCTTTAACAACTGACCCATCCCTAGTATTATTGTATATTATTATTACAACGTGTTGTGTTTGTACGTAGCAATTGTGCGCTGTGTAAACAGCGCTCACCGGTCTGTTTTTGTATTATTATTCAACTACCAATAGATTTGTTTCTACTGCACCTACGAGTGTTTGGATCAACGATTTTAGTCGCCCATGGTTTCATCCAGTGTAAATTTGCCCTTAGAAAACCAGAGAGGAATACTTTACAGAGCAATAGGAAGGGCTCCTTATAAAATTTCTTCTCAATACTTTGAAGTTGTTATTTTAGGTGATAAGTAGAGTTTCTTGAACAGGGTGTTGTTTTTAATTTCAGGTATCATGACAACGCGACGATTTTCATCCACCTGTCTGCAGACATGTTCCTTTTTGGCCAGATTTTTATTAACTTTATACCTCATGATGTTTACAAATTCTTTTTTATTGTGATAGAGTTTTATACATTTACACAGTTCTTGAATGTAAGGTGAACCTGAAAAAGAACAAGAAGGTGAGAACAATATGATTGACTTTCTTACTTAAAGGAAGTTCAACATCTATAAACTTAAAAAAAATCAAACAAATAATTAAACAAACTGTAGAATTTCCAGGTGATTATGAAAATATAAATAATTCAAAATAGGGAATTGCCGACGTGTTGCTTTCTACGTCTTGTATAAATTGCACAAAGCCATGAACAAGTGACATGTGTATAAACTGAAATCAATATCAGTCTCCATGGAGTGAGACTAGTTAACATAACAATGTCTTGTTGATGGATATTAATCACTAGACACATTTACTTCTAATAACTCATGAGGAGTCAATTTTTTTATTAACAAAAGCTTTTGAATTTATATAATTTTTTCTGTCAATGTAATCTAGGATAAGTACAACATATCAAAGAGTCAGTCTACAAGTATCTCAATTTTCTCATTTAAACTATTTACTACCTATACTCATATTGACAACACCTCTTGTCCTGATAGTAACTTAACAGTATAAATAACGGAATTCAATAGGAACAAAAACCCATTTTCATGTTAATGTATGAAAGTGAGAATGTTGGCCCATGCGAAACTTAAACCTGATCAGCTTTTACTTCAGGTTGAGTTAAATGAGTTACTAAATGTTAATTTTTAAAACCTCCATTGCCCGTCACCGTGGGCCAATAGGCCTGTGCGATGATCTAAAGACAGTAAGGTACCATCATGGAATAAAGTCACATACGCTAGCCAGAGGTGACTGCCCATGTGTGGTTGCCCAGGATCTAACGGGGGACTGCTGGCTAGTGGACTGAGCTCTACAACTGAGCTGCCGCTTCTCTATTACTTTTTGTATGCAACTACGTAACATAATACTTATTATGTTGATTAAAAGCATTTTAAGCTTTTTACATGAACGGAGCCATGGTTACCTCTGAAGATGCCGCGCAGAGCAACAAAGCCATTTACGGTGGCCATGCAGACAACTTTGTCCTTGATGGTGTCGGGGCTCAGACTGCCTCGGCCGTCCACTCGGAGGTCGCTGCCGTCGGACTCCAAGGCCCGATCGTCCATGCCGTCCGGGGCCTGCAGATCCGGCGAGGGGGCGGCTACAAACAACGTAGCCTTGTCAGTAAGAGAGTACCATGTGTCTTAAAAGTCCCACCCCCTTGCTATTTTTTCACAGCTGTAAATAACCAGATTATCTTATTGGGAAGTCTTAGTGACCCTCAACAAAACTCAGCATTTCATTGCAATAATATGTTAAAATTTGCAATTGTTGAAATAGTGTCCCCCGATTTTATTTTGAAATTTGGATTGTTCTATACATATCATCATCAATAACTAATTTACTGTAAAGGGATTACATAATAAGGTGAAAAGGGGATTGATAAAATTGAATTTACACATTATCGTACATAGGCTATATGGGTCATTGAACGAGTCTAAATGCTCATAAGCAGTCATAAAATTAAATATATCTCATCAGTTTTAGCAATCTAAATTACAAATTTTATTATTATTAAAAACAAAAATAAAGCCTTAACTACACTCCTCTTACATACGCACCAAACAAATAGTCTCCTCCTTGGCAAGCTTGTATGATTATCACCTTTGGTATCCCCGCCAGAATACCAAGGAGGCGTGGTGAACCGACGCTGACGACAATGTCTTGAACATTGATCGGGACACTGTTCACACCGTATATCATCCCTGAGCACAGAGAGCATGGGATAAAATTATCATGCATTACAACCCTTTATTCTTGGAAAATAAATTTAAACGTCTTAGTAATTTATGGTTAATCTAATTAAAATTTAAGGCAGCACTAGTATTCAATACCTGTGCTACCTTGATGTGTGAAATGTTTAAAAAGACAAAAAATCATAACGGTAAATATGTTTAACTATCAACCTGGGAGAAATAGAGAATGAAAAACTTTTCATCTTACACCTTAATTTGGAACAAATTACTCAATTTTCAATAAAGCATAATTTATTCCCAAGTGGCAAAGATGGAAATCTAAGTTTTCAAACCATCCTAAATAAAGATTAGTATTTTATGTTAACATAAAATCTTACAAATTGTCAGTAGAGCTAAAAACTTCAAAGATCCTGCTCTTGCCGTATCACAGCTGTTTGATTACCAATTTAATGTAGCCTACATTTTTCTAATTAAGTAAACAAGTTGGGAGCAATTTAGTGGAGTGAATGAGCTAATCCTGCAAAATGAGCAAACAAGAGCACCAAAGGGCAAGAGTGCAAAATGAACGAGCTTGCCCATATATTATTATTAGAAACAAAATAAGTTTCTATTCAAACTTCTACGGTGAAGATCAAGATACTGCTTTATTAAGGTTCACAAAAATAGTCCTATAGAAATTTTAACAGCTGTGTCCCCCCTCACTCCCTCACGCCCTGCAATGTTGTCATTTGTGATTATGTTTACCATGTGTAATATCGTATCGACCCCCCTACCAGGGCAGGGCAAGGGTAGGATCATTGGGAAAACTAGACGACCGCCTAAGGCGGCACTTTCCCAGGGAGCGGCAAAAATTGATAAAAAAATTATCTAAGTAAAAATAAATACTTTTTGTAGATGTTTTAACAAGGGTCTTGGTATATTTGGGATTGTGGAGGGGGGGAGGGAGGGGACAGGAAGTGCTAAGCGCCTCCTTTTTTTTTTTTTTTTTTTTTTTTTTTTTTTTTTTAAGCCAAAACTGATGCATTGGCTTTCTTGTTTCTCGTAACATATATCCCTACAAATATGTTTCTGTGTACATTTGGCAACAATGCAACTCTTATCTCTGATTGTTGTCTTTACTCAATAGATCTGCCCTTACATCAGCTGACTCTATTTAAAATAACCTCAAACATCTGCTTGATTAATAACTTCCAAACAATTCCCATTATATTTAAATTGGAACATTGAGTGCCAATAAGGCGGAACCCCTGGAATTTGAGTTTGTTCTTATATTATTCTGACCGTCCTTGGCAATCAAGCTTAAAGATGAATAGTTAATTCACTATCACATCTTTTACCCATCTCTCAACATATTTTCTGGGACGAATTTGCTTAGGGGATCATATAGGCTATGTTTTAATCTTTTTTTTTTAATTTTTAAACTAACATACCTTCGTCTTTACGTGTTGTGCCATGTGAAAGAATACACAAAACCAGGACTGAGTGGCGACCTTCTTCAAAGTTACTGCTAATTGTTTCCAAGATTACATTAACCATATCATCATGGAAAACATCTTTTTTCACAATAACTTTATAATTTAAACTATGGAATGTTTCCCACATCTTACGCTCATCTTCATCAGAGCCTTGTCTGTCAGTTAGACGTTTCTCAGGAAGTTTATCCTGAAAACAAAGTTTAAATACTACAGGTAATGAAAAGTGCAATAATAAGGGTTCGTGGGAATTATTATTTGTTTTTTCTGCTAGCCTATACTGATATTACATTATATTGGGTTGAAATATTTTTTAAATTTATAATTCTAATTAAGAATAAAATAGAAAAGGTTTCTCTCTGTCTGTCATTCATAACGAAAATTTTTTTGAAATAGTCCCATTCTGAAATATTGATGGAAAGCAAAATATTTATACTGTATACGATATATTACCATTAAACACTCCAGCATTCAGATTTAGTGTCAAAATGAAAAGTATTAAATTCTACTCAGTTGACTATTTTCAAAGATTCAAGATTTTATTGACACATTAACATTCACAGTGATTACAATATATTAACTTGTAGGTGAACAGGTGTCTAGTCAATGTTATAACTAAAAACTAACTAATATAAAATGCAATTAAATGACAAAGACAAAGCCTTTTACTTCCTTAAATTTTTGCTTCCAACAAATTTGTTGGAATTAAACTAAACTCAATAAAATAAAATAAATTAAATTAAATCAAATTACTGTATATTAAAAACTGTCAACCAAAAATTCATTTACATTATAGTACTCTTTTAATATTAATAAATCTTTAACAACTTTTTTAAATTGAATCATGTTTAGTGATTTTATATTGACTGGCAGCTTATTGTAAAAACGTTTACCTATGTAGTGAGGAGTAGTTTCTAGTAGTTTGAGTCTGTGTATGGGATACTGCAGTTGATTCCTAAATCGAGTATTATAATCATGATTATGCTGATCGTTATAAAAAAAATCTAACTGTTTGTGAACAAAAACTAAACATTTAAATATGTACAATGATGGAAGTGTCAAGATATTTAGATTCGTAAATACTGATTTACAGGACTGGTTGCTATTCATAAACAACATAGTTCTAATATATTTTTTTTGTAGTTTAAAGATTTTAGTTATCTCTGTGGAGTTTCCCCATAGCTCAAGACCATAATTTAGCAAAGAACCAAAACAAGCATGATACACTATTAATCTAATATTCAAATCTACACTTTCTCTTAGAATGTACATTTGGAAACAACAAGAGCTGAGTCTACTACTTAATTTATCTATAAGAGGTTTCCATGTAAGGTTACGGTCAAAAGATATTCCCAAAAACTTAACAATCTCATTAAAGTTGATTATATTACCGTCAAAAGTTATTTCACTGTCAAATAAAATTTTACACTGTTGTGTTTGAAATTTTATTATTTCCGTTTTTGAGCTGGTCAATTTCAGTCCATTTACATCAAACCACTGTTTTATTTCTGGTAAAATGTTTTTTATTGCTTTCATTAGCTCTAAATTATTTGTGCATTTCAACAATATAGTGGAGTCATCTGCATATAATAATACATCGGCGTTATGAATATTCATTGGCAAGTCATTAATATATAAAATAAACAGTAATGGCCCTAAAAGTGAACCTTGTGGAACTCCCCTTTTAATGTTAACCCAACTTGACATGTACACTCCATCAGTCTTTTTAATTAGAACTCTCTGTTTTCTATTAGTTATATAAGATCTAAACCAATCTAATGTTTTTCCATGAATCCCATAAAACCTCAATTTTTCAATTAATATGTCATGATTTACTGAGTCAAAGGCTTTTGACAGGTCACAAAAAACACCAGCAGTACTATGTGACCTATCAAGAGCCCCTGTAATGTGTTTTAATAAATCTGCGGCTGCATCTACAGTCGATTTTCCAGATTGAAACCCATATTGATTGTTACAAATAATTTTGTTATCGTTCAAGAATAAATTTAGTTGGTCAAGAGCAGTTTTTTCAAATACTTTAGATAAGCTAGTTAAAATTGATATAGGTCTATAATTATCAGGGTTTTCTTTACAATTTTTTTTATAAACAGGTATTACATTTGCATATTTGAGATGATCTGGAAATTTTCCATCCAGAAAACATTGATTAATTATCAAACTCAGAGGCTGTGAAATATAATCTGCAGTTCTTTTCAAGACCTGAACAGGAATTTCATCCCAGCCGACGGATTTTTTATTTTTTAAGCTGTTTATTATTTTCTTTATCTTTTGCGGGGATACACTTGTGAATTCAAAACCACTACTCTGTACTTTTGTTTTACACAAAAACTTTTTTGCAGTCTCTATCTCTAGTAATGTGTTTGCCTCCTCTCCTACATTAACAAACATTTCATTAAATTTGGAAGCTATTTCATTTCCATCAGTTATTTCTTTTTTACCAAAAATGATTTTATCCAACCCTACTTTTTTATTCTTTAGTATACCAAGTTTAGAATTTACTACCTGCCATACAGCTTTACTCTTGTTTTCAGCATTCTCAAGAAATTTGTTATTAGACAATCTTTTCGCCGCGCTACAGACACGTTTAAAAATCTTTTTATATCTTTTTACGTATTGCAAAAAGTTAACATCATTCGACATTTTTGCAAGCTTGTGAAGTTCTCTTTTATTTTTACTTGAGATTCGTAATCCATTGGTAATCCAATTCGTTGTACACTTTTTAGAATTTTTTATTTTCTGGTTTTTTTGTGGGAAAGAGTGTTCAAAGTACAATTTAAACTCATTAAAAAAACAATTAAAATTTTGTTGTGTTGATCTTGAGTTATTGAAATCCCACCCAGCTTCCTTAGTAAATTGAGCAAAAATATTTATACTTGTTTCAGTAAAACATCTCTTTTTAAGTAAAACTCTAGAACATTGTTTTTTAGAGTTCTCAGATAATGACATCAATATAGCTCTGTGGTCAGACATACCCATTTCAACATTCATGAGAAATCTTTGACTCACAAGCTTATTAGAAACTATGTTGTCTATGCAGGTTAACGAGTTATTTGATATTCTAGTTGGTAAATGAAAATTCAAATTGAAGCCATATATTTCTATTAAATTTAAAAAATTATTTAATAATGTTTGATTTCTACATGTTTTAAAGGTGTTAATGTTTAAATCCGAGGCAATATAAATATGTTTCAATCTGGATTCTTTTTTTAGTCTGCCAAGAAGTTTTTCAAATTTTTTTTAGAAACAAAACTATATTATTTGGGTTATAAAGTTGGTCAAAGAACCAACTTTAAAAATATGATTTATTTTTAACAAACCTGAAATTCTTTCCTGCTTTCAACATTTCTTTCAAAGTTAGAATTATTTATTATAATTAATAATCCAGGATTATTGGGGTCTCTGATTTTATAGATTTCATCTTCATCCTGATTAATTTTTCGATGAGATTTCCTTCTCCTCAGTTCATCTTCATTCTGATTAATATTTAGACGAGATTGCCTTCTCCAGACTTCAATTTCTTCATCTATTTTCTGGTGCATTTCAAAATCAATACCTTTCAAATGATGACACAGTCTGTTCAAGTACGGCTCTCTTTCAAAACTTATATAACCTTGAGAAATCCAAAATAATATATGAAATTCAATATACTTAGGGTCAATGTTTAAAGTTATGTCTTGCTTAAAATTAGCGTCATCACGGACATTATTTATAAGTTTTTGAGCTTGTTCCCTTTTGAAATAATCACATAGACATGAGTACAGAATTTTTTTGATCCTGCTGACATACTGAGGGGCATCATACATAGCTTTGATATCTTTTTGACAAAATCCTAGTTTCATTAAAACCTTATTGTTTTGGACAATTGCGAGTGCTTCGATCAACTTGAAATTCCAATCTGCAGGCGAACTGCGAGCCCATCTGGAAAGATTATCCCTTGAAAAACTCTCAGGACCAGCCATAATCATCAAATGAATTTCTTGTAGAGCGAGTTGAATCATTTCACTTGAATCATACAAAAGAAAAATTATTGAAATAAATTCGGACAATCCTAAAGTCTTTTCAATCTTTTGGACATCATCAATGGAAATATTAAAACAGGAATGATACTTCTTCTCTGAAACTCGGATAACAGAATCAAAAGTGGTTTGTAGTTCTTCCTCGGATGAAGTACTTGAATCATCGTCGCTGGTTTCAATATTATCTGAGTCCTCTGATCCTCTGTCTTGAGTTGTGTCAGAGTCTGAATCCTCAGATGAATCTGAAGATTTATTCTGAAAATTGAACATGTTCGGAATATTGAACATGTTGTTTGGAAAATCAAACAAATTCTTCATATTCATGTCCTGTAACAAAAGCCAAACTGCTAATATCAGTGAAAAATAGTTTTGACCAAATGCTTATTTAGGCTTCTGTAAAATAAAAGAAGTTTACAAGGTTTATTTAAAATATTGTTAAAGATTTAACATCAAATTAGTAATTGCTAATTGATTAACAGGGTCTATAAAATGTTTACCATAAATGAAGAAATTCATTTAAAATTGGTCTAGGTATCAATTTTTTTTTTAATTTTCATGTCAAAATGATCTAAGTCAAAGCGCCAATACATATCAAAGTAAATTATGTGCCTTTTTGGTGTGTTTGTAGTTCATTCTATCTGCAACAGAATGCACAGGGTGTAAATCCAGGAGGCTAGCCCCGATTTAGGCAAGGGCCGGGCCCAGGGCAGCAGATTTTTAGGTTAAAATTTTTTTAAATATCAAGAGCGGTCCATGTAGATTATTTTTTTACTCAAGTTTCGTCACTGAGTAAAAATTGACAAAAATTTCAATGAGCTTTTTAAACACTGAACAATTTATCAGATTCCTCATAGGTTTAGCGTCACTAAGAAGGGGCGGTATCCAATTTAGAGGCAACTGGAGGTGCAATCCACGACTCCATGGCAATTTTGGCATTATTAGGCTCGGCATCTTGCCCCTTCAGTGTATCCACTCTGGTCAAAATAAAAATCCTGATGCATGGTCGAAACTGAATATCCCATTTTATCCTACTTATCTAAATATATAATACGTGAAGCCGTTTTTTTTGTGAACACTACTCCTCCCTTATTTCTGAACCAATTTTAACGTTTGAAGTGTCAAAAGAACGGTATCAGTTCGTAGTTTTGCAATAAGGTTATAGATTTTTAATATTTTAATTCTGAAGCCCACGCGAAGCCATTAAAGTTCGTTTTTTGTCCATAAGATTAACATGGGGAACAATTTTTATTGAATTTCAAAATAAAACAGCTGTTGATAGTATAACAGACAAACACATAATTTTTGTTAATTAGGGTTAGTATTACCAGATTCAGGGAAAAAAATCTCCAAAAAATCCCCAGAAATACCCGGCCCCCTAAGTCAAGGGCCTTTCAACACATGTTAAAAGCTAAATAGAACTTTGAATTTTTTATGCAAAGGTTCAAGGTTTTATTTCCAGGTCCACGGGTAAGACTAATGCAGCGCATTGCGCTGCACAGGTACCCCTAGTTGTATAGATAAGTTTTATACAGCTTGTGATTTGAGATATTTTATCTTTAAACCCCAAGAAATAAGTTATTTGCTGATTTTCATTTTTTATTTTCTGACTCCACCTTAAAATAAGAGGCACTGATGGTCATGACATCATATTTTTCCATTTCATTTGTATGTTTACAAAGCAACTAACGTAGCTTAGGCTAGGTAATATATTATGAAACTTGTGTTGTAATGCCTCAAATTTTAATATCGACTAACAATATGGCCGCGTTCAGCGACACTCTGGCCAGGATCGGTATTCTATGTTATTTCTTTATAGCTGATTTCATTTAGCGATTTATAAAACATTCATTGTTTTTTTAAGGCATTTTTCAATAAGTATCGTTTAACCCTCCGAGCGTTAATTGTCGATTTTTCGGTCCAGCTTTTCGGCCTCCGAGCGTTTGAGTCGATTTTTCGACCTTTTAAAAAGTGACGTAACTTTATAGTGAAAGACAGAAACGGACCCGTGAATGCTACCGCTGTTACCGGGAGATTCTAAGCTATCCAAAAACACCCATTTCAAATGGCGGAACGATTGGTTGTTTGTAATATGCAATGAAACATCTGGTAAAAAAACTGTTACCATCTGCTAACTTTGTAAACAACGAAATGCATATTTTACCAATCGTTTTAACCCTTCCCGGGCTACATTAAATCACGGTCTGAGACGGAATTATTTTGAGCAAAAGTTCAAAACATAATGTAGTAATTTTTTGTTATTAATTTGTTCCAAATAATTCATACGTTATTAAAAAACTGTTTTCCGTGCTGAAATAATTTTTTTTGTGCATGTTATAAAGAAAAGAAAATTTGGGAAGAAGGATATATCCGTCTTTGGCCCGCAAGAAAACGTAAGTAAACGTATATATCTGTCCGCCGCCCAGAACGACAATCGAGAAATATGAAAACTGCTGATAATTGGGAGTATTTTTGCGGGCGGAGGACGGATATATCCGTTTATGTTATTTTGTTGTTTTATTTACTACCTATCATAATATAACATTAAAAACAGTTCCTCTTAAAAACAGTAAAAAAAGCAAAAGCTAAAAATGAAAGAATTACAATACATTGTGCGTCTGGTTCATCGCTTTCTTCGCCAGAACCATTTTTCATATTATGGTTATTTTTACTGCCAAATATGATATCTCCTTCAGATACACTTCTTATTTAGCATTTTATAACATCTTTAGCAAAATTTGAGTCATTAGGAATAATCATTTCTTAAATAAAACTCATAGTATGTTATTACAAAAACGTAAACAAACACTCACTGTAAGGTCCCGCGCACACTGACAATTTCGCGCTACACATGTGTTGTTTTGTCATGAAACAGTTGAAAAAGTCACGGGACATAATCTTGCCAACTGTAAAAACTAAATTACCTGTCAAAAAGTCAATATAATGTTTATAATCGTAATATATGTAACATATGTTTTTCGTACTTTTGGACGGATATATCCGTCTTTATCCCGGAAAAGAAAATTTATAAAACGGATATATCCGTTTTCAGCCCGGAATAGAAATGAAGTTTAACGGATATATCCGTCAATAGCCCAGGAAGGGTTAAGGTTAAGAATGATTAAAAGTGTTACTAATACCTTTAATTTACATTATTGGAATAAATTAATATGTTTTATTGAGTTTATACTTACTCATAAATATAAGTAGGAATTAGTAATATTCCTTGCTTGATTTTACATACGTGTTCTTATGGGATTAGGGTAGGTACCGAAGGACATATGTGGTTTTATTCAACATACATTTTTTTTTTAAATACTTCAAACCTATATAAATTATATATTTTCTTGAACTGCATAAAATTCTAAACAAAATGTATATCTTGGAATTTTAATTATGTGTATCCGAAAATATTTTGGGGGAGAGCAAAGTTATGTAGGCCTACAAAATTTTTTTGTAATTTTTTAATTTTTAACCTATAGCCTAATTATGGTAAGAATACGTAAGGGTAAAAGTTTTTGTATTATTAGGTAGTCCATTTTACAGTCAACTCCCGATTATCCGGGGTAATGACTGGTTGGAGGGTCCCGGTTAACCCAAAACCACGGTTAAAACAAAGAGTTCAAAATTAAGTAAAACACGAAATAAACAAACAAGTTTTAATTAAGAGTCCGTGGGTTTCCAATATTTATTATTTTTTATTGGCCAAACCTTATTGGAATGAATAAACAGATCTAGTTGGTGAACAAGAAACACAATGAAAGGGTCTAACGTGGACAAAAAACCAAGGTCAAGTGTTCTATTGTTTGGCATCGAGCAGCCGAGCACCGAGTGAATGCCATAAGAAAAATTATTTAGAACACACCAAAAGTGAAATGGGGCAAATCAAAATAAAGCATAACTAATTCTCTTCACATTTACCCCACTTTCAAAATTATAGTCACACAAAAGCATTCACAATTCCCCCTCGTTTAATGCAGGTTCGAGATTTCCTAAAATTGAGAAAAAAATGCAAGGTAAAAAAACATTAACCAAAACTGTATTAATAACATAAAACGATATATTGCCATAACAACCAGGGTAGGGGTGTCTTATCTCCTACCGGGGGTAGACCTCCGAGGGTGTACCCGCTCTCGGCCGATGAAGGGCCGCCTCTTGCCGCACGATGCGCTGGTGACAAAATAGCATGGATTTTAAAATGCAAAACACGAAGTTAAAGGAGAATGAGCAGGCCGCCTTTAAGCGCAGCTCAAAACTGCAGAGGTCCCCGACCTCGAAGACTGGGACGCCGACAGGGGGAATTAAAACCTCCCCTCCGCCGATCCCGTTCAAGGCTACTGGTGTCGCCGGGTCATTGACCGTAAGCGAAGAGGAGAAAGATGAGGTCGAGCTAAGTACGGGGGTGACTGAGCCGGTAACACCTCTAGCCGGGATGCAAGGAATTCCTCCCAGGAAGAGTCCTCTTCGTCCGGCATTCGAGATGCAAATGCTTCGGCAGCAGCAGGACGATGCCAACAAGGAGGAAGACTCATGTCTGAAGAAAATGAACGATCTTTTGAAGGAGATGGCCAAGGCTCTCCTTATTCAGAAGAACGTCAACAAGGTGATTAAGGACGGAATTCCAAAACTCGAGGATTTCCTTGGTGAAATCGAGGAATGCCAGAAGATCAGGCTGAAGGCAGTGAAGCAGGAGCGCGACGTTATGAACCGAGTTATGTCTGCTTCGCCTCAAGCTCATCTGGCTGAGTCCCAGACTCAAGCCAGAAAGCGAAAGAAGAGGCAGAGCGGTTCTTCGCCGGAAAGCCCTGAGCTTGTTGAGGTGGAATCAGTGCCGAGACCGGTTTTTGTCACTGCGGCATCGCAGACATCTCCTGTCCAGGCTACTCAATCCGCCCCGGGCGCTGTCGCGATTCCAGCGGCTACTCCTGCAGAGGTTCCTGCTCCGGCGGCTAATCCTGCCTTGGCAGCAGACTCTGCCTCAACACCTTTGGGGGGGTGGAAGACGCGCCTGTCTAAGAAAGAAAGGAGGAGGCAGAAGCAAGTGGAGGCAGCTTCGAAAAGTGCGTCGAGGGTGGAGCGGACGCAAATCTCAAACCCGGTGGGGGAGGCCTCTGGCAAGTCTGTCAGAAAGCCTAAACAACCCAGGCCTAAGAAGCCCAGGACGGAGGCAATCTTGCCCTTAGGGGGGCGATCTTTTGCTGATGTTCTGGGTCAGATTAGATCGCAGGCCAAACCGGAAGAGACCGACACCGTTATCAAGTCTATTCGGCGAACCCAGAACGGGGATGTCCTCCTCGAACTGGGGAAGTCGAGTGACAAGATCGGTTTTGCCGCTTCCCTCAAGACTGCACTTGGGGACAAAGGCTCCATCAAGGCCCTAGAACCGAAATGTTCGGTCGAGATTCGGGACCTTGATGCCCTCTCCACCGAAGAGGAGGTGACCCGTGCGATCCAGGTGGCACTCCCGGAGATACCGGCTGATGGAGTGAGGGTATGGCTGACAAAGCCTAACCGAAGTCAACTCAGGATGGCTGTTGCTGAGATGGGCAAAAAGCACGCCAATAAGCTGCTTAGCCTTCAGCACCTCAGAGTCGGTTGGGTCAGTTGCAGGCTCAAACGGAGGGTGGTAGTTTCGAGATGCTTCCGCTGTCTCGGTTTCGGCCACTCCTCCTGAAACTGTAAAGGGCCCGACAGGAGTGCCAACTGCTTCAAGTGTGGAAACCAGGGCCACAAAGGCAAGGAATGTTCCTCGAGCCCCTCCTGCTTCCTCTGCAAGGATTCAGGCTCCAGTGCCCTCGGTCACTTACCCGGGTCTGGTCAGTGTGGTGCTTTCAGAGCCGCACTTGAACAGGCAAAAGGCAGCGGCCGGTAATTCGCATCCTCCAGGCCAATCTTCATAGATCCTGGGGAGCTGATAACCTTCTAGATCAGCTCGCCCGAGAACTTGGTGCTGACGCGCTCCTTATCAGCGAACAGTATCGGGACAGAGACCCAAACATTTGGATCTCCGACAGCCTCGGTACTGCTGCATTTTGGGCACGTAATACACAGGATGTCTTGGTGCGGAGTCACGGGCGCGGCCGAGGATTCGTCTGGGTTCGGTGTTGGGACGTGACTATCTTCAGTTGCTACCTCACACCCAACGAGGCCGTCCAGGACTTCCGCGACAAGATAGATAGTCTAGAGGAGTGCGTTCTCGGCACCACCGGGCATGTCGTCATTGGTGGCGATTTCAACACCAGGGCCGTCGAGTGGGGAATGCCCTCTACCAGCTCCCGGGGGAAATACATCCTGGATTTCATCGCCAGGGCCGGTCTTGTCGTCCTCAACCAGGGTGACACACCTACTTTTCGGCGCCCCGGGCAGAGAGGCACGATCCCTGACGTCACCTTTGCGTCTGAATCGCTCCTTCCGAGGATCTCTGGCTGGAGGGTTGTGGAGGACTACACGGGTAGCGACCACCAATACATCGTGTTTGACCTGCATGATCAGGCAAATCGTCGAGTTTCCGCATCTCGGGAAGGGCCACGGCGGTGGAACAGTAACAAACTGGACGTGGTCAAGTTCACCGAAGTCATCTCTCGGAGAGCGCAGGGGAATCCTGGTGAGGCTGGGGCCGAGGCAATAGTAACATCCACGATGGAACTGATCGTCTCGGCCTGCGACCAGTCTATGCCGCGAAGGAAACCCCGACGCGACAAACAACCCGTTTACAGGTGGACTGAAGAGATTGCGGAACTCAGAAGAACATGTTTAAGAACTAGACGAGCCGCCACTAGAGCGAGAATTCCCGCAGACAGAGTTCGTAAGTCGGAGGCCTATAAAGCTGCGAGAAAATCTCTCCGCCAGGCGATCAACAGGAGCAAGGCGAATAGCTGGAAGAGACTTCGTGACGACGTTGACTCCGACCCGTGGGGCCTGGGTTACAAACTTGTAACACAGAAACTTGGCGCCCGCTCTTCACCTTCCATCATGGAGGGCGCCACCATGGGGAGGATCGTCGCTGCGTCGTTTCCGGAACATCCACAGCGACCGCCGGTTGACTTCGGACGGGTAGAGGACGTTCCACTCTTCACCTTCGAGGAGCTGGAAACCTCCGTTCTCTCCCTGAAGAGCAACAAGGCTCCTGGCCCGGATGGGATTCCCAGTGAGGCTTTAAAGAAAGTATTTTCAATCAACGCTGACTTGTTGCTGAGAATGTACAACGCCTGTTTGGTAGAAGGGGTGTTTCCGGCTCCCTGGAAAACAGCCAGGCTTGTACTGATCAGCAAGGGCAAAGGTGATCCCGAGCTGCCGTCGTCCCACAGGCCTCTCTGCATGTTGGACACGGCTGGGAAGCTGTTCGAGAAGCTGATCCGTTCCCGCCTGACTTCTGCCGTGGAAGCTGCCGGGGACTTATGCCCCCGTCAGTACGGCTTCAGAAAGGGACGGTCAACGATCGACGCTGTCACCGAAGTTCAGAGAGCTGTGGAGAGAGCCGAGAGCCACAACCATTTCTCCCGCCGAGTAGTGCTTCTTGTTACGCTTGATGTCAAGAATGCCTTCAACTCGGCGAGGTGGGTCGATATGTTGGATGCGCTTCGCAACACCTTTCGTATTCCTGCATATCTGTTGTGGCTCATCGAGGATTATCTACGCTCTCGAAGCCTGATTTATGACACAAGGGACGGTATGCGGACGGTGGAAGTCACTTCTGGTGCCGCACAAGGTTCAATACTCGGCCCGGATCTCTGGAACGTTGCCTATGACAGCCTCCTGAGGTCCGAGATGCCTGAGGAAACCACTTTGGTTGGGTACGCCGATGACGTCGCAGCTCTCATAGCTGCACGCAACGTTGAGCTGGCCCAACTAAAGTTGAACCGAGTCATGCGTGTGGTCAACACTTGGATGTCAGATCACGGTCTCTCGCTTGCTCTCAGTAAGACGGAGATTGTGATCCTCACGAAGAAGAGGATCGACACCATCGTCCCATTCCGAGTGGGAAGAGAGGTGGTCACATCAACTCGTGCCGCCAAATACCTTGGGGTTATGGTGGACACCAAGTTAAGCTGGAGGGATCAGATCTTCCGTACGGCGGACAAGGCCGCTAAGGTAGTCACTTACCTTAGTAGGCTGATGGCCAATGTCGGGGGTCCCCGATCCAGCAGAAGACATCTGTTGATGTCCGCGGTCCAGTCCGTGCTCATTTACGGGGCAGAGGTGTGGGCAGGCGCTCTAGATAAGGAGTGCTACAGGTTGCGACTCGCCCGGGTTCAGCGTCAAGCTGCGCTTCGGGTGTGTTCCGCCTACCGGAGAGTGTCCGAGCCTGCCGTCCTGGTGGTCGCCAGAGTCATCCCTGTCAAGCTCTTGGCAGGGGAGAGGAAAGCGATTTATCAGAGACAAGGCGAGATAGGCAAGGGCACGGCAAGAACAGAAGAGCGCTCCCGAACCTTCCAGCAGTGGCAACACAGCTGGGAGCATGACACCCGAGGACGATGGACGGCGCGACTTATCAAGCAGGTCCAACCATGGGTGGAAAGGCGGCACGGGGAGGTGGACTACTACCTGACCCAATTTTTGACAGGTCACGGCTATTTTTGGTCGTACCTGAACCGGATGGGAAAGACCGGTTCACCGGACTGCATTTATTGCCCGGGTGTTCCCGACGATGCGGAACACACATTCTTCCGCTGTCCCCGTTGGGAAGGGCCCCGCCTGGAGGCCACACAAATCTTTGGTGCATTTTCGGTGGACTCGGTCTGCCAAAAGATTTTGGAGGATGAGGGCAACTGGGATTGTTTGTCACAGTTCGTCCGGGCATCCTTCTGGAAAAGAAAACCGATCTGGACCGCGATGTGGCCCAGACCCCTTGATCGAGCGGCTGGATAAGGAGCGAGCCCCACGGGCGTAAGCCAAATTTAGGCCTAGCCTGACGTAATGTGATAAACAATTCCAGGTTAGATTCCTAAAGAGTAGAGGAGGTTTTTTAGTGGGTAAACCCGTTTTTTAGGGGAGCCCCACACTACAGGCTGGCCACCTGTGTGCGTAATGCATTTTTCCGCCTCTCCCTCAAAAAAAAAAAAAAAATAACTACTTATAAAAAATATGAAAAGTGTCAAAATTTAGTTCATTTTCACTAAAAAAATTCAAGAGAGAGCTTTGTAAATTAACGAAATGAAACCTAGCCTAACCTAGTGAAGTGAAACAGTATTACTGCTCACTGTCTCCCACAGCTCCATTGAATTAGTGATGTGCGATACGTATCGTATCGTATCGGAATATCGCGATACGATATTTCGATACGATATTTTGAAAACGATACGTATCGTATCGTCAAAAACGATATTTGATTTTATATCGGCACATAGAAAAACGATACTTTTTTCCCGCGATATTGTTTTTTCACCATGCAACCACGATATCGGGATAAAATTCATTTAGCTTCATCATTTTACTTATTTGACCATTAAATAAACAGAACTCCATAATATCATGTCTTCTAACTTAAACTGCACAATCTCTTGGGGAAGATAAAACAAGTTTATCAAGTAAGATTTGACAGATACGATACGGCCAGTATATGAATGAGCATGACAATAACTTATCATGAGCACTTATCATGTTACTTGCTTATTGTTTTTTTTGCATCTTGTCTGATATTACTTAGCAGCCATATTATTGTTCTTGCCATATATTTATAATTTTCTCTGTTGCAAATGTATTCTTGTTGTACGTATTGTTAAAAAGGGTTGTCCGTTGAAATAAATAAATAAATAAACAACAATTTTATTTATTTTGAGTACTTATTTTAAACATTACGGATGTTTACCTGAAACTTTTGATTCTGTTTCATTACAATAATAGAAAATTATCATCTAAAATCAATGGCTAATCCTATTTTTAACGGCTTTGATGAAATGATACGATACATATCGTTTAAGCGATATTTTGGCCGATACGATATGCGTATCGCGATACACAGGACCGATACGATACGGCCGATATGATATAAGGCTCCGATACGTATCGTATCGCCGTATCGCGATACACGGCCATATCGCACATCACTACATTGAATACATAAGTAATTTTGCGGTTTTTGTAAGTTGTTATTGGATAGGGGAGTACAGCAACAATGTCAAAAATAGTAACAGTAAACAAATCGTTTTCCTTGCACACAAATTCAGTTTTTGCGTTATTGGCACAATGGAAACCTTGCACTGTTATGTCACCATCATCAGAATCAGTTAACTCTTTACAAATAACAACATTTAACTCAGTTCCTGCAAAAAAAGTGCACTGCTTGTATTTTGTATTGAATTGGGGCAATTGTGAACAGCATTCACAATTACCCCTTTTTGTAATTCACAATTACCCCACAATTTAAAAATTATGGGGTAATTGTGAATTGGCAATAAATCCTAGAATTTTTATTGCAGTTGATAAAGAAACCTCTCAGGCTTTAGAGCACTTCTCTAGAATTGCTTTAAAAAATTTCTAAAAAAAATAAATAATAAATTTATTTTTTTAATTAATTATTTTTTTTGAGTGGCCGAGGTGATACACCAAAAAAATCGAAGGGTTTTTTCATGCTAATGGAAAAAAGACTAATTCTTTGAAAACTAATAACAGCTTTTAATCGTGTATTAAGAAAAGACCAAAAAAACATGTTTTAAGTTGGTTTTTAATAATAATAATGTTAGTTTATAAGCGGCGTTCACAATTGCCCCAATTCACAATTACCCCGGTCAACCCTATATCGCGATACACAGGACCAATACGTTACGGCCGATACGACATATGGCTCCGATACGCATCATATTGCCGTATGGCGATACACGGCCGTATCGCACATCACTACTAAAACTAAACTCCTTAGGCTAAATTTGACTTTATGCTGAGCAACAACATAACAAAATAATTAGGCTAAGTTTACAAGGTCATTAATTATTGAGCAAAGAACTGCCAGTTGAGAATTAAAAAATTAAAAAAAATAAAAATTTTGGGAAAAATATGTATAAAAAGAAAAAATAGTTAACTGGTGTGTAGGAAAAATGAGGTTGAAAGGTTGTTGATTAGATTGGTTGGCACTGTTAGCAGGTTAGCCCTACCTGCAGCAAACCTTTAACCTTCCACTTCCAGGATTGCTTGGGTAACTTATAGCTATAACAATTTAACAATCACTCTCGTTTTTAGGACTTTACAGACGAACGGATGTCAACCTCTAGAACATAACATAAACAACTCTCAACTCAACTCTCTCTTTGTCGCAAAATTGTGTCTCACACAAGAGGCAGAACACAAACAAGAACAGAACAGATGTGTAAATAAACAAAGCAAAAACAAACAGGTGAAGACGAATAAAAAAATTGCATGCACGATCAGTCTTGCCACTTTGATCCCAAATCATGCTCTCATTGACTATAAATACACTTACCATATTATCCGGAGTTCCTGGAGGCGGAGCATTTGCTCGGTAATCTTAAAGAATTCTGTATAGTAACAACTTCCTCCTGAAAAGATAAGCATCCATTTGCTGGAGACTGGGTGGCAATCTGTTAAAGAAACTGATGGCAGAGGTGTTTTTTCTCCTATGTTGGATAAAGAGAGTAGTGACTCCAGTTATTACATAGAGCTCAGTGTACGGCTGACCTGGGAAGAAGTTGTGCTTCTTCCTTTACAGACCTTGGAAAATAAAGACGTTATCCACCATTGAAATGTCAAAATTTCCCATTTAAATAACATTGGGATTGAATAAAGCATTTTAAACATCTGTTAATAATCAGCTGTAAATATACGTGTAAGTTTTGGTGATTGCAGATTCACAATATTGGATTGGTCGGACGTCAATGATTTAGAGATAAAAGTAGCATTTGTATTGTATTCAAATAAATTGCTCGATTTCGAGCAACACGTTTACTATAGTTTCCTCTAAAGTGTCTAAAGTGATATAAAGGGAACTTGTTGAAGGACAGGATGCAAAATAAAACTTTCTAAATCTTTTACTTATTTTTGTCAATTCTGGAGGTAACTTCCACATGGTACCCGATGGAGGGTTGAATTATTAAATTAATCAATAATAAATAAATAAGGGATTAAATAGTAAATATTAATTTTTTGACGAACTTTATTTACAGCATTTTGTTGATAATATATAGTATTAAATATAATATGGTTTAATGTAAAGTTGGTCATACTGATGAATCGTCATTTCTCAATTTCCAATGGTGTAAGACGACATTGTATTGTAGTTGGGGATATCAAAACCAATTTCTATAATAGAAATATACGGTATGTTAATTTTGATTTATTTATCTTAAACGTTATATGTTTGGAAAATTGTGTGATTTTTAGTTTGTTACTAAAACAGTTTCAGTAGTTTTCTACTCTTTTGAATGCAAATTCCGATGGTGTTGAAATCTTTCGTGGTTGGGACGTATCCATTTAGTTAATGATTTTCTTAAGAACGTTTAAACAAATACGGTAGTATTTAGTGCTTCTAGATTAAAAGGCTTTCCTCACTATGATTTAATTGCAATACAGTTCTTATAGCCAAGCCATATTTATATTGCTCAATTATTTTCATTAGTCCACCCACAGTAGGTAACTTACTGCTGAACAATAGCATAAGCCTAGGTCCAATATGTTTCAAGATTCGGTAATTTTTCAGGATGGAGTAGTTTGTGCTGAGGATTTTGCTTATTAAGATACAATGCATGTGTCAAATAACTGGGTACAGTTTCATATAATATCTACACTTAGGCTATTATCAAATGGAAATGGAAATCAAATGGATAATAAAGCAAAGCATGGAAGTTGGCTATCGTGTGTTCCGCTAAAAAAGCTTAATCTTGATATGTCACCTCAAGAATTCAGGGACTCATTAGCTCTACGCTATGGTAGAACACCAATCCATCTTCCAGCAAAATGTGACGGATGTGAACAAGATTACAATACCGAGCATGCCTTAAAGTGTCGAATTGGTGGCCTAATCATAAGAAGACATAATGAAGTCAGAGACACACTAGGAAGCATTATGGAGCAAGCTTGGGGAAATTGTATCAAAGAACCCTTAATAGCTGAGGAGAAAGATCAAACTGCTCCAGCGTTAAAAGCGGACCTAGCTTGTAGAGGGGTTTGGGAAAGTCAGACGGAAGCATTGTTTGATGTACGTGTCTTAGACACTGATGCTCCGTCTCATATTTCCATGCCCTACGAGAAGGTCATTGAAAATGCTGAAAAAGAAAAAAAAAGAAAATCTCCAAGCTTGTGAAAACAGAAATGCTTCATTCACCCCCCTCATCACATCAGTTGATGGATATTTGGGAAAAGAGTTCCATACACTTTTAAGAGCTATAGCAGAAAGACTAAGTGAAAAATGGAACAAACCCTACAGTGTAATAATGAATTGGGTGAGGGTAAGGGTGACATGCTCGATATTAAGAGCCACCAGCATGTGCATCCGAAGGTCAAGAAGAAAATGGCGATCAGCCAGGGAGTTCGAAGATGGGGCAGGCATCCCAAATATAATTTAAATTAGTAGATTCCCTTATTTAAATCTAAAAAAATGTATCTAAATTGTATTATTATTAATAAATAAAATTTACCTTTATAAAAAAAAATAAATAAATAAATAAATAAAAAAAATGGAAATATCAATATAGGGCCTAGGCCTATCTGATCGATATAGACCTATCTATCATATCAACTATCGATTCAATCTATACCCAAATAACAACTTATACAATCTCAATAACTAATAACCCCTCTTTTTGTTTAGCTTTTTATTCCCACATTTAGGCGACAATAAATAACAAGTTCCTTATAACCTAAATATCAACAAAACCAAACGGCCTATAGGCTACTAATCATAATGACAAAAATGTTCACAAAACATATAGGCCTAATATAAGAACAATTGCTGTATAACATAAAATTAGCTACTATATACAATTTCCCCAGCCGCAAGCTCTCAAATTTAAGTTAAGATGACAATGCCTATTGTACAAAATTTGTATTGAACGGCAATAAAAATCTTTGAATCTTTGAAATGTTGGTGAAGGGGGTTTGAAAGTATTCTTCTACGGAGTACAGGCTGTTTTCCTTGAGCCAAGCTCCAACTCTGGATTTAAATTGCCGCATGGGAAGGCTTTTGACTGATTGTGGCAAATGGTTGAACATCTTCAGGGCCAGCACCGGGTTGCTATCCCGTGTCAGACTTAGGCGACACCGAGGAATGTGTAGATTGGCTCTGTTACGAATACTGTACTGGTGCACCTGGTCTCGTGTTGTGTAGTTTTCGAGATTTTCTTTTATCAAAAGGAGTGAGTTCATTACAAACTGACCAAAGACAGTAAGTATGCCAAGGTTCTTGAATAGAGACCTACAGTGCTCTCTGTAGTCACTGGAGGTAATTATTCTTACTGCAACCTTCTGCTGCAAGAGAACTCTATAGCTACCAGGCACGTGTCCCCAGAGCACAAGACCATACGTGAGATGGCTGTGAAACAGAGCATAATATGCAACAAGCAGGTATGATGGAGTTACCAGATACTTGAGTTTTCTTAGCAAGTAATTTACCCTGGCTAACCTTTTGCATACAATGTCCACGTGAGCTGACCATGATAAATTAAAATCTATTTGTAGACCTAAAAGTTTGACAGAAAGATGGTTTTCTCTGGGTACGTCTTTCTTAAGACTGCAGATTAAGGTTTGTGTTTTATCTGCGTTTAGCTGGAGCTTATTACGTTCAAACCACTCTTTAGTCTCCTTAAGGTCGCCTGCAGCTCTGACAACTAACTCCTCAAAATTTCTACACCTCGTTATTAGGGTGGTGTCGTCAGCATACAACAAGCATGATGAGTCAGTGTTGCTTACATTAAAATCATTAATCATGATCAAAAAAAAGCAGAGGCCCAAGGGATGAGCCCTGGGGCACGCCATGTAGAACTTCAGCAACTTTAGAGATAGCGCCATGCACCGACACAAGTTGTTTCCTTCCAGACAGATAGGACTCGAGGATACCTAAGACAGGGCCACTTAATCCATAACGTGCCGCCTTTTCCAAGAAAATCCTGTGGGACACACAGTCGAACGCTTTACTTAAGTCGCACAGAGTTAACTGTGCAGAGTCTTTGGCTTCAAAAGATTCATGTAGGGTGCTAACCAGCGTTTCGACAGCAGTGACGGTGGACTTTCCTTTCCTAAAGCCATGCTGCATGCCATTAAACAGGTCATTTGACTCAAAATATCTATAAAGTTGGTGGTTCATAGCTGTCTCCAGAATTTTAGCTAGGCAGGTATAATGGCTATAGGCCTATAACTGCTGACAAGACCGGGATCACCTTTCTTGTATACCGGGACGGTTTTAGCAATCTTCAGCTTTGACGGGAAAACCCCACCGTACAGGCACAGATTGAAAATATAGGCTAAAGGGACAGAGATTGGTTCAATTATGCACTTAAGAAGCTCAACTGAAATACCGTACCGTAGACATCAGTACTAGGCGAGGCCTTAAAATTATTTACAATGCCTAAAATATCGGATGGGGAGATCTGGACCCAGTGAGAAAAATGGCAATTAGCTACATCAACATTTGCAGCTGCTTCAGAATTGCAGTTGGGAATGCCCTCAATTATTTTGTTAACCACTTCAGTAAAATAGTTGTTAATTTCATCAGGGCTAGAAGTACATTCCATAACAGAGGCTGCGCGCCTGTTTTGGTTGATAATGTTCCACGCTGCCTTGCATGGATTATGGGCATTATCAATAAAATCTTCAACAGACTTGCGCTTGGCCGCATCAACCAAATGACGATATTCACGCTTTACTTTGACATATAGAGAGCGCAGCCTATCACGTTCCTCTATGCAGGCAGTTGACTGACATAGGTCATGTAGGTATAATGCCCAGCGTTTATAGGTTTTCAGCTCATCTGTATAAAATTCTGGGGATATGGTTGTCTTAGGCCTACTGTTCCCTCTAGAACCTAATGATTTCTGCAACGATTTTACTTTAATAGGGAAATATAAATCTATGACACCAATTAAAGCCTTGAAAAAAATGTTAAATGCCATTTCCGCATTTACTTCATTATATACAAAGGCCCAGTCTATTTGACTTAACTCAGACTTAACATTAGGAAATATCTGCTTATCTAATTTACGATACTGTGATATATAGTCACCATGCCAAGTACAAATGTTGGAGCTTCCTACCTTGTACCTAAGTTGGCCTCTAGAGGCTATCTTACTTAAATGTGGTCTACCTACTCTCACATTTAAACTTTCCTAGGCATAGATTCAATAAGATTTTGTTGGTGCCATTAAACATTTACAGCAATAGGCATAAGTTGTAACATTATATTACAGTTTTTTATGAACAAAGTCATAAACATCACAAAATCAGTCCATCAGAGAAATCATAGGTAAAATATTCAACAACACTATAAAATGTAGGGATTGTTTCAGCCACTTTGAGACAGTTTCCTTAAACATTTAACAGCCTAATAGGATAAGGCAACTTATTGAAGAGTTTTATCTGTAGGTAGTAATGACTTTTTAGCGTTTTAGTTAATCTCACAAGGAGTGATAAGATTTTCTTAAAATCTAGTGTTATGACTATGATTATTACATTGTTTTTCAAAGTTGGCGACATTATGTTTCACATAGAGTAAAAAAATATACATTGAAGGTAGGCCTTAAGTAAATAAAAATCTCATGATTATTAAAACTGGGCTTACAAAACTGTCTAGGAGACAAGCCATCAATAATCCTTATTGCTTTCTTTTGCAAAACAAATATTTTATTACTTTGGGATTCATTTCCCCATAATCTAAATCCATACAGGATTACAGAATGGAACAAACCATAGTACACTGCAAGAAGAACTTCAGAGCTTACACATGTTTTAAGTTTTCTCATTAGAAATATCACTCGAGATAGTCGTTTACTTGTACTATATTTAGAAATGAAGAGTATTATATTTTGTTGAAATCACTTTAGAGATATTTTATTAATAACACTCTAAATTAATAACAATAAATATTTTTTTCAAAAACATCTAACTAACAGTCATATGACAATTCCTATTTTATTGATCATATGATTAAAACTATTAGGTAACACCACATCCTTCCCTCACAAGTTAAGTCTTTGGGGAGGTTTTGCGTTCCTATGACTTCTTTCTCTTCCAGAAAAAACTTCACTATCCACTGAGGTATTAGTTATTGTTCTTCTGTAATCAGCATCATTAAATTCGGATAGATGGATTCTATTTCTCCTTAGTCTTGCGCCATTTTCTGTCTCCACAACATAAGATCGAGGACAACCATGTTTTTGTAGAACTTTTCCGGTAACTGCCTTATCTTTACACCAATTGCCCATCCGTCAACTCTTTTCTCTCCGTCGTACCATGTCTTTTGTCGTATTGAAATTTCCTTTTTTTTCTTATGTTTTCCTCTTTTGCCTTAAGGCCCCCCATACACGTAACGATCGGTCGACGACCGGCGAACCACGACGGATCGCAACAGATCGGTCTCTGAAGAGTGATTCCCCACACACGTAACGATCGGTCGACGACCGATCGGAACGAATCGGAACACTTCACTTTAAATTAAACAACAACCTACACAAACTATATAACAACTAACTAAAATAACACTTCACTTTAAACTAAACAACTACCTATTCAAACTATATAACAACTAACTTAACCTCTGTGAAAAACTGAGCGAAGCAAAAAGTAGGGTTATGTCTCTATGCACGAACAAATTCACAATGAGCTCGCGGAGCGGGCTCACTCTGGGCCTTCCGTCCGTCGTCGACCAATCTGAAGCGTCCCCACACACGCAACGATCCGTCGCACGTCGAGGCTGGTCGGACGCGGTCGGACGACGACTGATGGGATTCTCATCAGTCGTCGTCCGACCAAAATCGTCGTCAATCGGTCGGAAACGTCCCCATACACGTAACGATCCGTCGCACGACGAGGTCCGTTCGGACGGATCTGACGGACCGATCGTTACGTGTATGGGGGGCCTAAGGGTTTTGAAGTCAGGATTTTTCGGAACTAGATTAGCACAAGCAATTGGTATAACGCCTCTAAGCTTTTGACCCATTAAAAGTTCAGATGGAGAGTAGCCATTTTCAAGAGGAGTAGACCTGTAAATCAGGAGACCTTGTTGCAAGTCATTACATTTTACGATGATTTTCTTTGCAGTTGCAACCGCCGATTCAGACAATCCATTAGACTGTGGATAATTTGGGCTGCTGGTGGTTACCATAAATCCCCAATCCTTAGCAAAATCTTTAAATTCTAAACTGTCAAAGGGAGGTCCATTGTCACATCTCAAGGTGTGAGGAACCCCGAATTGTGAAAACACCCTTTTAAGTATGTTGATCGACACACTTGCAGCTGTTGAGTTTGTTGGAACTACTTCCAAATATCTTGAGTAATAGTCTTGTATCACCAAATATGTCTGATTCTTAACCTTAGCAAAGTCACATCCAATTAGAGACCAAGGTAAGTTGGGAAAGGTTGTATTTAACAAAGGTTCTCTTTTCTGGGTTTGATGCACCATACATGTGTAACAGTCTGTTACCTTTCATGCTATATCATTTGAAATACCTGGCCACCACACGGTATCTTGCGCAAGACGTCTGCATTTAGTTATACCCATGTGACCAGAGTGTAACTTGTCTAAAATCATTGGTTTCAGACTTAAAGGAATGACAATTCAGTTACCCATCATCAGCAAACCATCATTCCACGAAAGAGAGTCCCGAAATTTGTAATACAGAGTCAATTTAGGGTCAATTTTTCCATTATTAACCCATCCATTTTCAATTGCTTGCTTTATTAAATTTATCGTGCAATCTGTTTTGGAAGCGTTTTCAATTTGTTGGTGTAGAACATCAGTCACTGGTAGGTTCTTCTTACAACTTGATATTTCTCCCTCTAAAATTTCACAAGAAGAAATGTCAATGTTTTCCACTTTCAATCCTTGAATTCTTGAAAGCGTATCTGGCACAAAGAACTTTTTTCCTGATATGTGATTTATAACAAAGTCAAACGCCAGTAAACGAATACGAAAACGTAGAATGTGAGGTGAAAGAGTCTCTAAAAGCTTGCTGCCTAACAAAGAGACCAAAGGTTTGTGGTCAGTAAGAACTGTGAACTGCTTACCAGTAATATATAATGAGAGTCTTTCACATGCCCAAGTGACTGCAAGCGCTTCCTTTTCAATTTGAGCATAAGCCTGCTCAGTCGAAGTTAGCGCACGTGAAATATACATTACTGGATGGAACTTATCCCCCTGCTTTTGTTCCAAACATGCCCCCAGAGCAAAAGAACTCGCATCCGCAAGTATTCTAGTTTCGGCATTAGTATCGTACATCGAAAGAATAGGGGCTGATACTAGCACACGCTTCATATTGTCAAAAGCTTCCTGTTGCTGAGTTCCCCATACAAAATCAACCCCTTCTTTCAAAAGCTCCCGTAAAGGCTGAGATTTACTTGCAACATCCTTTACAAACTTTGTTAAATAATTATACATGCCGAAAAATCTTCGAAGCTCATTTTAAGCTCATCCACAAGCTCGAAGGATATTTTGTGGAGGAGGCAAATTCATAACTGCTTTCACTTTGTTCTGATCAGGCTTAATACTTCCGCTGCTTATTTCATGTCCCAAAAAAATAACAGAACTTTTCTTGAACTCACATTTTTCTTTATTCAATGTTGTATTGTTCTCACGAAGGCGGGTTAAAACGTTGTTCAGTCGAATGTCGTGCTCCTCCATTGTACGCCCATAGATCAGGATGTCGTCCATTAGGTTAACACATCCATCTAGACCATTCAGAATCTCACAAAGCCGTCTCTGGAAATGCTCTGGAGCGGAGCATATCCCAAATGGCAAACGAGTGAAACGGTATCGGCCAAATGGTGTAAGGAATGTTGTTAGATGACGAGATTCTTCAGCTATTGGAATTTGCCAAAACCCCATTCGAGCATCCAGCTTAGAAAAAATAACACCCCCTCTTATGTTTGCTAAACATTCATCAGTTGACGGCAATATTAATCTTTCTCTAACAACGTATGCATTAAGTTTTGTAAAATCCACACAAATACGTACGGATCCATCTTTCTTGGGTGCAATCACGATTGGAGAACACCATTCAGTACCTTCAGTAACTTTTTCAATGATGCCCAACTGTTCCATTTTTTCCACTTCAGTTTTCACTTTGTCAATTAAAGGCAAAGGAATGCGTCTAGGAGCAGCGACAGCATAGGGATGTGCCTCCGTTTTCATCTTTATAACATAAGGGTCTCCCTTTAAAACACCAGGATAGGGTGAAAATAATTCTGGACAGTCTATTGTTGACAATCTTAAAGGTTTACTATCCAAATCTTCATTGAAAGTAATCAAAGATAGAGCATTAATGGCACTACGGCCAAGTAGGGGTTGTTTAAGATCCCGTACTACATACAGGGTGGTTATAAAGTCCCTTCCCCCCTAGGATTTTTCTACAATTTATATTAAAAGTGATTTTCAATGACGGGATTCATTGTATAGGTACATACTCTAACTTTTGTAGTAATTAAAAATTTTGGGAGTTACCTGAGGTCCAAGATATAGGAGTCAACTTCAAAATTCCTTATAAGCTAGTCATGCAACATGTCAAATAACACTGCCTTTTCCCCCTGAAAACAGTGGTGAAATCTAAATTCAAAAGGGTTACACCGTTTTCAAGATATCTGTAGGTCTAAGATGTAGGAGTCGGACTTGAAATTTTTAACTAGAAGCTAGTCATGCGACATGTCAAATAACACTGCCTTTTCCCCCTGAAAACAGTGGTGAAATCTAAATTCAAAAGGGTTATACCGTTTTCAAGATATCTGTAGGTCTAAGATATAGGAGTCAACTTAAAAATTTTAACTAGAAGCTAGTCATGCGACAGTGACATGACTCCTACATCGTAGACCTACAGATATCTTGAAAACGGTATAACCCTTTTGAATTTAGATTGCACCACTGTTTTCAGGGGGAAAAGGCAGTGTTATTTGACATGTCACATGACTAGCTTCTAGTTAAAATTTTTAAGTTGACTCCTATATCTTAGACCTACAGATATTTTGAAAACGGTATAACCCTTTTGAATTTAGATTGCACCACTGTTTTCAGGGGGAAAAGGCAGTGTTATTTGACAGGTCGTATGACTAGCTTCTAGTTAAAAATTTTAAGTCGACTCCTACATCTTAGACCTACAGATATCTTGAAAACGGTGTAACCCTTTTGAATTTAGATTGCACCACTGTTTTCAGGGGGAAAAGGCAGTGTTATTTGACATGTCGCATGACTAGCTTCTCATAAGGAATTTTGAAGTTGACTCCTATATCTTGGACCTCAGGTAACTCCCAAAATTTTAAATTACCACAAAAATTAGAGTATGTACCTATACAATGAATCCCGTCATTGAAAATCACTTTTAATATAAATTGTAGAAAAATCCTAGGGGGGAAGGGACTTTATAACCACCCTGTATAAATCTTCATTACATTTCCTTCCACGGAAATGTAAAGTGGATGAAAATTTTCCTAGGCAGTTTAAAGACATTTGACCAGCTGATTTAATACATCCATGAAATGTTTTTAAATTATAATTGGGAAGTTTATTTCTCCAAATACTTTCTGGTATGCACGAAACATCAGCTCCCGTGTCAATTTTAAAAACTATAGGAACATCCACAATTTCCAAACACACTTCATAAGGTGGAATAATTGACAAATTTTGTACCGAAAACTCAACAGTACCAAGACAAGCTACGTCATCAATACTGGAATCTGATTTGCTGGGTTCGTCAACAATAAGTTCCTTCAATTCCTTTTTTTTTAGTGCAACACCGCTCAAAGTGTCCCACAATGTTACAATATTTACATCTAGCTTTGAAACCCGGACAGTTTTCCTTCAAATGATAATTTGTGTCTCCACACCGAAAGCATTTGAAACTTTTGCTTGCTCTCCCCCCAGCAACAGCACCAATTTGCTTAGACTTAGATTTATTGTTTACAGTTAAAACATTAAGGCTATTTGTAACTCCCCTTACAGTTTCTTGTTGAGTTTTTACAGATTCCCATAACTTTACCTTCTCGATTGCTTTATTCAGCGATAAATTCTGATCCATTTGCAACGATTCTGAAAGTTTACCATCCCTAACCCCGACCACAATGCGATCGCGCAACATTTCATCCTTTAAAGGGCCAAAATCACAAAATCTTACCAACTTATGCAAAGATGTCAGGTATGTCTCAAAAGATTCCCCCTCAAGCTGGTTTCTCTTATTAAAACGAGCCCTCTCATAAATAACATTGACTGATTTAGCAAAATAAATATTGAAATGTTTTACAACTTCCTCATAAGAAACATTCTCTAATTCAAATGAATCATAAATGTATTCTGCATCATCACCCATAGCCAGCAATAATGCACTGACCTGAGTAGTTTGTGGTTCATAGTTTAGCAGCGAAGTTAGTCTATACCGCTCAAACTTTCGAATCCATGAGGTCCACGTTGTTTCATTTTGTGAAAAAAACCTTTCAAAAGGTGGCGGGGTGTAAACATACCTCCCATGAGGCATGTCCACTGATGGTGAGGCTGTCGATTCAGTCCTTGAAGAGTACTCAGCCTTCCTATTGGTATCATTGCCTTCAGATTCTGTATCAGAGTTTTCTACAGTTTTCTGTCTTCTCCTAGTCCTACTGTTAGGCATGGTTAAATACTGACACCATGTACTATATTTAGAAATGAAGAGTATTATATTTTGTTGAAATCACTTTAGAGATATTTTATTAATAACACTCTAAATTAATAACAATAAATATTTTTTTCAAAAACATCTAACTAACAGTCATATGACAATTCCTATTTTATTGATCATATGATTAAAACTATTAGGTAACACCACATTACTGACATACAAAATAGGAGGTTCCCAGCTAAGCTTATTATTTAAAAACACAATTTACAATTATTATTTATAAAAGTTTTACACAATTTACCGACTTGTCAACATCATTTATATTGTTCAGAGAAAAATAAATTACCGTTATCTCTGTTTTGCCTTCATTTGCAACTAATTCATTAGATAAGAACCATTGTTTGGATTGATCAACAGATAAATGTAAAAGATTCTGAGTGTCAGAAAAATCATTATTAGAGAACAAAAAAGTTGTGTCATCGGCATAGAGTACTGAGAATGCAGTGACATTGCAGTAGAGACCGTTTACATAGATTAAAAATTAGGAAAGGTCCTAAGACCGATCCTTGAGGGACTCCAGCAATTATATTTAAATAATCTGAGGAAAAGTTGTTAACTACTACCTTTTATTTTCTATTACAGAGGTAAGACTTAATTAGGCTAAGTTCAGAGTTGTTAATACCATAAAATTCAAGCTTATCACAAAGGATTGTATGTGAAATACAATCAAATGCCTTACACAAATCAACTAAGCAAGCCCCCACATTAAGTTTACCTTCAAAACAGTTGAGAATATGTTCGACTATCGATTCTCAGCCATAGTGCTTAGGTCTAAAGCCATATTGGTGTAGGCTACATATAATACATTATTTTCATTAAAATAAGTGTAGAGCTGACTAAAAATACTAGATTCAATTTCCTTAGGCTACTCAAAATTGGCACTAAGTTACTGCAATAGGGCGATCACATTCAGGTCGGTCTTTACTACCTTTTTTTAAAAATATGAGTGGCTTTTGTCAATTGTCAACTAAAAAATACAATCAAGAAACTCTAAACAAGGCCTAGTACAGTCAAAGGCGAGAAGTAACGTTTCTTTCATATTTTGTGCCTAGTAAAAGTTGACAGCAATCACCCTCTTTAATAATTTTCACCAATTTGCACGACTACGCTATTTACGTTACTAGTCCCGTACCTAGGGTGATCCTGTTAGGAGTAACTGTTTTTCTTTATTAAAAGCAGTACCTACTAAACTTTTAATCAGCCTCCATGATTTATTTTATCTTGTTTCTTTTTAAAATAGTTAAGGCCAATGTCCAGTTAAATTATCATCAAGAAAGGTTTTAGATTTGTTTCTGCTTTTGACTCATTTCTTTCCAAGCTTATCTCAGGCCTGAAACTCAGGTACTAAACTTCAATGTAAATTTTCTTTCAGATGTCTGTACCGAGCCACAAGTACCGTTACAAGAACACCGGGTTGGACTCTCAGGAGCTCCGTCGGAGGAGAGAAGAAGAAGGAGTCCAACTTCGGAAGCAGAAACGAGAGCAGCAGCTCTTCAAACGGAGGAATGTCAACTTGCCATCATTGGCTGATGATGCAGACAATATGCAGGTAGGCCAACCTATGTTATTTCAACTCTGGAGACACACTTATTGCATAAATACTAATTTAATAACTTTTAATTTGCTGTTTAGACTAGGCCTACGCTAAATAAGTGCCAAACCAGTCATTATTGCAGAATACAGCCTAATCTAAGCTTACACGTCAGTAAATAAAAAAAGTTAAATGTAATAATATGCTTTCTTTGTTAGTTTTCTATGTGCACTGAACACTACTTTGATCTAAAGTTAAAATATTTACATTTCCTCCAAAACCTTTTGGCGGCTGTATTGAACGACGGACACTATTCCTTGCTGAGGTCTCACCATGGGAAATTAAGGTACTCTTCAATTTAGTACAGGTTCTTAGATAGCAGCTACTCCTTGACTTTATTTAGAAGGTTTTGGTTTCCACTTCCCTTATTCCCACTGGCAGTTTGTTGAACAGCTTGTACGCTAACTCTGGATAGAGGTGTCAGGGTTTGTAGCAGGTTACTTTTTTTTATTTTTTGTTATTTTTTAAGAATTTGGTTATTTTTGTTATTTTTTGGGGGATTTTGGTTATTTTTAGCGAATTTCCCTATGGGGAATACGCTATTACGGTAGTAGCCATAGTAAGACCTAAGCCCGGGACCACTTCACTTTTTCATTTTGAGGTCCCCAGAGGCCAAAAATACCGTTCGTTCATTTTCATATATGTGTATATATATATATGTGTGTGTGTGTGTGTGTGTGTGTGTGTCCGTTAGAGGTGTGCGGATAGTGAAATTTTTTTTCGGATCGGATTCGGTTCGGATAGTTAAGATTCGGATCGGTTCGGATCGGATAGTAACAGGATCGGATCGGATAGTTTTCGGATTCGGATTTTTGCGCAGTAAACAGAAAGGCAAACAAGTAACCAATTTAAAGCCACAATTTTTTAATTTGGTCTAGGCCTTGATTATAAAACAGTTTAGGAATATCAAAATCAATCAAATTAACAACAATTCAACTATTTTTAAACTTTAAAACAAAGTCAATTTATAATTTGTTATGATCAACGTAAACATCAATTGGCCCTAGGCCTAATACCTAAATGAACATGTCAACATTATTTTGAACTGCGCCTAACCTAAGCTCTAATTAAAGAGAGTTGCCATAGGCCTAGGTCAAAACTACTCACCAGGCAAACATCCCAGTGTACAATATGATAAAGTAGGACTTTCAACAAAATATCATTTTATTTGAAAACAAAATGATGGTAGGAAACATAACCTAGCTCCAGCTTGCATACAAAGCATTCTGTAAACAGTCATTTTCAGTTTTAGCAAAAGACTTCCATATAACACTTATTTACTCTTTCTTTTCCTTGTAGATAAGAATAATTAAGAGACAATAAAAATATTCAAATCAGTTTAAAACACGATCAGAGGTATAAAGACATAACCTATCAACATCAAAGAGCAAATAATTACAGACGACAACAGAACGAGAACGTACGGTTGAATCGCGATCGCGATCCAATGCCTTCCCAAGTTCATAGTCAAACGCGATCGTAATCTTCATTAGATTAAATCTTATATAGAGTCACGAAACGACGAAACTACGAATGATGAATTGTTCCCAACAACTAGCGCTCAAAATACCACGACACTAGCGATTCAGGCGGGTGGAATAAAAACTAGAGCTTCTCGAGCTGCCGTGATTGGCTGAGACTTGTATCTTTACTGCTAGCGCTCCAAGCGGGAGGGTTCAGAATTGGCATTTTGTCAATTGTGCAGTTGAATGTTAAACACTTAACCTTGGTCGCTGGGTGTCGTGATTATTTCGCGTTATTCTATTATCTGGCTTCTTATTATTAGTCTGCTTCAGTACTTTGGACGCCATTTTAGACGTTCTGTCGCATCGTCACCATTTTATGCAGAATGGCCATCGCGCAAAACACAATATTTGACAATATTTGTACATTGATCTTGTCTTTAACACCAGATTTACACTCTATCCGGGAAAGTCGGATATCCGACCCGAATATACGGATATTAATAAAATCTTCGGATCGGATTCGGATATCCGATCCGATCCGAAACCGAACCGAATTTTCGGATATCCGCACACCTCTAGTGTCCGTGGTACTGATAACTTTTGAACGGGACCTCCGATTTTGATGAAATTTGGTATGAAGGTGTTGGTGTAAGACCAGGTCTATTTTCATGAGTTCGCAAACCAGCATGATCGGGTTAACTTATGGGAACAGGGTTTTATGGGATTTCAAATGGGTCAAAAATGGGTTTTTGGCATTTTAGTACCTTAGTTTTTAAAATTCAACAATTTTAACTAAAACCATTTAAAAGAGCTTAAAAAAAACAAACAATTTAATATTTTGAATTTTTAACTTGGTTTAACAGGTTATGGAGAAAAGCCAAAAATAGGTTTTCCATGTTAATCTTATGGAAAATCAACAGAACCCTGTATCTCGCTTATTTATTGGAATAACTTGATAAAATTTGGTATGTACATTAACTTGGTAGGGTTCAACTGATATTTGCTTTTACAACACCCATATGGCGGCAAACCTACTTACTCAACCCCATGGGGTTTATGGGGAAAATTAAAAAGTGCCGAAAATTGATTCAGTTTGACATTTACCTAACATAACTATTACATTTCCTAACAAAACTAACATTTTCTAACAACATCCCAAGGCAGCCAACCTACATACCCATTCCTATATTGTTAATGGGAAAAATACAATATCTCATGATAGTTTGGAAATTCGCTGAGTACGCAGGTCTGCTGCGACGGGGGTATTATTTTATTGTTTTGGGCAATTAGGTTTTTATTGATAGATTTTGATGAAGCTCGTAAAATTTAAATAAGATAAATGTTTGAAGAGGAAAAAATAAAAAAAAGTAAGAGATGGATCGGTGAGGATTATTTTTTCTATTTTTAAATTTGTTTATTGTTATTATTGCTTTAGTAGAAGATCACTTAAGTTAGGCCTACATAGTTAAAAAGTATTCTACATTATTTTTATTGCCTACATATTTTTTTAATATCCCAATAAAACGCTGGTTTGTTTTAACTTTTCGGGACATTTTGAGTTTATACAAGGTTATTTTTTTGTTATTTTTTCTATCATTTTAGTTACTTTATATTTTATTTTTATTAACCTCAAGAACTGTTACAAGCCCTGATGTGTCCTTTTTTAAGCCTACACGATTGTTGGATTAAGTTACCTTTAGACCTCAGAAAATTAGTTTGAGTGACTAAATTAATTCCTGTTTCATGTGCATAGTAATACAATTACATGTTACAAAATTAGATGAGATCAAATAAATTTTGTGTAGCCTAAATTAAGATTAATGATACTTTGAAACAGTTTTAAAAGACTACTGTCAGGAAGGTCCACGATTCCAATCATGTTTTGACATAGGCCTATGGAAAATTTATAAACCTCAAGAAGAGTTTTATCTAACAATGTCCACATAAAAAGTTGTGTTTAACCAATTATTGCACATACAATGTAAAGGCTGTAAACTCTGACAGACCTATATGATAGATTAACAAAAACTACTCTCACTTAATAGTTCTTAAAAAACAAAACACTTATGTCTTATCTATTAAACCATTTAAATTTCATATGGAATATAATACTAATATTAATAAATCATTACAATGGTATTCCAACACAACTGTAGTGAGTGTGGTTTTTAACATTTCAGTTATCTTATTGCAGAAACGGTTAACTACTGTTTTTGTTTAATAGTAATCTGAGTACAGAGTAGCAATTCGATTTACGCAAGTTTGAGTTATCTCAGCCGCTGACCTTATTAAGTCAAATAAATTTTTTTAAGTAGATGATTTTTTTTTTAAAGATTTGGAATATTTTACTATTAGAATATCAAAATGAAGCAGAATACTGAGAAGTGAAGCACCTGCACGAATTAGCCGTTGTTAGGTCGACGAGTTTGAGCCACACTTTTATTGGTTGTAGCTCCTAGGACAATTTTAAAACTTGTTTATACCAGTTGTTGCAAAGTTGACATTGGGTAGACAAAACAAAGTTGTCATAACATGTGGTAAGTCTTTTGGCTGTCAACTATGACAATTGTCCTTCCCTCTTGATCCATTAATGTTCTAGACAGCAGGGGGTTGATGCCGTCCAGAGGACATGGTAACTTCTAACTGACATTCAGGACAGTCAGTAGGTTAGCCACTCAGAGGGCGGAGCAGACTGCCTGTTTGAGCCTGAAAATCAGTGTCAAAGGAGCACGGGAGTTGGCCCTCTGAGTGGCCAATCTGCTATCTGCGGTCCCATTTTTCACCCTTTCTCTTTCTTTGATATCCCGTCCTTTGCCCGTTTAAGGCAGACGTTCTTAGCGGTTTGGCCGGGGTCTCCTTATCCACCAGTAACAACTACAACATTGTTGTAGAAGATTTTGTTTGTTTTTCTGCTGTACATTTGTACATGTCTGGTTATTTATTGTGAAGCCTGATTACTAGGATCAGTTGAAAATTCCAGTTTGGTGCTAGGCCGCTTAGCAGTTTGTTTCAGTATTTGTGTCCTGTTTAAGTCAGTCTTTTAATATAATGTTTGACAAAGACAGGTACTCTAAATGACAATATAAAATAAACACAGTATAAAATATAAAAAATATAAAAAAACACCAGGAGTTGGATAGAGAAGGAAGTATTGTAAAGGTTCGGTTAAGGAAGGAAATTGAATTTGTAAACAAGGAACAAAAGTGTGAAGCATACATGACTGTTCAAAACTCATGGAATTGAATTGTTAATCAAAAGAGAAGTTCATTGTAAGTGAATAACTGTACAAAAGTGAAGTATTTTATTGTTTTAGCTTTTTAATAGCTTCTAGTGTGATAGTAAAATTGTAAAGTTAGATTTGACTCATACGGAACCAGGACCCTGTCAAGTTTAGAAGATTATGGAGTATAGGCAGTCCCATGATGAATAGACTTAGAAAAAAAAACCTCTCATAGGGTGTCTACTTATACTGGAAATACTTGAAATACTGGAATTTTATGTCTATGCTGAAAATACTGGAATTATACTGGAATTTCAAAATAGATACTGAAATTTTTTATTTTATTACTATTTGTAAATTTTATTAAGTGCATAAAATATGGATTTTGTCATTTGATCCGTACACACCAATGTAAAAATGTTTAACAAGTCATTCTTGCTGTTTCAGTATGTTTGCAAACCAAAATCAGAAAACTTGTAGTTCTGTTCAAATAGTTCATTAACAAATGTAAACATTTAAGTAATGATAGAGCTTAGAAAATGTTTGTTTTTGTACTCAAAATTAAATTTTCTAGAAAACATAGGTGTACTGGAAATACACTGGAATTCTAAAATCAGATTTCAGTAGACATTAGACTAGAGTAATTATATGTAATTATATTACATTAGACAATAGAGTCTCAGGAAAATTTGAAACGTTTAAAAAATTTTTACATTAGCCTAATACAAATGTTTATTTTTTAAACTAACATATAAACACAATATCAATTTTAAAAATTTATTAAGCCTACAATAAAATTTCACAAATATAAAAAAAAAAAAAAAAAATACCTCTCCGACAGGCGAGAGATATTGCTGCTGAGGCTTTTTCGAACTACAGGACATGTCGGACCAAAGAATATGAGACTATTAAGAGCCTGCTGTATGTTTTATGATGTAGTTTCACCTTGTTCATCTGACTTGCACTGTAGTTCATATCACCGTTTACGACCCTGTATGACGTGACAGGAGGACATGTTGGGAGCGCTGACGAGCCCTGTCATCACACCGGCAATGGTCCAGGCACTGTACAGCTCCAGCGTGGACGAGCAGCTCGACGCAACACAGAAGTTCCGCAAGTTGCTGTCGCGCGAGCCCAACCCTCCGATCGACGAGGTCATCCAGACCGGCATAGTGCCGCGCTTCGTTGAGTTCCTGCAAAACAACAGCAACGCCACCTTGCAGGTAAGGCTTTACCCTTGCAGGTTCTAGTTTTTTAAAGTTCTCACATAAATCTTTTTGCCGAGAGTTGTATTAAAAAATACTCTTAAGTTATTCACAGTAAAAGCAACATGTGCACTTAATTACTTGGCAAGTCAACAATGAATATGTAGCGGCAAAAGGATGCTCTTGTCAACCACTTGAGCTTAATCTATGTGTAGCTGTCCAGTCTGCTTTAATTATATTTCATCGCTATAAAATGACCTGTTTTGAATTGGGGAAAAACATTTTAGACAATTTTAGCTATAAAGTACCTAATCTAACAACCACACTGCGCTGTCAAGTCAACTCCTGGTTATCTGGGGGCGGGTAAACCGGGTTGCGGATTAATCAGGTCATAAAAAGTAAATTTCAATTTGATTAATTTCTCAGCTTAGACAACAATATCATCATTTATCGATCTTATGTGTTAAAATTACTTTAGAAGAAATCTCTTTATTAATTAGTCAATGAAAAAAATAATGAAACAAAGAAATTTATCTGTAAATTATTTGGTGGTGTGATTGTAGTCATGTGTTCAGGGAGGAATGAGTCAGAGCAATGGCTTGGCGAAGCAAGGTGGGATAGGGATAGGGCACAATGGCGGGGTAGTGACCTTGACTGCTACACTTACTCACAAGACAGGATGTGCTAAAAATAGAAAACAAGACAGGTCCCATTTCGGTTCCAGTTCAATGTGAGATTATCGCTCTGATTCGTGTGCTGTTCAGTGACCCTTTTGTGTTGTACGCTAAACAACACATTTCGAAATGCATTTGTTTTGAATTTCAAGAAATGTTTGATTGAGAGACAAATAATGTTATTTGTCAAAGTTATAAATTTACTACCCTAATTCATTAATCAGCATTCATTTTGAACAATTGGTTGTTCTTAAATTTTTACCAATTACAGTACACAAAAAGATGAACCATCATTTTTTTGTTTTTGTACGCGCTCTTACCTTGAATAAATTATACCGAGCGACCCTCCCCCATCACCCAGCGCCTGACTCTCCCCCCCCCCTCACCCTAACCTACCCCCTCGGCCCAATGCCAAACAATAGAACACCTGACCTTGGTTTTTTGTCCACCTCAGACACTTTTCTATTGTTCATTGTTGACTCAACTAGAAGACCTATTTACTTATTCCAATGAGGTTTGTTCGGTAAAAAATAATGGATATACAATTTACACGATCTGAAACCCACGAAATCGTAATTAAAACTTGTTTGTTTTGTGTTTTACACAATTTATGGAATTCTATGTTTTAACCGTGGTTTTGGGTTATCTGGGACCCTTCAAACAGTCATTACCCCAGGTAATTGGGAATTAACTGTTCACTAGTGGCATATGTTTTACAAACAAGTAACAAGTTGGAGTAGTGGTAAGCCATCTCAAGTCTGTTTTGTTTTCAGTTTGAAGCGGCGTGGGCGCTGACCAACATCGCATCCGGCACCAGTGTCCAGACCCGGATGGTGATCGAGGCCGGCGCTGTGGCCGTGTTCGTGCAGCTGCTTCACTCGGAGTACGAGGATGTCCAAGAGCAGGCGGTCTGGGCGCTGGGTAACATCGCCGGTGATAGCCCCGAGTGCCGTGACCACGTCCTTGACTCTGGCATCCTCGTCCCACTGCTCCAGTTAGTACACAACCCTTAATTTAGTACTCGTAATCAATTCAAGTTTTGTGATACACTTAGCATATTTTTCTTATACACATTTGACTCATTAAAAATCTCACTGAAAAACAACCAGAGATGTTAAAATGTTTTTACCCACCTGTGATATGATCTAACTTTACTCCTTGTAAAGGAGAGGTGTATGGTTTTTTTGTCTACCTAGGGAAAAAAACTAGTAGCCTACTATACCCCCTTAATACACAAATAATGTTTTTAGGTTGCTCCAAAAATTGCTATTTTTAACAACTTCACAGGGCTCAAGTATTTTCTTACCCCTTTGGAGAAAAATAATCAAGTGGTAACCAGGTCGTCAGCTGTTAGTATTAATCTTCTAATTGTTTTTACAGTGGAACCTTGACACTTAGGAGACTTTGGGAATCGTGTCAAACTATAGAGAGTATATGGGCAATTCAACATAGTTAGTATAAAAATCACGAGTTCAATTTAGGAAACGCTAAATTTTAATAAAACCATAACATGAATGAACTTTAACATAACCAACATTCAAATCATTTGTCACTTTATTTACATTTTCTCCTTTGCCAGTCTACAACATGGACTGTTAAGATTAAGATTGTTATTGACATGTTAAGTCGTCATGGACTGTGTCGAACTGTAAGGAGGGTTGAACTATCGAGGTTCTATTGTAATAGCATAACAACATGGAGCATAACAACTTGGCTATTGGTTGGCAAGTTAAAGAAGTTGTAAAATTCTTTTTTCTAAATAGTTTGTTAAATAAATTGAGCACTACAACAAAACACATAGTTCTTAACATGGGTCTAAAGTCAGTTTTCGAAGCTCGGTCATTTGACTACTTTAACTTACACCTCAGTCGTGAAACTTGACCTCGTAGTGAAAGCACCATTTTGTATAGAGATGAATGTACTATTGGAAGCTAGGCAGATTTTTAAGTAGTTATGTATTTTTTCAATAAACCAAACTAACTTTTTTAAGGAAAGAATCTTGTTGTTTTTAACCCCCTCTCCCCCTGGTAAGTGTGGCCTATACACAGTACAGCTGGATCTTGTACGTTACAGGTTACTCAGCAAGTCCAGTCGGCTGACGATGGTCCGCAACGCAGTGTGGGCACTGTCCAACCTCTGCCGAGGCAAGAACCCTGCGCCCAACTTCGCCAAGGTTAGGCCATACTCACTCATATTTAATTATACCAACAATCTCATTCACTTCACCAGAATTCATTCACTTCTGTGTCACTCACAGTCAGTTTTTCCATTCCAGTTATGTCTAGTCGACAATTAACTTAACCTACCATTGGCAAACATCATAACCTGAATTAATCTCTATATTTTTTTCTGTTAAACTTACCTTTTTGAAAATGCGTTTCTCTACAGTTTAGATTTTAGATAATAAAAATCAACAGACCCTGTATTTTTCAATATTTGGCAAAATGGCTTGGTATAGCGCTACTCTTCCCCTACCCCTCCCCCTAAAATTAAGGGGTAAGGAGAAGGGGTTTTTTTGGGGAGGGTCTATTTAAAAAATAAAATAAAATGAAACAAATTAAGTTAATTCGGCCAATTTTGTCAAAACCAGTTTCTTTTGCTCTGGTAAAATCAGCCATGCACGATGAAACATCGTTAATGGTACAACGATGAAACATCCTCTTAAAATGATAAAATAGTAGCTAATTCTGGATAATTAGCTTTGTAATTATCATTCAGAAAATTATTTTTGATTTATGTGGAACCAAAACAAATGATAACCATATGAAAAACCCACAAAATATTGTAAAACTTGAGACGAGTATAACAAGTGTAAAAGCAGAATAATAAGAGTTACTTTAAAAATTAGGTGTTAGATTATTTACTAAGAAGAATATAATATTGTATAAATGTTAATGGTCCTCTAATTGAACACCAAAACCAAATCATTAATTATTCATCTGAATTGATCGTTAAAATCTTGTAAATAGTGGTGATAAATGTGATTAACTAAAAAATGTACGTTATCTTAAATATGTGTTATGTTTTCATATTTTTATTTCAAATCGTGGAATGCATTGTGGAGATTCGCCCTGTATAATATCATGGTGTAGGGGGTGAGTGAGAGTGGTGTGTTTGTTGGTGGCAGGTGTCGCCGTGTCTGCCGGTGCTGTCGCGCCTGCTGTTCCACTCGGACGCTGACGTGCTCGCCGACGCGTGCTGGGCGCTCAGCTACCTCAGCGATGGACCCAACGACAAGATACAGGCGGTCATCGATGCCGGCGTCTGCCGGAGGCTCGTCGAGCTGCTCATGTAAGTCATCCTGCTATTCCATTCAATTCAAATCAACTTTATTTATAAAATGTTTACAATTGTACTTACTTATGTAATACAAAATTATACAAAATGACATAATACGTAATATACTACAACTTATAAACTATAATTATAAATATTAAATTTTTTTGAGACCCAAAATAGCTACTTAAAAAATTTTTATTAATTTTTGCACCGTACAACACAACTTCCAAAAAGTGTAGGAGTGTATGTATGCATAGTAAATGGTCTATAATGTTTTGATTGAGCAATACCTTAACATTGTTTTGAGAGCTTATAGTCCTGAAGAAATCCTACTTTTTAGTGATTTATGATTATTCCAAATCACATTTTCATCTAACATAGTGCTAAAACTAAAAAAAAATGTTTTTTTTTTAGTTAGAAAGTTTTTTGGATTATTTAATGTTACTTAAATTATTTAATTATTATTTAATGTTATTTGAAGTCTAGTACAGTAGAGTCCGATAACTCAGAAAACCTTCCAGAGGAGTAAAGTGCACTGGGTTCCAAGGCAGTAAGTGCCATGGCATTGGCCGGAGCTTACTGGAAAATTTTAATTTTTTCTTTAAGTTCGTTTTAACAAATGAGATTAAACTTTTTGTGTTCTATACATTATATAATAAATACATGTTTTATAGAATAACTTAACCTATACATTGTCTTGTGTTTACTCCTTTCCCGATAGCTTGGAATTTTCACAAACTTGTACTTTTTCAGTACACATAGGCCGGGTTTGCCGGAATCCATTGTATTGGATTATTTCTCGTTAGCTTTGTATAGAAAGAGGTGAGTTTTGTTTTTTCTAAATTTAGTAAAAAATTGATTACAAAGTTCAGTTGGCTAGCTAAATTACAGTATTGTCTATTGATTGTTAGATGTATCGGCGGTTGATGAAGAAATTTTTATTTTTAATGTTCTAGCCAAAAACCGGTTAAGATTTAAATAGAAACTTTTTCCTATTTCCCCTTCTTCTCGCAAGCCCCTCACCCGTTTGCTCACATAATTCCATTACGAGTCAGTTTTGTGAAAAGTCTCTGTGCAAAGTGTTAAAATCCAGTCCTTGCGGGGACTTGTGTAAAATGCCCATTAAAGGCAGACGTGCTTATCGGTTCGGCCAGAGTCTCCTAGGTCCGGTGTTGTAGGCACAACCAACACAACGTGGTGTCGGCCGCACTGCGCGCCGTAGGCAACATCGTGACTGGGGACGACGTCCAGACGCAAGTGATCCTCAACTGCTCGGTGCTGCCCTGTCTGCTGGAGCTGCTCGTGTCCACTAAGGAGTCGATACGCAAGGAGGCCTGCTGGACCATCTCCAACATCACGGCCGGCAACCGGCAGCAGATACAGGTATGGCAAACCCAGGCCTAGAATGTTAAGAATTTTAATAGACTGTTGTATATCTTTCATTCTGTTCCTTGAAGCCTACCGTAATTTATTGCTGAGTATGCACAACTTTTCACTGTTGTTATTGATCACCATAACAATGTGAATCTAACAGCTCTTTCTACTCTAAGCGCATTTCCAGAATACGGATTGTCCCTCCACGACATTTAACAGATAATCGAGTATAGTGTATTAGTAAGATTAATTATCAATTAATTACTGATAGTCAAATATAGGATTTTCGATTTTCAATTCCAAATCCAAATCTCAAAATATCAATTTTCAAACCATTCTAATCCTTCAAATCTTTTGAATTTGTATAACTTTATTTAATAAGTCTTACTAGAACCCTAAAGTTTTATCATTGATGAAATCAATCAAGAAAATTTATTCACATGAAGTAGTTTAATAATCAAATATTATCTCTTAAAATAAAAATAAAAGTGTAGGCCTACCAAATTTTTTCCTAGCCTATCCTGGCACAAGTCATTTTTAAAAGGTCCTTAACGAAAAAAAAGTAACTTGGTTTATTCTTATTGAATATTATTAAAGATTAGTAATTCTTTAGTGAACCAAGTTTTAAACAAAAATTACAGTACAATCATTGAAAAACTAAAAAATATTGCTGAGAGTCATGATTTGTCTTCGACTACTGTCAATTCTACAGTTCAAGATTTATTCTTGAAAACAGCTTAAAAAAATCTATCATTGCCAAAACGTAACATCATATTATAGCATATCATTTTACCTCCCTACAGCAAACAAATTAAATTGAGTAAAATTACACGGATGAAAGTTTTTATGGTCAATAATGTTTGATAAACTCAGATTTTACTTTGATCATTTCAGGCGGTGATAGACGCCAATATCTTCCCCGTGCTGATGGAGATCCTGGGATCGGCAGAGTTCAAGACGCGCAAGGAAGCAGCCTGGGCCATCACTAACGCAACATCAGGTGGAACGGCGGAGCAGATACGCTACCTAGTCAACCAGGTGACCGCTCAACTCTCACTCCCCTAGCCCCACCCACTGTCTGTCCAACCCTCAGTATCCTTTACTCAAACTTCCTTCTCAGATATCTATACACATTTGCGTATTGGCATGTCTTGCACCCATTGATTGTGTAAGGTTGTTATGTGACATTAGAATGTCAAAACATGTCCCCTCCAAATTTTATCTCCCCGCGGTAAACAAATTAAATTGAGTAAAAGTAAACGGATGAAAGTTTATGAATGATTGAATTAAGGATGATTTTATTATGAATGAATTAATTTTGTGTGTAAGCTCAGCCACAGATGGGATTTTATGTTTATTTTGCCATGTGTAGTACTGGTTTCCACTTCTTTTTGCGTGATCCTCATCTGACATCTCAGTTTAATCATAACATCAGTTTAATTCAAAAATCTTTTTTCATTGTTTAATGAGAATATTATTAATGATGGACAGGACAAGCAGGCTTACATTAGAAAGTGAGGGCATCCTCCTTTAGCACCAAAGAGACCCACCTTTATTGTTGTGTGTATCTTTTGTGCTAAAGGTTTTCTTCCCATACATGCTTCACTGAAGTGACTGCTATCCCTAACACATGTCCAACCAACCTCTAACATCGGCTCAGAAAAATAAATAATCAAAAATTAAATCAAAAAGTTTGGTGATCATAATATACTGTGGTTCCCCTAAAAAGAAGGTCATGTCAGTGTTGTCGTTTTGGCAGCGCTGTTGTGTGTTTTATCTTTGTCATGTTTGCAGCACTGTTTAGGATTTTATATCTGTCGTGTTAAAAAATGTTATCTTTGTAGTGTGGGCAGTACCATTTAAAGTTATATCTCTGTCATGTTTGCAACACTGTTTAACATTTGATCTCTTGTGATGTTGGCGACATTGTTTAAACTTGATATCTGTCGTGTTGGCAGGGCTGCATTCCACCGCTGTGTGACCTGCTGACAGTTATGGATGCCAAGATCATCCAGGTGGCCCTGAACGGGCTGGAGAACATCCTGAGGCTTGGGGAGCAGGACGCCAAGGCCTCCGGGACAGTCAACCCGTACGCCGTGCTCATTGAGGAGTGCTACGGTAAAGTTACTGATTCCGTTGTAAATATGACATAATTCATGCTAATCGGGTGAAATCCATCTTCTTTGTCTAGCCTCTTTAAAGCAAATCGGAAAAAGTTGAGAGTTTCTTGTAAACTAACTAGTTTTTAATCTTTCATAAATACCTAGTACGTATACATCCTCTTATGAGTTTACTCTTTTTGTTCAAAAAAACCTAGAATGAAACCAAACATAAGTAGGCCTAGGCCTTCCATGATACCTTAAGATAGATAAAACAGAATAAACTGAAATTGGAATGAAATAGAAATGGTAAACTTAATTTTGTTTTGTAGTTCATTAGTGATCATCTGTATCTTTTTCCGTCGCAAATTAAATTAAAGTAAATGATTGAACTGGCAGACTTGTTCAATACAGTAGAATGTCTCATATCCAACTATGATGTGGACCAGGCCATGGCCGTAATGTCCTAAAGGTTGGATATCGGAAGGAGTTAAAAAATGGGGAGAACACAAAAAGAATTGACTTTACCAAACAGAATAGTAAATACATTTTGAAATAATGTCTTCACATTTCTAGTGATTATAAATTTATTTATTGATTAGACATTATTTTAAAACTTATTTATTATTTTGTAATAAGAAAAGCTTGTTCAAAATGAAACAGAATAGTGAAGGTTGAAGGCGGAGCATGTCCCACATCATAAAACATGGCTTGATTGAGAATTTGTGACTAAAGATCAGAGTAGTGTACATGAGATATTGTCACAAGTCTGAACAGGATTGGCAATGGTGGAACACTAGGTCGGATATCGGTGGAGTCAGTTGTAGCAAGGTCGGATAGAAAAGTTCTACTGTAATTTACCAGTTGTCATTGTTGAGTTGAAAGCGCATTGATGATCCATTATGATGCAGGTGTACTAAACTTGCCTAACACACAAATAACTATCTATTCACAGGGCTGGATAAGATAGAGTTCCTGCAGTCACATGAGAACATGGACATCTACCAGAAGGCGTTTGATATAATCGAGCACTACTTTGGCAGCGAGGACGAAGACGCGCGGGTGGCTCCGTCGCAGCAGCCTGAACAGTTCACGTTCACCACGGACCAGAGCGTCCCCATGGGAGGTTTCAACTTCTAGAAAGGGTGAGCTGCTGCTAACTTACAAAGAATCCTGATCAGAGTGATTTTTAACACGTTTTCATCATATGTTGCAGATTGCCAACTAGAATTGACTACAACCAATCATTTCGCTCTGTTATTAGAATAACAATTAAAATCGTCGGACACTAAAAGAAATTTTGTTTAATTACAGTAAAACGTCGATAATCCAGATGAATTTGGCCAGACCTTATCCTGATTGTCAAATAACTTAAATATGCACTACTTAAGCAAAAAACTTGTTAAAATTGTGTAATTTCCCTTAAAACAGTAAAGGTTACTGAAAAGGGATGAATTTAAAACATTGTTTTATGTTTAAATACTGAAAAAAGCCGCGTCCGCACTGGCCGAACATTCGTGGAGAACTTGGTCGGCAAACACAAAAAATCAACAAACATTCGTAACGAACAATTACCGGCCATATGATTTTCATTATAAAACGTTCGGAAGAACTTTGTTCGGCGAACATGTTCGGCGAACATGTTCGGCGAACATGTTCGGCCAGTGCGGACGCGGCTTTATATTTTATTTATAGCAAAATGTGTGGCACAGTAAACAAAAACATTATTTGAGCTTTCTAAAAAAAATGTGTAATGGGTTTTTAAACTTTTGAGTGGTTTGTTTTTGCAGCTAAGTCCTTAACTGTAATATAACACATAACAAATGTAACTCTGTACAGAGTAACCCTCAGGGTCAGTAGACTCAGACTGACGTGACTGGCAGGTTATGGGACGGTTAACATTAATAGGAGAGTGTAAAATTGGCTTTGTGACCTTGAAAATGGCCCCTACCCCTTGCACTACCATTTCCCTACCCCTTGCTATCCACAATTTTTTTAATATTTTTTGTGTTTTCTTTACACCAGAATCATTTTATAACATTTTCCCGGGAAACAATCCAAATCCTGGTCTTGTTACTATCTAACATGAACCATTTGTTAGATAGCATCATTAATTAAAAGCCCAATGACAATTGGAAACTGGGTCCGAAATCGAACCTTTAAAAAGCTCACTTTTAACTTTTCTCAGGATCGAAACGGCAAACTTTGGATTCAAAGGCGAGCACTATAACCACTCAGCTACCCTGGCAGATGCTATACAATGTTTTATTTCCTGCTCGATATACAAATCCAAATTATTGACAGCATATTTTTACATCCGAATTATCGACATTCTACTCTAGGTTACTTCAGTATGGAATAAATTTTTAAAAAGGTCGTCAGATGATAACCAGAGACTAACCGTTAAATAATGGGCTCTTAACTTGGTCTTGTTAATTATTTGATTTTATTAAATTAATTAAGTTTCAGACATGCGTTGAAAGTGTTTTTATTTTGAGGCACGGAATCCTAAGCCATTTTTTTTTTCTTCAAAATATGGGGATTGGGTTAACATAATTCTGGGATCGTATGACTAATACATCTAGGACAATTTGATCTATTTCACTTTTTTTTTGTGGGATCAGATAAAGAGTCAGGCAATAAGAAAAAAACCAAAGGACCGAAATAAAAAAAAAAAAGATTCATTGCCTTGCAATATTGTGTCTAAGTTAATTTCTTAAACAAACTAAGTTTTTTAAACAGAAAAATTTTTGGAATAATTTGTATGCAAATTGAAATGACCATGGTTTTTAGTTATTGTGTCCAGCCTCTCGCAATAACCTTGGATTCAATGGTGGTTAATTCTTTTTGTAATATATTTCAATTGCGTACCGTACATTAACTACTGTATGTCTTTGGTTTCAGGTTGGAGTTGAAGACATTTCAGTCAACGGTCCTTCCACAGCTTTCTGTGACATTGATGAACTGTGGGTGGATCAAGAGAACCTAGTTTGTCAATCCTCGATTGTAAAAATTAAGGAAAACCAACATCAGTTAGTTTTAACACCTGAAGAAGAATGAGTTATGTTAATTATTAATATTTATTCTCTTTGAATATTCTTCATGTATTGAGGAAAAATATATCAATAAGTTTTAAATTAGAAAATATGAACTTGGTTCAACTATTTCAAATTGTATTGTGATAATAGATTAATTAAAAAAAAAACATTTACACTTGTTATTATGTCTTAAGTTGTATGAACTATTGTATTTTTTTAGCCAAGGATGTTACTGCAACACATCCTTCCCCATTAGTTGTAGAGATCTTAAGGTTTGGCAAAAATAATATAAATGAAGAATATTCAAAAAGGACAAAAACGTTAGTGGTGTGAATGATATTGCTATACTCCTCAGTTAGTACTCCACTTACTGTTGACTAACAACAATGATAAACACTTGTAGGTATGTAGGTAAAATAATTACTTTTTTGTAGCCAAATAATTAAAAATTACACATGGAAATATTGAGATGCATGTTTTAATTGTATTACTCCATAAAATAAGGTAGTCCTTTACTTGTTTTTAGGACATTTTAAAATGTCACAAGATGATTCTTGTAACATTAAAAGAGTTCAGCATGTTGGTTTTAATTTAGAGTGCTCGAAAAATACAGTGCAAAGTTACTTGATGGTTTTGTAATTAAATGTTACGATCTTAATGTTATTAAATTATTTTTAGATAAGCCCAATGAGTAAATAGAGAATTAATTTGAAGTAAGGAACATTTTCTCTTCGCATCCAACGGTGGTTGGCACAGTTGGCTACATTGGACTGTAATCATTTTACTTGCTACCTGACGTAATGTCCCTCGCGGATGTGTGTGCACAATTACGACGTGACTTTACAATACGTTTACATTTACTGAAGAATTTAAACTTTTGTGCGCCAAAATTTTTCGGTCGTTTTGGCTGTGTTGAGTTACCTGTGAATTTTTTATTAGACTATTTCTTATGACTTATTGAACTACTCTAGAAATTACACGGTGTCAAGATACGCTTATAACAATTGAATTATTCCTAATAATATGAACTGTACAAGTGTGTTGTTACAGAGCTTCAATTGATTGGAATTCTGTTAAAAATTGTTACAAACCATTGATAGGCCTAAGAAAAATAGTTTATAAATTTATATTTATTGGGAAACTGTACAAGAATGCTAACATTGTATAATTTGTTTCCGAACATCTACTTAAAGTAATATAAGACTACCTCATATAAATTATAGCTAATTTTAATCTTTGTAATTTAAGAATATTCATATCATTTTAACAATTTTGTAAATAACAATTGAATATGTATTCTAAAATTATGTTTTTATAATATTTATTATTGGCACTCGTTTCTGTATATCACAACAAAAGTTATACATAATCCACTATTTTCTATTACGTTATTTTGAACCGCGGGCTTACAAACCACATCAATGAAAGAAGATTATTTACTGAACATTTTGTGAAAATTACACATTTCTAAGTTGTGGTTTTTGAGTGGTGCTCGCTTAAAGTCAGCCATTTCACTGATGAGAACGCATCTCCGCCTGAGGCCTCGACGCTGAGATGGTTATAGCTAATTCCTTACGGTATGTATTTTTATTCATGGTAATTGATAATTAATTAGTATTATATCTACTCATGAATTTAGAAAAACAATTTGTTAAAAAATTTAACAATTTTTTAAATTTAACATAACACCAAATTAATTTGTATTCTTTTTGTAAAACTTTTATTTCATACTATATGTCATATGTTTTCTTGCTACATATGAAAAAAATTTTTTATAATTTGAATTTTTGTAAATTAGGTAAGACTGAAGATGGGCTCAGAAGGAAGCCCGAAACATATAAATTTTTTAACAAATTGTTTTTCTAAATTCATGAGTAGCTATAATACTAATTAATTATGGTTATAGCTATCTAGATGGTCAGACGTATGACTTACCGTATCGCTACCAGGTGATTTGTTTTGAGTTAGTGAAAGTATTTCTGACCTATATATATCAATAACAAACATAACCTAACCACCCCAGCGCGCTGTAAACTTGGCTGAGTATTCTAGCTGATCCGGGGTCGGGCTGCAGGTGAAAATAAGTTCACCGCTATCATCGGTGACAACCTGACTTTAAGCAAGCACAACTCAAAAACCATTAAACTTAGAAACTTGAAATTTTCACACATTGTTGTAAATAGTCTTTTTCATTTTATGTGTTTTTTTTAAATCCCAGTTCAAAATAACAAAAAAAGTATCTACAGTAGTGGCCAAGAAATCAGGCGGGTGACTGAAAATGCGATGTTATCACATGGAACCAAAAGATAAAAGAGATTGCCGAAAATTGTTTACTTTGATGCACAAACTGGCAACACTGATCATCCAGCGTTGCCTAGACCGTATGTTGAATGTACATCTATACTTATTTAATACGCTAAGGGTTTTTTTGTCTTGAGAACTCCTCCTCCAATTTTTACCCAATTTTCAAGTTTTTGGTGTCGTTGGATAGGGCTCGGTCTGTAGTTGTTTCCGCCAAAAACTGATGAGAATCGGGATGAAATTAAAGGCGCTATCCACCATTGAAATCTCAAAATTTCCCATTTAAATTACATTGGGATTGAATAAAGCATTTTAAACATCTGTTAATAATCAGCTGTAAATACGTGTAGATTTTGGTGATTAAATATATTCACAATATTGGATTGGTCGGATGTCATTGATTTAGAGATAAAAATAAATTTGTATTGTATAAAAATAAATTGCTCGATTTCGAGCAACACGTATACTAGTTCTATAAAAATGATCAAAATAACTAGCATATAATAAAACAGATAAAAACATTGAAATAAATATAAACCATGTGATTAAATTAATAAGCACTGGAAATTTGGCAACGTTGCAAAATCATTCACCCGCCTGATTTCGTGGCCACGACTGTAACTTATGTATAACAAAGAAGTATGATAAAAGTTAAGTATTAATTGGCTTTCTGTTTAGAAAAAAAAAATATTTTAGATTGAATTTCTTTAAAATATGTTTGGTGCTATGATCTGCTTAGAAAATTAATTGGTATTTTAATTTTTCATAACCTGGAGTTTCGTCTAGAAGATGTGATAAAAAAAATTGAATATTTAACATTCTGTAAAAAAATTTTATACACCAATAAGTTTAATCCTAAATTAATAAATTTAAGCTATGGAAATTATTCTTGGTTTGACAGATAATAATAGCAAATTAATTTATTAACTTAACATTTTTAGATTTAACCCATTTGGAAAATGAAAAGAATCAAGTTGGGTGGTCAGCTAGTTTTGAAGTTTATCAAACATTTCTATTAGGATGGTTTGTTATCAAGACCTGTTAGTAATCAATATACAATAAAATTAAATATTGTACTAAAAGCCCTAGAGTTAATTGTATGAAGTGATATTAATGAAAACAATCATATAATCTGTTTGTATATTCTAAATCTTTAATATTTATTTATCAGATAACACCAAAGTGTAATGATATTTTCTACCAATATTTCAATATCTGTTACAAGGTACAATTAGTGTGTATGACAAAAGACTGATACGACAAACTTTTAACATATATGTCTGTGTATTTTGTATCTAATGAGTGTAATTTAGTCTGTAAATAATGTCTTGTATAAAATTACTGCTATAGGTTTCAATTTTGTTTCATTATTCAATGGTCATTTTGAAATAATTTTGGCAATAAGAAGGTTGTTGGAATTCTTTAAAAAAGAATTTATTTGCGGCAAATATTGACTGAACAAGGTGTGATTATTTTTTTGTTTTATTTTGTTTTTAAGTTATATCAATTTGATCATTGAACAATAATTTGGATTAACAGTGGTGTTGACTATTTGTTAGTTTTGTACATAAGTATTCCTACTGGAGCATCGACTACTGTTCATCAAGAAGAACTTGTGACGAACGGACACTGGACTTACGATGTTTGCGACATGTGTGCAATTATGTGTGCCTCTGAGTACAATGTGGTAGTGTTTAGTGTGAATGAAGACGGGGGACATTTTTTCAAATTACATGGTATGTATAGAAAATTACGGACTCAAACAAATTAGCGAATAATTTTATTTCCAATCGATATTGTGATTCTTTATTATTTCTGTTAATAATACTTATTATATCAAAATATTGTGTAGATTATTTTGGAAATAACTTTAATTTAGTCCTAAAATTTATTACCAATAGATTTATGTTTCTATTATATTAAAAATAATGTTCTGATTACATTTTCATTTTACCCATCCATCTTGATCCCAACAACTGACTCAAAATAATATTTGTCCTTGTGTACTGAGGTTCTGGTTGGTTTTAGGAGTGACCTACTCAATTCCAAACCAAAGTTCATACCCACGTATTCTTCATAAACATTAATGAATTGAAATTTAGGTTTGCTACTCTGAAAAACAAGTTCAAATTTTTCAATTTGGGAATACAATCATTAATACAGTAGAATATCCCAAATCCAAAAACCGCAAAAAAATCGGATACCCAGGGATGCAAATAAAACGCATTTCCTCTGTAGAAAAACAGCTATACAATTAGTTTTTGGATAGGGCTAAATGCCAAGGTAGTAAGGATTAGTGATGGACAGGATAAGAAGGCTTACCTTACAAAGTGAAGGCATCATTTTATAGCACAAAAAATTAAAACTATAGAAAAACTTGAATATTTCAAGCCCAAGGGCCTCTTTGTCAACATGGAGAAGGTGAAATCAATTACCATGTTCTCCATGTTGGCAAAGAGGCCAGTGGCCTTAAAATATTCAAGTTTTTGTTTAGTATTATTTTTGGTGCTATTAAAGGATGCAGTCACTATCTTAGGTAATCCTGGTCATCATGTCCATCACTAATTAAAGCTATACAATATTGTAATACAGGGGGAGGCAAAGGGGGCATTTTCCCCAGGCCCCCAATGACAAGGGAGCCCCTCAGGGACCTCAGCCTCAATAAAATAAGGAGGCATTCATAATATGACATGACTGTTACTACACCCGGCAGTCAAAAATGACTAAAAACATCCTACTGAAATGAAACTTGCAACAATTATATCAAAATGTTAAATAATGTTATGGAAATTTAGATAAATTACACGAAAATTTAAATTAGTTGACCTGTATGTGCATTATCATAAAAACTATACTTAGACACTCCTTATAGTTCGACAGGGTCCATGACAACTTTACACGTTAATACCGACCGATAGTGTCCATGTTTGGATACTGACAAAGGTAAAAATATAAGCAAAGTGATGAATAATTTGAATGTTTGTTATGTTACAGTTCAATTTAGTTATGGTTTTATTAAAATTTAGTGTTTCCTAAACTAAAATTGTGATTTTTACACTCCCAGTTTTAAAATTTCACATATACTCCCTATACTCCTGCGTTGTAATGTAAGGAAACACTATTGTAAATTGTAAGTCAGAATTTATTTCAAAAAATATCAACTACTAGTGTACAACCATAATGTAAACAATAGTAGTTTTCATCACTAGGAGCAAAAGTGGGTCTTTTTGGTGCGCAATCGTGTTTTAAAAACGAGGCGCAGCCGAGTTTTTAAAAACGATTAAGCATCAAAAAGACACTTTTGCTCTGAGTGATGAACAACGTTTTTTATCATAATGCAAAAATTAGACTTTTGATCGTTAAAAATAATAACTATAAAGTTTTATTCTCGAGGTTATATTTACAAAGTAAGTAATATGCAGTGTTTATATTTCTCTTATTTACAAACAATGCTTTTCATAATGTTTGAATTTCAAAATTCTGCTCATCAACATAAATAAATCAATAGTAATATACTTGGCAAACAGCTGACTTTTCAGTTCTAGGACCTAAAAAATTCTCCAGATGATTTTTCAGTCCTAGGACAGAAAAGAATCGGTTTTGGTACTATTGAGAGAACAAAAAACTGGCTGATTTCGTGCAGAATGATAAAAACATTCTTTTTTTGCATAAAAACATCTGGTTATCAAAACATGTGTAATTAATTCATTATTTGAAAGAGACTGTAAGTAATATCAACACATCTCCCCTCCTTTGAGGATGAATAAAAATTTCTAAAATATTTACAGGTTCAGTCTTTGAGGCTTTCGTACATTGCGACCACTCCGTGTTCTATATCCTTCAACTTGATTTGAATTATCATGACTTGAGTCTGATCTTTACTTTTCTTCCATTCTTTAGCGTTTGATCCTTTATCAGGCACTTCCTTTAAATAGTAGGAGTTTCTTCTCAGCATCTTTCCATCCGATTCCACGTAGTAAGATCTTGGAGTCTCTGCTTTTGCTTTAATCACTCCGTATTTCTGGCAGTCTGTGACCCATACTGTTTGTAAAGGGTGAAAATCTGACCGTTAGCATACCCGGTGACGACGATTGAAGTTTCTCTCTTGTTGTTTCTTAGAAAAGTCATTAATTCTGTTAAATATCTTTGTATCTACCACCTTAGGCTTAAAATTTTCACTCTGAACAGGAAGAGTGTCTCTCAACTTTCTGCCCATTAAGAATTGTGCTGGGCTGTATTTCAACTCTGCTAGAGGTATTAATGTAGCTCAGCAAACCTAAGTATGGATCAACAGATCGTGATATTATGCCCTTCACAATTTTTACTGTTGCTCCACCTGTCCGTTGCTTTGTGGAAATCTTGGACTACTGGTAATATGGTGAAATCCATATTCTTCGGCAAATTCTTTGAATTACTTTGAAATGTATTGAGGTCCATTATTGGATCGGACTTCATGTGGTATTCCATGTCTTGCAAAAGCTGACTTCATTCTTTCAATAATGGTTCTTGAGGTTGTCAAATTGGGTAGTAGAAATACTTCTGGAAATCTTGAGTAGTAGTCAATTATTATAAGATATTTCTTTCCATCCCGCTCTGCCAAATCTGCACCTACAACTTGCCACGGCAATTGAGGTAAAGGCGATGCGATGAGTGGTTCTGGGCGGTTTCCTTTTTGCTCCAGACATTTGGTACACTGTGAAACAAACACTTTTACATCATTTGTATAACCTGGCCACCAAACCACATCTCTTGCTCTTTGAATTGATTTATATATGCCCATATGACCCTCATGAATACGATTTACAACTTCTTTTCTTAATTTTGTAGGTATGTACAAAGCATTTCCTTTCATGATTAATCCCTGAACGATAGTTCACCTCTGACACTCCAAAGTGCTCGACATTCTATTGGAACTTGAGTCGGTTTTCTTGGCCACCCTTCTGAAGTCAAAGTTTTTAATAACTTACATGTATTATCTTTTCCTTGTTCTTGTAAAACTTCATTAATTCTGGAGTCTGTAGCTGGAATACTATCTATTACATTTCTCTCCAATTCTTGTATTTCATCCTATTTGAAAACATTTTCAGGATCTTCACGTTACTAACTTCAGCAATTGGAGCTCGGCTCAATGTATCAGGAGTGTAAAATGATTTTCCTGAAACATGTTGAATCTTGTATGAGTATCTCATTAACCTCATTCTATACTTTTGTAGACGTGGAGACAGTTCGTCAATGCATTCCTTCCTAAAATTGCAACTAAAGGTCGATGATCGGTAAGCAGCGTAATCTCCTTTCCAATTATGTATGTTGCAAATCTGTCACAAGCCCAAGTCAATGCTAGTGCTTCCTTTTCGATTTGTGCTTGGTGCATTTCACTTGAATTAAACGACCGGGATGCATAAACTACTGGTTTCCATTGGTTTTCAAAAAATATTTCAAGAACTGCACCCGCTCCAAAACTGGATGTATCTGCACAAACTCGTATTGGTTTATTACAATCGTAATGACAAAGTATAGGTGAACTTGTAAGAGCTTCTTTTATTTTTGAAAAGCTTTCGTTGATCTTGCCTTCAGTAGAAATCATTCTCATTTTTCAGCAGTCGACGAAGGGGTTCTGTCAATTGGGCAAGATTTGGAAGAAATTTACCCACATACGTAACCATTCCCAAAAGACGACGAACATCAACCTTGGACTTATAATTTATTCAGTCATGTACAATAATTCCATATTGTGTTGACTATGACTAATACTATATATATGCCTTAAAAGATAGAGCCACCAATTTATTAAACCCAAATACACTGTGGCAAAGTGCATTTTATTTATTAAAAGACAATTAATTTAAGTTTTTGCATGGGGATGGTTTATAAACTCTACCACACTATAAAATGCATTAGTTATCAAATACTCTCTAAGTTTTTTCTGAAATAGTCTTTTATCATTGATAGTTTTAATATCATCAGGAAGATTATTAAAAAGTTTAGCTCCTGCATAACTTGGCAATTTGTGGTAAATTTCAAGTCTATGAAAATCAGATCTATATAAATTTTTACTCCTTGTATCATAATTATGAAAATTTGTGCCAAATTTTGAGTTGCATTTTGATAGAAAATAATTAATTGTTTGATAAATATACAGTCTTGCTAATGTTAAAATTTCTAAACTACGAAAAGCTGATCGGCACGATTCTCTTCTGCCTATCTTTGCCAAAATTCTTAAAGACTTCTTTTGAAGAATAAATACTCTTGAAAATTTACACTCTCCACAAGCCCCCCACAGAGGTAATCCATATGATAAATGTGGTTGAATGATACCATAGTAAGCTGTTTTTAAAATTTTCGAACTACAATATGACGCTAGTCTGCGCAGAAGAAATATTCCAGAGGACATTTTCTTACAGACATGGTCAATATGGTGTTCCCAAGTTAAATTTTGTTCTAAGTGTAAACCTAGGAATTTTACACATTTAACTTGCTCTAAAACGTGTTCATTTATCATTATTACAGGATTTTTGCTTTCATCTTTATTACCTAATGTGAAATTTATGTAGTTTGATTTTGAATAATTTACTCTTAAGTTTAAACTATTGAAAAATTGAACACAACAATTGACCTGTGTATATGATACACTCTCTATTTTTTCAACTGAATCAGCTGTAAAACTGAGAGTTGTATCATCGGCATACTGTGTGATTTGTTCAACATTTATTAATTCATCTAAATTGTTGACATAGAGTATGAACAATACTGGCCCAAGAATTGAGCCTTGGGGCACACCATAAGCTATATTTTCTATTAATACTTAGGATCTGGCATCTTTGTAATAGCTTCACACTTCTTAGAGTCAGCTTCGATTCCATCCGATGAAACAATGTGTCCTAGAAATTTAACTCTTCTCGTATTAAAAACACATTTTTCGTTTAGTGGCTTCCGACAGCTTCTCAAGTACTATTATGTCCAAGTTCTTGTAGTGTTCCTCTTCATCCTTTCCAAAAATTAGAACATCGTCCATGTGGCAAACTACTCCTGGAATTCCTGCAAGGATTCACATCATTTCTCTAGAATAAAACTCTGGTGCACTGGATATTCCGAACGGCAGACGATTGAAACAGTAGCGACCAAAAGGAGTTATGAATGTTGTAAGTAATCTCGAAGATTCTGCAAGTGGTATCTGCCAATAACCACAGTTGGCATCCAGCTTAGAGAATACTTTGGCATTCCTAAGACTAGCAAGTGACTCATCAACGGTAGGCAAAATAATGTGTTCCCTCTTAACATTATTGTTTAATGTAGTCAAATCAACACAAATTCTTATTTGCCCATTTGGTTTTGGTACAATTACAATACCAGAGCACCATTCGGTTGGAGTATCCACTGGAGATATAACACCCAACGCCACCATCCTGTCAAGCTCCTCCTTGAGCTTAGGTCTAAGTGGTAAAGCTACTCTTCTTGGGCTCGATAAAATGTAAGGATGAACCCCATCCTTGAGCTTTATTTCATACTCCATTTTCATTTTCCCCAATCCAGAAAATAAACTAGGGTATTTTTCTCTAGGATCAAACTTAAAATTAGGATTAGAACAAACTTGATGTATCCATTGCAAAATGTTTAGCTTTTCAACAGCTGGTCTTCCTAGTAATGTTTCATTTAAGTTATGTAATACATAAATATCTTGAAAAAATGAGTTTTTGTCCTATGAAAGTTTTGCTGTAAAATTTCCCCTAACTTGTAGTTGATTTTCACATGAATCAAAAAGATTGGAACTTGTGTGTCGTAACTTATATTTTGAAAAATGTTTAGAGTACAATTAATCAGAAATTAGTGTAACGTCCGCCCCAGGATCGACTTTGAATTAAATATCCTTACCTTCTACTTGTGTACAACAATCCTCCAGGGTTGACTATTAAACTCATTCCCATTTACCACCCCAAGGAACGCATTATGTTGTACCTCTAAACATGCATAATTTTGTTGAATTTCCCCAACATTTGAGGTACCAGCCTTTTTAGCTTTAAAACAAACCTTAGAAAAATTACCCTTCATTGAACAGAACTTACATTTTGCATTTAAAGCTGGCCAGTTGTTCATATGCCCCTTTTCATATCGTTTCCCACAACGTATACAAGTATTTGTTTTACCCCCGGTGCTAGGTAAACTTACATTATCGTTTGTACTTGGAACTTTTGATTTAGTAACAGTTTTCCTGTTAAAATAAGCATTAGACTTAGTAATCTTATCTACATTTACAGAAATATCAGCATACTGGTGTAGAATAGCTTGCTGTTTCTTTACAGATTCACTCTGCCTAGCTTTTTGAACTGCAGTTTCTAACGTTAGATTTTAATCAAGCTGTAAAACTTCTGAGAGTTTCTTATCTAGTAGCCCTACGACAAACCTGTCCCGAATGAGTTCATCTCGCAGGTCTTTGTAGTTACAATTATCAGCTAATGTATGTAATGCTGTAACAAAACTATCTATAGTCTCACTTGGTAGTTGAACTCACAGATTAAATTTAGCCCTTTCGTAAATCAAATTCCTCTTTGGAATAAAATTATTATTTAATTTATTAACAACTGTAGTGTAAGATTTAAGCTCTGCATCGGACAATTTAAGAGCATTTAAAACTTCTTCTGCTTCAGGTCCCATTACGTAAATTAACGTAGCCTACTTACTTGTATGTCTTCATTTCTTTGGGCTAGACTACTAGCCTTTCTTTACCTTTCAAACCTCTGGAACCATGTATTCCATTTTTCTGGAGTCCTGAAATTGAACTGTCCTGGGGCTTGTAGTTGACACATTTCCATCACCTGACCTGCATTTAATCTTTCTGTAGATGTATTAGCTTTATCCTACGACCCTTCATCAGACATTTTACATGTAAATTACCGTAATACAATGCGTTGTAATGTAAGGAAACACTAATGTAAATGGTAAGTCAGGATTTATTTAAAAAAATATCAACTACTAGTGTACAACCAAAATGTAAACAAACATTCTTTTTTGTATAAAAACATCTGGTTATCAAAAAATATGTAATTAATTCATTATTTGAAAGAGACTGTAGTTAATATCAATGTATACAGAACCAAATAAGTAGAGACATCCCATGTTAAAAAATATTAGTTTTGCCCCCAAAAACCAGAGGAAAATAAAGCGCTGATACTAGGATTACTTCTCCTTACTGTCACGAGAAGCGCTCTTTCTACCTCTCAAATGTCTAAATGAGCATATTTGTTTACAAAAAATCAAAACAATAACAAACCTCTTTAAAATTATTCTAGTCATCTGTTTCCATTCAACCAATCAGGATAATCCTTACCATCTTGGTGGTGCTATCTGTGTTTCAGGGGCGGCGTTCTCACTTCCTCACAAGGATGTCCCTACTTATTCGGTTCTGTATACATTGGTCGGGTTCACGTTCATTCACCGCATCCACCGCAACCGGGATTTAGGTAGTCACGTGACAAATCCCAATGGCCACCTGATAAATCCCGGTGGATCCTGGTGACGTCATTTTGCTGCCGTCTTATGAACCCACCGGGATTTTGATTGTTGACGTTCATGTGCTAACCGCAAAAAATCCACCGCATCCCGGTTGCGGTGGATGTAACGTGAACCCGACCATTGGTAATATCAAAACCAACTCCCTCTGAAAGTTGCCTCCGATTGGTTCTGTGCTAACGGCCTCTTACTCAATGAGGAAAAAACTGAAAATGTAATTTTTAGCCTGAGAAATTTTGAAATCAATGATCCGAATTGTAATGTCACTGACAAAGTCAAATTTCTTGGACTGTACATTGATAGGCAACTGACCTGGAACTCGCATGTAGACTTCATTTTAAAAAGATTAAGTAGAGTAATTTTTTTATTGAGTCAACTCAAATCTTGTGTATTTATTTATTTATTGTAAACACCTACATACAATTATTGTAGGCCTATGTTTTTAAGGTGTATAATAAGTAACATAATTATTATAACTAAACACTATGGTAATTTCACATTAGATTTATAATTCTTCATGCTTCATTTTACTTTAATAATTTAGTCTTCTCTATCAATGTACTCTTCTATTGAATAAATGGTTTTTGAAATTAGATAGCTTTTCAGTTTTCGGTAAAAATCTTCTTATTTTCTTCTAATTTTATATAGTTTGGTAGTTTTCGAATAAATTTAACACCTATATAACTTGGAATTTTATTATAAAAATTTAAATTATGGTGGTTTGTTGTAGAATACTTATTATTTCTAGTGTAATGATTATTATTTACATTCTTAATTTTGAGTAAATAGTGTTCTTTTGTGTATTTAATCGTCTCAAAAATATATAATCCAAATACAGTTAAAATTTCCATCTCAGCAAAATATTTCTTTACAGATTCATTATATTTCAAATTTAGCATTATTCTCAAGGCTTTCTTCTGAAGTACAAGTATTGTGTTTAAATTTTGACGAGATGTGGATCCATAACATGTTATTCCATAGGCAATGTGGGATTGTATAAGAGAGAAATATGCAATCTTCTTTACTGTCATATTACAATAATTTGATATCCTTTTTAAGATCCAATCTTTTTGCTTATGAAATTTATATGTCCATTAAAACTTAAATTCTTGTCAATTATTACGCCCAAAAACTTGGTTTCTGCTACTTATGTTATTATGTTCAAATCACAATAAATTTCTGGAGAAGGTTGGTTTTTGTTTTTGTAAGTATTAAAAGAAATAAAATTAGTTTTTACATTATTTAATAAAAGATTTTTGCTATTAAAATATTGTTTGATGTATGTTAAATTGATAAATGAAGAAATTTCTAAAGACGTTAGTGATTTTCCTGTAATTAGTAAATTTGCATCATCTGCATATAACAACATTTTATTTTCATCTGTATCTAATAGTAATTTTGGTAATCCTTTTATGTAACAAATGAATAGTATCGGGCCCAGGATTGACCCTTGAGGGACTCCATACCTGATCTTCTGAGGTGTAGATTGATTATACTCCAATTTTGAGCTACTTTCAGATTTATATTTAATTTCTACGTATTGAGTCCGATTTTGTAGATAGCTATTAAACCAATCGAGGGATTTTTTACATACTCCAATTTTATAAAGAGTTTGAACTAATTCTTCATGCTTAACACTGTCAAACGCACGACTCAGGTCCATGAAAATACTGATTGCCTTTTCTCCCCTATCAATTGCACTTACAATGTTTGTAACGAAATCTGCTATAGCTGTAGTGGTTGATTTTCCTGATTGAAATCCATGTTGTTCTTCATCAAAAAGGGAATTAGATTTCAAGTATTCAATTAATTGTTTGTATACTACTCGTTCGTAAATTTTTGAAAAGGTAGGTAATAATGAAATAGGTCTATAATTTTTTACGTCTGTTTTACTTCCTCTTTTATGTATCGGTACAACTTTTGAAATTTTAAGTTTTTCAGGAAAAATGCCAGATATTAATGATGCATTCCCCAAATGTGTTAATGGTTTGGCAATACTTTGAACAGTTTTCTTGATTGTTGAAGTTGGTATCTCATCGTATCCTGAAGAATATTTATTTTTTAAGGAGTTAATAATTATAATTCTAATTTCCTTCTCTTCCACTTGTTTTAATGTAAATTTCTTTGTAGTGCCCATTTCAATTTCTGGATTTATATTTTCTGTTGCTTTATTTAATAGATTAGGAGAAATAAGATCATCAACCGCATTTATGAAAAAATTGTTAAAAGATTCACTAATTTGGAGAGGGTCTTCAATTTCTTTTCCATTGACCTTGAGCTTTAGATTTTCACATGATGGGTTAGATGTTTGTTTTCCTAATTCTGAGTTTATTAAGCTCCAAATTGAGCAAGTTATATTTTCAAATTTTTTTATTTTTTCATTGAAATAATTAGCTTTAAATGATAAAACTTTACTTTTGTATGATTTTTTCAACATTTTAAGTTCAGTAGTGAATGCGTTATCCCTCACCGTTCTCGTATATTTACTCAATTTTATTATATTTCTTTTATCTTTCTTCAATTCATTAGATAACCATCCAACTTTCTTTTTCTTATTGGTTAATACAAATTTAACTTTAGGAAAATGTAAGTTAAAATACTGAAGAAATAGTGTGATGAAAACATCATATTTCTTGTCAATAGGAGCATTATACACACATAACCAATCTTCTTTGGACAGTGTTCTATTAAAGTTATTTATATTTTCCGGACTGTATATTTTTCTAAACTGAATAATTTTCTTTGAATCTTTTTCTTTAACATTATTTATCTCCAATATTTGTGCATCATGGTCAGAAATTTCAGTAATTACTCCATAAACATGCAATTGATCATTCCCTATATTAGTTATGAAATTATCTATCCCACTTTCACTTTTCTCAGTGATTCTAGTAGCAAATTTTACCAGATAATTCATTCCATGTGTAAAAAGTATATTTTTAAATTTATTTAAACAACTGGATTCTTTTAAAATATTGATATTGATATCCCCTGCAATTACAATATACCTATAGGATATGCTTAGAATAAGTAAGAGACTGTCTAATTTTTCTAAAAATCCTGCTTGGAAACAATCACGTGGAGTTCTATATATACAAGCAAATATTAACGTTAATTTTTTCATTTTAATTTTCGTGAGGCAACATTCAAATTCCTTTTCTTTCAATAGTAGGGTAATATTTGGTATTTCTATTTTCTTTGCTTTTATGTTATCCTTACAAAATCTTGCAACCCCACCACCAGAATTTTTTGTTCTTGCATAATAGCTTGATAAGTAATAGTTGTGCATGTGCACTCTTTCTATGTCTTCAGCTTTCATCTTGTGTTCACATATTGCAACTACATCTGGTTGAGTCTCATCTAAAGTAATATGTAACAAATCCAACCGTGATGCAAGATCTTTTGTATGTTTTGGTGAAATATTATTAAATTTTGTATACGCTTTTTCATTATGGGCCTACTCTTACTCCTACCGTCAAAAACATTTAAATATTTACTATCTTTTGAATTATGAATTTTTAAATCTTCTGTTAGGTTATCCCCATTAGTTGCCCCAGTTTGTAGTTTAAAGTCTGGGTTAATATACAGGGTGTCCAGTTTCCACCTTTACAAACTTTTTCAGGTTATTAAGCATGCCAAAACAAACAGAAAAATCATATAAACATATGTCCGGAAATGCTTCGTTAAGCCGCTAGCCGCCATTTTGTTTTTTACACTTAAGAAATTTTATTTCCGTAACGGGTTGTTTTATGTAGTTCATATTTGGCATATACCTTAATCACACCAATGCTCATTTTTAGAAAAAATATTATTTTTTTCCGATCAATATTTTCAAAATAGCGGCCATTTTAAATTTTTAAACTCAAATATCTAAAAAACCGTAAATTTTATAAAAAAGTTACTAGTCATAAAAAAGTTGACAAATTAAATTATCTAAACATTGATACCAAGTTTGTAAGGATACAACAACAAATAACGGAGTTATTGAGATTTTTCTCTTAAAATAACCTAAATTGGCATTAACCATAGTGCAAAATCAGTGTTTTTCTACAGGAAAACCACCATAACTCCGTTATTTGTTGCCGGATCCTTACAAACTTGGTATCACTGTTTAAATAATTTAATTTGTCAACTTTTTTGTGTTTAGTAAAATTTTTATAAAATTTACGGTTTTTGAGATATTTGAGTTTAAAAACTTAAAATTGCCGCCATTTTGAAAATATAGATCGGAAAAAATAATATTTTTTCTAAAAATGCGCATTGGTGTGATTAAGGTACATGCCAAATATGAACTCCATAAAACAATCCGTTACGGAAATAAAATTTCTTAAGTGTAAAAAACAAAATGGCGGCTAGCGGCTTAACGAAGCATTTCCGGACATATGTTTATATGATTTTTCTGTTTGTTTTGGCATGCTTAATAACCTGGAAAAGTTTGTAAAGGTGGAAGCTGGACACCCTGTATTTTGAGACAATGGAGAAAAAGAAGACTTGTCATTCACACCAATGGAAGTGTTGCAGTGTTTGTGTTTGACCTCATGCTTTTGCATATCGTTATTGAGTTTTAACCTATTATTGCTGTTAGTAATGAAATAGTTTACTTGTTTTCTTTTCATTTCTTTATTTAAGCTCTCCATTATGAGTTTTGCAAAAAGGCGTTTCCCATTACTATTGATGTGAAGGCCATGGCTTGTAAAGGAACGACGGTTTAATGTTCGGAGATCTACAATACGTACATTTTTTGTTCTTAAAACTAATTCTTCTATATAATTGTTTATAAGTTCTATTTCCTTATGAACCGGACTGTTTTCACTCTTATCGTTTCTTTTTAAAATTGTAGAAATACAGATTGGCTTGTTCTTTTTATCTAATTCCTTAAGCTTTTTCTCTAGGTGTAAATAAATATCATTAGTCTTGCCATCTAGTGAATCGTTTGTGCCCCCAATAATTACAGCGGTGTCAAATTCAGTACCAATAGTATCATCAATTACAGAAAGCAATGATCTGTTCGGCATGACTTTTCCTGTGGCTTTGACAGTACCATCACTTAATAAATTAATGTTTTTTGATATTCCCCTACCTTGACTGTCTGAGATTATAGCCAGTTTTAAGTGATTGGGCCAATAATCATGACTATTAGAATTGCAATTGCTTGTTATCTTCTGATTGTGTCTTACTTTATTCTGGATGTTATTTGTTATTTCATTCTTTTCATTTTTTATATGTTTGTTATCGTTTAGATTCACTGATGTAGTTTTATTCAATATTGAAGGAGTGAGTTTCTCGTGTACACTCACTGGTTCGTTCAATGCAGATGTATAATTTGAGTTTGCTTCTTGATGTAATTCAGACATATTTACTTTTGAGGAAGATTTATTCGTATGTTCATGTTGATCATAGTCATAATTGTTCTTTATGATTACCTACTCCTTGATTCCAATTATTGTTAGGAATGGTTTGTAATAATAAATTCCAAAATAACTTATTGCTAACGGCAGAAAATAGATCTTTATAAAGTAAAAATGCCAGTAAAGATCTCTTTAGAAAAATGAGTTCCTGTTTAATTTCAGGTATTACTAGTTTTAGGATGTTTAATCTTTTCTTCAATAAAATGATTTTACTTACAAGGAATTCTGTTATTATGATAACAAAAATACCACAGTCGTCCGTATTAACTTGCTGGGGTGTACATATTTTTTGGATAGGTAAATTTTTCATACCAATATGTTTAGAAAGTTTCTTTGCTATAACTTTGGCATGCTTTTAATTGTAGTTATTAATTGAATTAAAATAATAGAATTTTTGTCCAAGTTAGAATAAAGCATTAGACTCCAATGGCTACCCGCTTCGTCAAGCACTGCTGGAGCATCATTTAAGCCGCGGTCCGACTAGGCTGGTTACCAGCCGCTAATTACTAGCCGCTAGTAAATATCGCCATCAGCTAGCGGATCTGAAGGGTTCACATTTAAAGTAAACCAGCCGCCAGTACAGTTGCTGCTAGTACTATTGGATGAACGTTTTGACTTGAAAACATTGTGTGTCATCGGCTCCCGCGCCACTCTTCTTCGACTTTTTTACTTTGTAAACTTCAAGTCTGTATGTATCACGCAGACTTTAAATTTTTTTCTTCAATGCGGGCAAACTTGCGCTTAATCCTTGTTCATCAAGCCGTTGAAGTAACTCTTCATAAGCTGAGTCTTTGGCATTTTTGTTTATGTAGTCTGCATTCGAAACATCCCACAAGCAAGGATAATTTTGCAAAATGTCTAAAAATGTTATAACTTATTTACCCGACCACTTGATGCTGTCCACCATATTCACCGTCAATTGCGAAAAAGTACAAAATAAAAACACTGCAAACACTGACACAGCGGACAAAACTAGACAGGTTAATTCGCCAGCCGCTTGTATGAGCTACTAGCCACTAGCCTAGGGGTTCACATTGGCTGGTTGGCGCCAGCGAAGTGATCACGTGACTGCCAGCGGATGGTACTAGCGCTAAAAAGTTAAACATGACCAGCTTGCGACTTCGGCTAGTAAACACTAGCCCGCTGGCATTTACCAGCCGCTAGTTCTGGATCAGACTAGGCTGGTTGCTAGCAATATCACCAGCGGATATTTACTAGCGGCTAGTAACCAGCCTAGTCGGACCGCGGCTTTACTGGTATAAATATGAAAGAGTCATCGTGTACTTTAGTATCTTTTAAAATTGAACAAGGGTCGTCCGTGTGTTTGATAGCTAGTGCCATTGAAGGCGGCATTAAATAGATGTTTTTGCCTTTTAAACATTTTTCTGAAAATACTTGGAAATATTTACATATTACATCATCTGTGATCCAACCTTTGCAGAAATCATACATAACAGAAACTTTTTGTTGCTGCACCATCTTTGGTTCAGATAAATTATTATTTATAGTTGCGCTGTGATTTGACATTTTTAGAAAATACGGTTCTTTAATTAACCCTTGCTTATTGAGGCATTCCTTATGTGTGGCCTGTATGTGGGACTTGAGTCTATGGAATGGTTTATTACAAATTGGACACACCTCTTTTTCATTACAACTTGTATTACTTGTATTGACCGGTCCAGGATTTAGTTCAATGTCTCCACTTTGGAGGATTAATAAACAAATTGCAAAATAGCTATTAACATTTTTGTATATTTGGTTTACTCTGCTTTTCCTCTTCATTTTTCTGGCCATTTTAGAAAAGTAGTTAAGAGTAATGTTCCTTATAGAATTGTGGTTAGTCACTACCATGCATAAATATTTTGCATTAATGTTGCTTTTGTCCTTTAGGTTCGAAAGTAGCCTTAATATTAAGTAGTGCTAGTAATGATGAAAGAATTATAAATTTCCAAATAAACGGCATTTTAACAATCATCTTGTGAGTATGAGAATAAATGTCAGTGTGCAAGATATAACCTAGATCGTTAGTGGTCAATGTAAAACTTATGTTTTGGAAATTTACTTATCAACTTATAAAGTGATATTTGAGTTAATATAGATTAAAATACCTTAAATGATTCACTACATTCGTAATATAGTTAACTTAAACGTAAAAACAATTTTAAAATTAATATTTTTCAGAAGAAATTTTTTGGTTTCACTGTTTTGTTTACACCAGCTGAAGTACATATATGGAAAGTTCATATATGTACCTGCCAACTATGTAAGAATGAGTTATTTTGCCTTTTTCCAATCTTTGCTAAAATATGGTTTGCTCTTTTGGGGTAATGCTAGTAGCGTCAACGATGTTTTGATATTGCAAAAGAAGGCCCTCCGTATATTATCTGATGCAACTCCCAGGGAACACTGCAAGCCTCTTTTCGTAAATAAAAAATCAGCACTGTAATTAACTTGTACATTTATGAACTAAAAAATTATGCAATCAAGAACTTGGTAAACTGCACCCTCAACAAAGACATACACTCCTTCATCACTAGGAGTAAAAATAATTTAAGTTTTCAATTTTGCAGACTCAGTAAGTCGTTGGGCAGCCATATTGTTCTCTCTAAGAAAGTATATAATAAGCTGTAAAACCACATTGCCATGTATCCTGCTAATAAGTTCTTGAAGAAACTAAACAATTTTTTGGTCAAAAACCCTTTTTATAACATCAAGGGATTTTTTTGAATGCAACAAAATAATATTGTAATTTTGCTAAGGAGGCCAATTATTTCCTTTTATTACTGTCTTGAACATTTCATATTTATATTGTATTCTTCTGGCTTTTTACCACACTGCATCAATGTATTTTCAGCTTTTTCTGTATTAACCGGATATTGATAAGTGTTGTTGAACTTATTAACCAGACAATCTTTTTACTGCCACTGACTCCCATGCATGTATTTGCCGATGACAATATATTCATTATAGTTTGACATTTCCATAGTTTGACACTTCTAATAATTAAGTGCTAATAATAATTAATTAACTCGATAATTAAGTGTTGAATTATCGAGGTTCTTCTGTATTAATATCCAAACTTAAAATTTGAGTATCAATGTCAGATAAATTTGATATGATACCTTCAATGCAGATTTTACTTTCTGGAATATTTGTCATGAAATTTTCCAAGCAAGTGGCAGTTGTATCACAGACCCTGGTAGGAAATTTAACCGTATGTATCAAGCCATGACTTGGGAGCATATTATACATAAGGGTGGAATGAAGTTAGTGTTTAATATTTGAAGGGCACAAAATAAGCACCAAATGTGATAAAACTTTGTGTTAAAATTTTTTTATTCAAACAATTGTGGCCAATAGAGGTATTTTTCATATTTTTCAAAATTTGGTACTTTTATTGGAAAATCTTAATTTTCTCAGAAAACATGACCTTGTGTATCTAAATTACATTTTTGGATCCTACAAAGTCAAATCATTTATTCCTTTAGGTACATTTTGTACAGTTGGATATGTCTTAAAATACAAGTGAAATTGCACTTATGTCATATAATAGGGGAGAGAAGGTTAATCGTGCGCAGCGGGTAATGTTGCGCATCGTAGTTTTTCATGAATGAAATAAGTTACAAAGCTCCAGTATGTGCTGCAGCCTAGCGGGGGACTCAACAACTAATACGCGACCTCGTGGTTTTCGCCACCGAAATTTTTGAGGTTATGAGAGGCCAAAATCTAAAAGTCGTGTGTGTGATGTTATTTTTGCGCCTGAGAAAATAGTAAGGTTAGGGCAGTTCTTTAGATAACTTAATACTTAGGCCTATTTAATATTACAACTAATGGTAGTCTTTGCTTTATCGTTTGAACCAATTAATTTGTGGTTTTATCCCTTCTTAAGATAATGAAAAAATAAAATACTTTCGAATGCAACATCAGGTAATGGTGCGCACGATTCCCCCCCCCCCAAGTAATTATAGGTAAGAAAAAAAAATACTTCCCCTTTTTACATTCTTGTTTACAGATGCTCATCATAAACTATCCGTCCTGGAGTCATGCAGATAGCTGAGGTGCAGACACAGCAGAAAATTAGCCTACGTGTGCTAATATTGCATTAACCCTTGAACAATTTTGTAATTTTTAAGGGTATTGTAAAGCTCAAAGAAAGTATTGTTTGTCTTTATGACATTCCATTGATATTGAATTTATATTAATGAAACACATTTATTCTAATTATTTCAACCCATACGTTCCTGCGCACCATTACCCACCCCCATATGCGCACAATTACCCGATGGGTAGGGAAATCGTGCGCAAGTGCATATTCTTATATAATGTTGTATATTTTATTATTGTTAATATATATGATAATGAAAATTTTTTATAAGAAACTACATTAAATACCAAAGAGTTTGACTTATGTATTGGTAATTTTTGCACGCATATTTTCTGTGAAGAATTTTTTCCCCTTAGGTGCTACCCTTCTTTCCCCTATATAAATGTACAATCAAGGCAAGAAAGATAAAAAATCACAGATTTCAGTTTACAATTACACATAAATATAGTTGACAATCACAGATAACAGAAAAATAAATATAACCTAACTCGTACATAAAATTTAATATCGAGAACAAAGTATACTGTTAAAAACTTATGACACTAGAAACTCCTGTAGCGAATAAAAAGGATTAGCCAAGAGCCAACTCATAAAGTTATCTAAAGACTTCTTACTAAGTATGGGAGTTTGGATTAAATTCTAACTTGTGAATAATTTTGTTAAAAATTCTTAAGCCTATGGAAAAGTGAAATTGTAGTGATTTGGATAATCTTAAAAAGCTATAGTTAACACTATTTCTGCTTCGAGTATTATGCTTATGAACATGTCCTCTGAAAGTGAGGTTAGGTAATTCATTTGATATATACTTGACTACTTCAAAAATATACAAATTAATAACTGTCAGAATCTTTAATTCCACAAACAAAGGTTTACAATGACAACTAAAACCAGCTTTAGCCATTATACGAATTATTCCTTTTTGAAGAAAGAGAATGTTGGAAATTTTATTTGAATTTCCCCATAAGATCAACCCATAATTCAAAACTGACTGAAAAAACCCAAAATACACAATTCGCAAGTAGTCCAAAGTAATATGATTTTTCAATCTTCTGAAGAGAAAAATAATTTTAGAAAGTTTGGAAGAAATAAAATCAACGTGGGAATGCCAACTGAGTTGGGTGTCAACTTTTATTCCCAGAAATTTACACTGATCGGTAGCACCCTGAGGACAATCAGTGACCTTCCTGAGGCTAAACAATAGACTTTTTGTTTTTGACTCATTAAGTAAGAGGCTATTGGCTCTAAACCAAACTGAGGCCTCATTTAAAGTGTCCTTAACAAGGTCAGAAAGGGTAGCCAAGCTATCACTCCTACAGAACAACGTTGTGTCATCTGCAAACATGTAACAGCCTGAACTGACATTAATATGCAAGTCATAGACAGATATTATAAACAATAGCGGCCCCAAAACCGAGCCTTGAGGCACGCCAATATCGACTTTCAACGGTGCAGATTGCCCAAGACCGGTTTCAACTAATTGGAAACGATTTACAAGGTAGAACTGAAAGAATTTTAGATGTGAATCTTTAATACCATAATATTGAAGCTTTGCTAAAAGTATCTCATGATCAATGCAGTCGAAGGCCTTGCTCAGGTCACAGAAGGTAGCCTAGCTGAGCAAAGCCCCCGTCCTCAAATGTGCTGATCACATCTTTGACAAGACTGTCAACAGCATGAACAGTCGATCGCCCATACCTGAAACCAAATTGCAAATTGCAAAAAAAAATCCCATTATTTTCAAACTGGTCACATACTAATGATTCAAAAATTTTCATTTCATTTCATTTATTTCCAACGGCAAAGCCAATTTACATGCGAGAGACATACATTATGAACTTATATTACTATACAGATGAAAAAGATTACTTGTGACTAGAGTGATAATGCTAATCTATACTTATTTAATACGCTAAGGGTTTTATTGTCTTGAGAACTCCTCCTACACTTTTCAACCGATTTTCAAGTTTTTGGTGTCGTTGGATAGGGCTTGGTCTGTAGTTGTTTCCGCCAAAAACTGATGAGAATCGGACTGAAAATAAAGGCGCTATTCACCATTGAAATCTCAAAATTTCCCACTTCAATAACATTGGGATTAAAACAACGAGGTTAAATAGATATAGAGTGCTCATCACATGTTAATTTTGTGTCCCTTTTTAATATGCGCCATTTTACCCATAATTCCCGCCGTTTCCTTGGCAACCATCCCACACTTTACTCTCGTTTCCTTGGTTACTAGTTTTAGCTATTTGGTCACTACAAGCTTCAAAAATCACAGCTTACCCAGATAGCAAGGAAGCTTGAATCAAGCCTTGACTTTTCCTCGATTTTTAATTGCAGCGTAAGCCTTAAATTTGAGCATCGATTCGAGTCCGATTCGAAATAACCAAAGATAATCAAGGCTTGAATTTGTTTCTCCCTTTAATGTCAATGTAAGCCTTGAATTTAATCATCTAATCGATTCCGATTCGAAAGCACCAAAAAGTTAAAGAAGGCTTGAACTTACCTCTCCCTTCAATTGCAATGTAAGCCTTGAATTTTATTATCCAACTAAACTCAATTCACGTTTACGAATCGAACTCGAATCGATACCGATTCACGGCACTTCGTCCCGACCAATCACAAGCCGTCCAACGCTGTCCCACAATGCAGTGCGCGGCTCCCGAGGATCGATTTATCATCGATTTTGTATAGATTTTTCGGGACGAGACGGGCCAACGCCATTACTTTCTTACCAGACTCCGAAGTTATCAGATGTGTATTTTACTGTTCCGATTTTTCAGTAAGTTTTTGGTCTTGTGTTTATTCAAGCCTTTATAAATTTTTTATCCTCTTCAAATCTCTTTAAGTCTCTTTGTTCTTCTGCCGCTGATATTACACATTAAAGTGGAATAATACATCACGTGGTTAGTGTAATTTATTTAGTTTAGTTTAAAACAGAAATTAGTTAAGTACAAATTAATTAGATTACTACTCAAGTAGGGGGAGTATCTCGATTTTTGAATTATTTGTAGGAATAATTTGTGAAATTGAGTTAGGCATATGTAAGTGTATTTCATATTCTCAGTAACTTAACATTTAAAAGTAATTTTTTTATAAGTCCTTTTTTTAGTAAATTTTTGATTATGTACTCAGACACCCACCCCGTTTTGAAAGGTATGAAATGTATATATGACCCAAACACATACATACCTTTTAAAACGGTGGTTTTAAAACGGGAGTTCTGAGTACATAATCAAAAGTTAACTAAACAAAGAACTTATAAAAAAATTACTTTTAAATTATACTGAGAATATGGAATAAACTTACATATGCCTAACTCAATTTCACAAATTAGGCCTACAAATAATTTAAAAATCGAGATACTCCCCCTACTTAATTAGTTAATCTAATTAATTTGTACTTAACTAATTTCTGTTTTAAACTAAACTAAATAAATTACACTAACCACGTGATGTATTATTCCAGTTTAATGTGTAATATCAGCTGCAGAAGAACAAAAAAGACTTAAAAGATATTTGAACGAGACTAAAAAATGTATAAAGGTTTGAAAAAGAATCGAAAGACTTGAAAAACAATTGAAACATTTTCGAGAGAGGCTTTAAAAGGCTTGATAGAGCCTTGAAAAGTACTTGAAAGAGGCTTGAAAAAGGCTTGATACACATTTGAAAAATGCTCGAAAGGCCCTTGAAAAAGACTTAAAAAGAGCTTGAAAATATTTAAAGGCTTGAAAAAGACTTGATAAACCATTGAAAAAGGCTCAAAAAAGACTCGAAAAAGACTTGAAAAAGGCTTGAAAGAGGCTCGAAAAACACTGGAAAAGGTCTCGAAAGATGCTTGAAAAAGACTTGAATAGAGCTTGAAAATATTTAAAGGCTTGAAAGTGACTTGAAAAAGAATTGAATGAAACACTTGATTCGAGTTGAAATCGATTTCACATCACGGTGACTAAGAGCCTTGAATCAAGTTTGAATCAAGTTTTCAGGCTCGATTGGTAAGGTTTGAATCAAACTTTCAAGCCTCGAAAATCAAGCTTGAATCAAGTTCGAATCAAGCTTTTTTTGCTATGTGGGTATGCTCTTAAAACATCTGATTATTTGTTGTTTTGTTGTTTGTTTTTAAAACGAATTTGGTTTTATGGTCTGTGAACAGGCTATTGAGATTGGTTACCATAGAAACATCGGATAGCTGTGGGTAATATGGCAAAAAACACGTGGGGAAAGTGTTAAACAAAGGACTGGTTACCAAGGAAACGGCGGGAATCGTGGGTAAAGTGGCGCCAGTCAAAAAGGGACCCTTTTCCCTATCTGGTGAGCACTCTATATCTATTTAATCTCGTTGGATTAAATAAAGCATTTTAAACATCTGTGAATAATCAGCTGTAAATACGTGTAGTTTTGGTGATTAAAGATATTCACAATATTGGATTGTTCGGATGTCATTGTTTTCGAAACTCAATCTGTCCTTAAGTTTTCGACTTCCATATTATGCATCTAACATGTCGGCGGAATTATATGCAATTTTCGAGGCTCTAAATTACATTTCAGAATGTGCAAGTACTAAATTTATAATTCTGACTGATTCAAAATCCTCTATACAAATTATATTAAATGCCCTTCAAGGAAAATCTGACGAATTTTTGGTTTTAAGTATTATTGAAAGAATGATTGCCTTGAAAAACTCTAAAGAAATTATCTTACAGTGGATTCCAGGACATATCGGGATTTTGGGAAAAGAAAGAGTTGATAAAATTGCCAAAGAAGCCACTACTAATTATACGCTGACTGAAGTTAAAAGACGCTATATCCTAAAATCGGACTTTGTCTACGTAATTAAGAAAAACATCCTTCAAATATCCGAAACTGAATTTGACCAATGTAATAAAGGGGCTTGGTACAAATTTGTTCAAAGCGTACCATCAAAATTTCCTGGTTTTACCTCATTCATATGAACAGCTACCAAACTTCCTTGATGTGTCGTTTACGATTTGGTCATGTATTTACAGCCACTAAGTTGTTCCAAATTAAAAGGATTGAATCTCCGCAGTGTCGTTTTTGTGATCAAGATGTATTGGAAACGATTCAACATATTGTCATGGACTGCCCTCAATTTTCTGAAGAGAGGGCTTGTTTATTACAGTTGTACAATAAAGCAAAATTACCAGTTCCTGCAGATTTAAGAGTGATTCTAAATGTTGAGAGACATGTTTTTTGGCCTCATATAGTTGATTTTTTGTTCCAAATTCAAAGAAAATTTAATATTCAAAAGTTCTAAATTTATAGTGGAAATGCAAGAGTAGATTTAATGTGCTATTTACAATGACTTTCTTTTGTATGTGTTTTTGTTCTTTGTAACTGTTTGTTCTGTTATAACTTGTAATGTTTGATGGCTTCTTGGGTTAATGCTCGAGCCATAATAAAGAGAGAAAAAAAAAAACTTTTGTATTATATTAAAATAAATTGCTCGATTTTGAGCAACACGTATACTAGTAATAATAATTATGCTGAACAAGTAATTACAACAGAGAGTATTAATTTAAATATATAGAGAGATAAACAACATAAAAAATAATAACAATAACATAATTCAATAAATATTCTATACAGATGTTAACATAATAATCTAATAAATATTTAACAATGAGATGATAACAATGATATGCAAAATGGTAACGAAAGTACAGATATCAACATTCAAAAACAGAAAAAAAAACAACAAAACAAAAAGGACACCAGCTGGCTGAGGGCCATCGATCACCGGGTGTGGTCCTTTAAGGGCACCACTAAAAACAAAAATCACCAAAAAAAACACCAAAATGCATGACCCTTTAAAGGCGCCATCAAGATAACTGCACAAAACTATCTATGATGTAAGCTGATAGCTCGGAGGTCTCTCTTGAAGGAACAGTATGACAAGCTGAAGAAGTCGAAACATGGAGGCAGCGCGTTCCCGTGTTGCTGAATTCTCAACATAGTTGAATTAGCATGGTAAGCAGGGGATGTTGAGGGTTTGGCAAATAGAGAAGTGGATCTCGTACCAGTAGGAGTCCTGAAGTTGATCCTTTGAAGAAGTTCCGGACAGTTGAGATCTGAGTTCACCAAACGGTAGAGAAATAGCACATCTTGGTTGAACCGCCTGGCCTCTAAGGATGGAAGCATCAGTGCTACTGCTACTTCTTGGACCGGTGTCTCAAGGAACCTATAACCAATAAGGGTTCCGGCAAATCTTAAGAACCGCCGTTGGATCCTTTCTATTTCTTCACGTAAATAAAGTTGATGAGGAGACCAAATTATAGAACAGTACTCTAGATGAGGGCGAACCAGGGCACAATACAAAAGCTTGACAGAGTATATCATTGAGGTAGCGTGATAGTCTGTAAATTAGGCCAAGGATCTGAGCTGCTTTGTTGCATATTATCCGGACGTGGGCATCCCAACCAAGAGATTGTGTAAAGGTGATTCCCAGATCTTTCACTGAAGATGTACGAGGTAAAGTCTTCCCTTATAATGTGTAGTCAGAGAGGATGGGGAAACTTTTCTACTAAAATTGATGACAACACATTTGTCCAAGTTAAGAGCCATACTATTGTTAGTACACCAGAGACCCACAGTATCCAGATCACCCTGTAGAACAGAAGTATCGGCAGGAAGCTTTATTTTGCTGTAGAGCTTCAGGTCATCAGCAAAAAGTAGGGAAGAACTGTTAAGACCCTCCGTAAATTTTAAACTCAAATTTCTCAAAAACGGCAAATTTTGTCAAAATTTTTATTTGAGACAGAAAAGTTTACAAATTAAATTATCTAAACAATGATACCAAGTTTGTGGCGATCTAACAACAAATAACGGAGTTATTGGGATTTTTCTGCAAAACAACATAGATTTTTTTATTATAATTAATGCAAATTTAAGTTATTTTAATAGAAAAATCTCAATAACTCCGTTATTTGTTGTCAGATCTTTACAAACTTGGTATCATTGTTTAGATAATTTAATTTGTCAACTTTTTTGTCTAGCGGCTTAACGAAGGATTTTAGGACATATGTTTATATGGCCTTTTTTATTTTCATGTGTAGAATCAGCTGCCAAAATTTCTGAACTTCGTAGTGAATCACCCTGTGATGTACTAAATTATCAGTAAATTATCAGTCCATACAATAGCATTATGAGCGGTTAGAATCCCCCAAAAATTTGCGGACGCTATTTTAAATCATTTCTACACCGACAACGGCTGGCCTTACAAATAAATGCTAGACTAAAAATAATTTGGAATCTTTGCTACATACAATATGCCTTATTGTTTACTCGACCAAAAATTTTGAAAACTTTCTCGCATTGTACTTTTAGCGAATTTTCCTATAGAGAATACGCTATTACGGCAGTAGCCGTGGTAAGACCTAAGCCAAGGACCATGTCATTTTGAGGTCCCCAGAAGTCAAAAACACCGTTCCTTCATTTTCATATCTATGTATATATATATGTATGTGTGTATGAGAGAGAGAGAGAGAGAGAGAGAGAGAGAGAGAGTGTGTGTGTGTGTGTGTGTGTGTGTGTGTGTGTGTGTGTGTGTGTGTGTGTGTGTGTGTGTGTGTGTGTGTGTGTGTGTGTGTGTGTGTGTGTGTGTGTGTGTGTGTACGTGGTACTGATAACTTTTGAAGGGGATCTTCGATTTTGATGAAATTTGATATGAAGGTGTAAGACTAGATCTATTTTCATGAGTTCACAAACCAGCATGATCGGGTTATGGGAATGGGGTTTTATGGGGTTTCAAAGGGGTCAAAAATGGGTTTTTTGCATTTTTGGAGCATAATTTTCAAAATTCAACAATTTTAACTGAAACCATTTAAAAGAGCTTAAAAAAAACAAACAATGTAGTATTTTAAATTTTTAACTTGTCATAACAGGTTACGGAGAAAAGAAAAAATAGGTTTTCCATGTTAATCTTATGGGAAATCAACAAAACCCTGAATCTCGCTTATTTATTGGAATAATTTGATAAAATTTGGTACCGGTATGTACATTCACTTGGTAGGGTTCAACTGATATTTGCTTACAACACCCATATGGCGGCAAACCTACGTACTCACTCCTATGGGGTACATGGAAATGAAGAGAACACCATAACTTGATTATATTTGGTATGTACATTCACTATTTAGGATTTAACTGATATTTGCTTACAGCAACCATATGGCGGCAAACCTACATATTCACCCCCATGAGGTTTATGGAGAAAATTAAAAAGTGCCGAATATTGATACAGTTTGATATTTACCTAAAGTAACTATAATATTTCCTAACAAAACTAACATTTTCTAACAACATCCCAAGGCAGCAAACCTACATTCCCATTCCTATGGTGTTTATAAGGAAAATACAATATCTGAAGATCGTTTGGAAATTCGCTGAGTACGCAGGTCTGCTGCGACGGGGGTATTTTTAAGTAATTATTGAATTATTAGTTTTGTCATAAATCATTTCACCTTTTCCTAAAGTTTACAGGACGGTTGAAATGTATGAAAAATTAATTGAATCATATGATATTCGTCAGTATTAAAAATAGTTTAGATTTCAGAAATGCTATTAAAAGTGGGTGTAATTAAAACTAACAATTTCTGATTAGGTAGCCTACGTCGGGTACATCCTGTACATTGAAATGGATGTAACGTATGTTTGATGTTTTTGTGAAAATCATTCTGTAACTATTAAAAGCTGTGTAAGGGTTAACAAGTGGTAGAAATAATCTAACGGGTTAGACTTCAAGCCTGTGATTCGTTAAATGAAATAAGAAACTTTTGGCCTGTAGACTGATCTAGGAGAACGAGCTCTTCTTGCAAGCTTTACAGTTTACAATACCGCTTATTCAAAAAAAAAATTGCTTGGGAGGGAGGGGATATTTCGACCAGGAAAGAAGGGCTAAGTCTTAAGTGTTGTTTATTTTTACTTAAAATATTTACAGTTTTATTTCCATTTTTAATACTAATTTCTATAGTTTGTAATTAATTCAAATTAGTAACAACAAGATCATGTTATGGTGAGCTACATGTATCTTTAAGAAATGCATTATGTACTTTTAAATTATTAGTAAATTTGTATTATATTGAATCCATTTAAATTGAATGTAAAGTTATGAAGCTGGAAAGTGAACAAAGTCGATGGTTTACTGCATGTTTTTGGGTCTGTATAACACTTGTGGCAATTAATTCATTGTTTAAACAAACACTTTTGAAATTCGTATTTGATCAATAATGTAGTTTTAATTTTAAAGGATAAAACTCATTGTTCGGATTCCCTATTTTTTTTAATCATTTTTTTTTTAAATTGCTATGTTTTTATTTGAGCCATAAAAACAACTAATTCTTAACATTGAATTGTCTATAAGAAAATAGTATAATTAACTCAAAAAAATTTACAACAATAATAAATAACTTGAAAATGAAAATTTTTTGAAATTATGAATTGTTGCATGTGCAGTACAGAAAAAATGTCTATTGAAGGTTCCTCTAAATAATATTTCTTTCTTGTGCTGGAGGACATCTCTTATGTACAATCTTCATTAGTCTTGATAAAGACCTATCTATATTTCTAATCATACACCATAAAAATTACTTCAAATTCGTGGAAGTAATGTCAAACACGTCGCGATTTAAAATGTTCAAATATCCTACAAAGGTTTCAAATTTTAAAATTGTGGTTACGAAATGTTTGTTTACAGCCATTTCTGCTGTAGATTATCCATTTAACAATAGTTTTATGGGTTTTTAACGTAAATTATACTTTAATTGGATACTCTTCTTGAAGAGTATCTTCAAGAAGAGTATCCAATTGAAAAAATCTTTAATTTTTTCTTAATTCTTGCATATCTAAGACGTCCAGCAATTAAGTAGTGAGTCCTATATTGTAATCTACTATATATTTGTCAAATACCACTCACTCACGTATCAGAGTATCTCCAAAACAACAAGGCATAGAGGGTTAAAACTTGGCATGTACGGTTCATCTTTGCTAAAAAACGCTCACTAAGAAACGGTTTTGCAAAATTCCGTCAGGGCTCCGCCCAGCACCACTTGGAAATTTCGTTACAATGTTATTCTTATGGAGCACTTAAAATACGAATCTAGGAAACCACGAATCTCCAAAACTATAGGACCTACAGGGTTGAAATTTGGAATGGAAGTTCCTCTTTGTCTATAGGTGCTCACTAAGAAATGGTTTTGTGAAATTCCTTCAGGGCTCCGCCCCACACGACTTCAAAGATTTGATGCAATTACCTGTTGAAGATTCAAAGCTATCAGCTGTTAGTGAAATAATACATTTATAGGATGACATAACCATATGACAATATTTTTATCTTTGTAAACAATTTAACTGGTGTAAAAATGTTTTTAGTTAGAATTTAGGTTAGGTTAGGTTTAATCTACTTTGTCAAATACCACTCACTCAGTATCATCGAATTTTTATAACCATAGGGTATAGGGGGGGGGGGGGTGAAATTTGCCATGGACGTTCCTCTGTGTGAAAAATTGCTCACTAAGAAACGGTTTTGCAAAATTCTTTCAGGTCTCCACCCCACAGGACTTAAAAATTTCCATTTAATATTATTCTTATTGCCAATATTTTATACAAATCAAGGCAACAACGAATCTGAAAAACCATAGGACCTACGATGTTAAAATTTGGCATGGGCGTTCTTATTTGCTCATTGATGCTTACTAAGAAACGGTTTTGCAAAATTCTATCAGGGCTCCTCCACATAGGACTTCAAAATTCTAATGTTATTCATAGCTAATTTTTAGTTCGAATCTAGGAAACAACGAATCTGAAAAACTATAGGATCTATGGTGATGAAATTTGACATGGACTTTCCTCTTTGCTCATATGTACGTGCTCACTACGGAACTGTTTTGCGAAATAATATCAGGGCTCTGCCACACACGATTTCAATTTCGGTCTAATGTTATTCTTATGGCCAATTTTGAATATGAATCTAGGTAACAACGAATATGAAAAATCAAATGACCTAAGGGGTTGAAATTGAAATGGAAGATACACTTTGTCCATAGGGGTTCACTAAGAATCGCTTTTGTAAAGCATCTTTAGGACTTCGCCCCACGGGACTTCTAAATTACTTTTGGGGCCTACGGGTTGAGTTTTGGCATAGACGTTCCTCTTTGCTCACAAATGTCCACTAAGAAACGCTTTCACAAAAATCACTTCAGGGCTTCACCCCAAATGTCTTAGAAGTTTCAATATAATGTTACAATTATGGCCAATTACAATAAGAATTGAAAGAAACGACGGTTCTATAAACCATAGGGCCTTTTGGTCATAGGTGCTCAATAAAAAGTGGTTTACACATTGCCTTCAGGGGTCTGTCCCAAATAATTTTAAAATTACTATAGAGCTTACAGGGTTAATTTTTGACATAGATGGTCATCTTTGCTCATAGGTATTCACTAAGATACTAGATACTGGAGGGGAACCAATAAAATTTTTTCGAAGGACCTGAGGTAAACTTTTAAAAGGAAATTAAGACCTTGAAAAGAGCGATGATATGAAGGTATATTCAAAACAAGAGTAAAGAATGTTATAAACAATGACATGTGAGTTAAAATACAAATATTGAAAAGATATGATAATGAAAGTAAATTATTAAAATAATGAAGTGTGATTTTCTTCGAGTATTACTGTATATAAATTTAACAAATACGGTTTTGGAAATATAGTTTTTGAAGTCCTTTAGGGCTCCACCCCACTGGTCTTAATAATTACTCTGTGGCCTACTGGATTAAATTTGACATTGATGTTACTCTTTGGTCATGGGCATTCACTAAGAAACGATTTTGCGAATTTCTATTAGGTCACCATAGATCCTATGGGTTAAAATTTTACAAGGACATTTCTCTTTACTCAAAGGTATCAAGAAACGGATTTGCATATATAGTTTTTGAACTCCTTAAGGGCTCCGCCCCTCAGGACTTACAACTACTAGAGAGCCTACGGAGTTGAAATTTGACATGGATGTTCCTCTTTGCTCATAGGTAGTCACTAAGAAATTGTTTTGGAAATATAGTTTTTGAATTCATTTAGGGCTCCTCCCCAATGGACTTAAAAATTACTCTATGGCCTACGGTTTTGGAAATTGACATGGACGTTGCTCTTTACTCATGCATGGGCATTCACTAGGAAACGATTTTGCAAATTTCCTTTAGGGCTCTACCCTACAGAACCTTTAAGTTACTATAGATCCTACGGAGTTAAAATTTTACGTGGACATTCCTGTATACTCAAAGGTACTAAGAAACTGTTTTGGAAAAATAGTTTTTGAAGTCCTTTAGGGCTCCACCCACTGGACTTAAAAATTACTCCATGACCTGCGGGGTTAATATTTGGCATGGATGTTCCTCTTTGCTCATAGGAAGTTACCAATAAACGGTTTTGGAAATATAGATTTTGAAACCCTTTAGGGCTCCGCTTCACTGGATTAAAAAAATACTCTAAGGCCTACGGGGATAATATTTTACATGATCTTTCCTCTTTGCTCATAGGTGCCCCGCTCACATTATTTCAATGTATTAATCTTAATGTATATCTTAAGGAAGAAGATTTCGTAGGTCTTAAAAGAGATTAAAAAACAAATTCAACACGGGCGAAGCCGTGACGGGCAACAGCTAGTACTTAATATAATACTTAATATAATAATATAATTAATATAATACTTAATATTGTACTCAAATGTTCTCATATCCATTGCTATCGGTCATTGTTTGAAGGGTAATGAAAAAACAAAATAATTAAAACTATAAATGTAAATTTGATCACTTTGTTGGTTTAACTAAATTCAAAATAATTGTGAACGAACTGCACGTAACTAAAGTCGTATGATACATCTATAATATATACAGCCCCATGTGTAACTGACTGACTCACTGATGATCTTAAATTCCTGAAGCGACCTTTTAAGATAGAGACTTGAAATTTGGCATAGACATTCTTTGAGATGTTTCAATTTAGGGAAAATCATAAAACTACAACTTTTTTACTTTTAAATTATAAAAAAGGTAAAAAATATATATCTGTCGGTAACGTAGTTCAGCCGTATCAGCGTATATCACCGCGTGGTATAGTAGATCACTTTGCAGGTTTTTAGTTCTCGCTTGTGTTTAGATGAACTCTTTCAACTACACCCGTATTTGATACAAATATTGTTTCCTGATTAACATAAACGTCTTATGTAGACCACGGAGTTTCTATGCATAGAGAGCGGTTTATTTCACCAGGGTATTATTCGCTCTGATTAAAGCAGTATAAATGCCCAAAAACTACATATTTTCAACTTTCAAATTATAAAAATTTCTAAAAGGACGAGGTGTACGAGGGAAGTACGTTGGTTCTTAAAGATGTCGCTTGGAGCGCTATTATAGTCGCTTAGTTCTCGCTTGTATTTAAATGATATCTTTTAACTACACCTCTTACCTACAATTATTCTCAAATGGACGCATAGTTGTTTGCGTATGGTTTTCTCTCTGATTGCTGTGTTATTATTTGAAATTAAGTTTACTGAATCGAAAGCGTATCTATACATTCAGGTGATGTCCGCTTTGATTTCTATATTAATTGCTAAAAATATTTTAGGTCTTATTACATTTTCTAGACTTTAGTTTTCTCATGCTGGAAAATTTCTTGTAGGTTTTCGCACAAAAAATTACCTTATACAGGATTATAACTTAATTTTCTACTATTTATATGCTGTCTCTCTATATAAATCCCTAGATTGAATATAGCGCTTAAGTTGATAGTTCTGGTGCAGTTTTACTTTGAAGAGTTGAACGTGTCCCAACACGTTTGACATCCAGTCTTTGACCTATTTGCTGCTGTCCAATCAGGCTTAGATTTTAGTTTAGGAAACGATTGAACATATTAAGTTTTAGAAGATTGAACTTTCCATTCTTACCTTCGCTAACGTTTACCTATTTCCGACGTTTTTTTTAAGACCATCTACATATCTGATGATCCATCAGGCGGAGAAATATTATAATAATCAATTGAATTAAACTCAATAGTAATTTTTCTCGCTGCCACTTTGTCCGTCAAACTTCCTCAATGCAGTGCTCTCACCTTAAGTCTAGATTAACCTTCTTATTGTTGTAATTGAAAACTATTCTATGCTTATCAATTATTGTAACTTTTTCAGTATATTTTAATGTAACCAATAATCTTTTTTTGGCTATTATTTCACAATTGGTTTTTTTACTACCATTGGTTGAAAATGCATAATGTACGCCGATTTTATGGTTCTTAAGTTGCAACTTTCTTCATTTTAAGACTATATAAAGACTTTAAGACTTCATGATTATAGTACCTAATACCCTGTGATCTATTACATACTACTAGGGCTCTATTTTTATTAATTTTCTGAACTAATATATATAACATTTAAAATTAATTGTTAAATTAATAATTGCTGATTTTGAATGATAAAATTGTTATCGTTTCTCTATATGGTACATATATGATTCCTGCGTTTCTTCGCCACACCGTGGCGGAACTGAAGAATCTTAGCCTATACCATATATTTTTTTTATTTCAAATATCTTGATTTTGTCCCTTTTTTCTTCCATTACATACAACGATTCTTTATATAAATTTATAATTTTATTCCACTTTTATCTTTTCAGAATACAGCTATTACCTCAATGATGTGCAATCATAATCGTATCTCCAAATTTTTACACAACAACTTTTGAGCATGACTATTTACATAGTTCATTAATATTTCACAACTCCTTTATATTTTTTAACGAATTAAGGGGAACTAGGGAGTGGGATTAAACTGTGAGCCGTGGGCAAATTTCAAAGCTTATTATTTATTGTGAGTAGTGTGTATTGGCGGCTTCTGTTACTGTTGTTGGAGTTGAGCCCTCAACTAGCCTGTTCATTGTATGAGGTTTTGACAGCAATTTACGGAATACGGAATTGGGGCAACCATATATTGGGTTGGACCCTCAAACAAGCTTAACACCTAGAATATTTACATAAATAATATTTATTTCACAGCTCAATTTTTAAAACTATTTACTAAGGAGGGGTATTAAAACCTACTAATATGAGATTATTAAAGCTTTTTTTACTATTGATTGTGAATTTAGAGTATTAGATGGTTTTGTTACTGTCTTGGCTGTTCAGATCTTGTGTGGAACTAAACTATTTCAAACTTGACTTTTTATCAATTCAAACTAGGGGGCAACTCCTGAGGGGGCATGGGGGCGGAGCCCCCATCGAGCCGTAGGCGAGTCTATAATATATACAGCCGCATGTGTAACTGACTCACTCACTGATTTGAAATATCACGAACATTTTTTTATGTAAAGTGTTTGAAAATTAGGCCTACTTTATTCTGCCAAACATAATGCAAACATGTTTTGCCAGTATTATGTTCTATTTTAGACGTTCTACAAGTTCGGTCCGATGCAACTTTGCCGTATCCCTCCCCCTTAACCCGTAAAAAGAGCTATACTTTCAAAATATCGAGATTCTTTCCCAAAAATGTGTTATTTTAATGTTTTATTTACTCTAATAGCACATAGATCAATTTCAATCTAAGTTTAACAAAAAAAAAGGTTAAAACAATTTAACTGATCACTGCTCAACCCTCATTCACTCTAAATACAAAATTAAACTACCAGTATCTTATATATATATAATAAAAGAGTGCATTTAAGGGTCTAATGAGAGAACTACTGAACGGATCGAGGCTGTTTTTGTGTCAATGGATTTCCTATGACCTCTAGATGATAGGAAAAATATGGTATCCCTCGGAAAATGCCTTATAAAGCCGCAAAATGAATAGTAGACCTTATTTAGACCAATCTAACACGTTATTTTGTTGATTTGTTTCCTGCTCCAGGTTATTATCCATATCTTACATTGAAATTTGACACCACTTCTGCTTTACAATGTGTTTTTGTAAACAAGCAGACAATTTTACAATTCTATGATAATTGACAGATACAAATGAAATCAAGGACACGTAATGTTGCAGTGGTTTTTAAATCAGTATTTAACAGCTGATGCTTTAATAAAATTTTGGTTGCTACACTATAAAGAGAGTTAGTTCAATACATGGTGAGTTCAATATAGATGATTGAATTTATGTATTTAAACTTACAAGTTATTTATTAATATTTATTAACACATGTGTTTTATAACTATCAACTAATGAGCGTTAGGTTTTAAAATATATAAACATAATCTTTGGATTGTAAAATTCTCCCCACCGTATTTTAATTCATTAATCTTTGTTATAACTAAGTCATATAACATCTTATTTTTATCCTTTTAAGGTCGTGTAGGCTTATGATTCTAGATGTTTAATAGTTGTTTTATTGTTTGGACTGATATAAACAATGGAGTACAAAAATGTGAAAATGTGCAACTAAAAACTGGAGAAAATAAGTCTTGAAATATACAAGAAGAAATACCAAGAATAAGAAAAGGAGAAGGAAATAAAGTGGAAACAAAAGGCAAAGAATAAACATTTTGAATAGTGTTTCAGTGAAGAAAAAAAAAACTACTATACGATTGACTTAGTGGACATTGCATTAACACTTAGTACACATAGTACTTCTATACCACTGCGTGAAAAATTCAAGTCAGGACTTGAAAGCAAGCTTAATTAGGTGCATAAACGGTGTGGAAGAGCCCACAGAATAGTGCTCAGCTACGGTGGTGATACCAAAACCTAATGGGGACGTTAGACTCTGCGTGGATCCAACAAAATTAAACAAGAACTTAAGAAGACAAAAATGCCAGAGGTTGAAGATACACTTAATCAAATTGGTAAATCTCAAGTATTTAACAAATAAGATACAAATTTCCGGACAAATGGACTCTGAGTCAGCGAAATTACACCAGGCCATACAACTGGAATGGAATAAAAGGATATACGGTTAAAAAAAACCTTTAATCATTATCTTTTTTTGTAAAGTTTTAAAGGCCTACTATATTGTAAAGCCATATGATAGTAAGTATTATAAACTATTAATGATATACTAGAGATCGCCTCCTGATCGAAATTAGATCAAAATTTTAGTTGATCTGGACCCAAGAAGTTTAAAAACATTTTATAACTAAACGTCTGTTCTTCCTGTTTTAGCATTTGTTTTTACAACAGCTGTCCAATTCTCCTTCCTTCAAAAGATTAACATTAAAACTTTGAAAGCCTGTGGGGCATAGTCCTGCAGTCCATCATAAATTAGTATAGGATTCTGCTCATCTACCTTTCTAACAGTATGCATGGATTTCTCCTAAAATGCACATGAGCTGAGAAAAAAGGAGGAAAAGAAACGTGATTGCCTATTATAGAAGACTAGGGAATGGCCACTGGTTGAAATTGGACCAAATATTTACATGATCTTGAGATAATTAGTTTTAAAAATTTTATAGATAAAACAAACTGTTCTTTCTGATTTCCTATAATTTGTTATTACAACAGCTGTTTCAGGATCAATCAAATTATTTTTCTCCCATAAGACTAAAATTGAAACTTTCAAAGCCTGTTGGGCGTAACCTAGGGGCCAATGTGAATTAAAATACCATTCTGCTCATCTACAAGACACTACCTACCTTTCAGTTGCTCACAATTTGAGAAAAAGGAGGAAAATAAACATGCTTGCATATAAATATATAGATAGCTGTTCACATTGCTAAAGAAATGGAAAAATGTTAGTTTTAATATTATGTTGTCTGTGTATTAATAAATTCTTTGACCATTTTCAAACGTGAACATCAAATTCATGAATAATCATCATGAAAATTACCCGTCATTTTTGACGGGCTGTTTGCTTGTTTAAAATAATGTTATTCATTACAACAAAATAATCCGAATAAATAACTGTTATAAATAGTTGACGATATGGCTGTTGGCTGTTCTCAACAATCACGATCAGCTGATGGCCTACACAATACTCAATAATAATTAATTGTCTGTCTCGTCGCGTTGTCTGTGTCGTATGCAGCGCCCCTCAAAAATCTTATTCAAAAGATTCCCCGGAAAATTTCTACAAAACATACCACAGTGTTGTTTTTAATCTCAATACAAATTAAAGTTAAAGACACTTAAATGATGATAAAAATTTCATTAAAAATACATAATTTTTGTAACTATGCTCGGTTGCAATCAGCCGTCCAGACCGAAGCCGCTGCCAAACTGTAACAGACAAACAACTGAAAATTCCCGAATCATTACGAACTGGTTGGGCGAGAATCTTTCCAATGCTCATCCAAAACAACAAAATTATAAAATAACAAATTGAGTTTAAATAGAAAATAACTAGTTAGTTAATCAATAGTGTACGTTTATTCGTTCCAATAATGTTTATTGTTTGCAAGTTGTTGTCAAAGTGTTTATTTTACCTCTATACCTTTGTTAAGAATTCATATTTTTTGTGGTTTCTTGCAATTTTGAACAAGGGTCATTTTGCGCCCCCATGTGTTCTGTGCCCTTGGCAGGGCCCCTACCGCCATTGCCTATAGGTCCTATACGTCCCTGACCTGAAGGTTTATGTTTCGTAGCACTGTATATACAGCTGAATATTCACAACATCGATCTCAATGTCTCTGGCGCGGCATATACGAACCTTCCAAGTTTCGATTCAAACAAAAAGCATTGGATGAGAAGTCTATTCACATCATGGGAGTGTATATAATGAAAGGCATAAGCTACCAAAACACAAATTAAATTAGTTTATCTTATCTTATACTCTAAAACAAACTCCGTTTGTACGGGCAAAGTTTTTTTGCTCCAAGGATTTTTGACTTTTTGATTGAATATGGGGGTTTTGGCCACGAGAAATTCATCAGGGTTGGTCCCATGGCTGGGAAAAATCCAGTTTTCCTTCTAGAGCCCTTCAAAGTTCCCATGTTATCATTATGGAGATTTTTTTAACTGAGCAAAAATAAGCTGATAACTGTAGATATAAATCAATGTGTTAACTGTAATCTTTAAACTGTTATTAGGAAAATTACCAAAGTGAAGCATCTCTTTGGTCTGGCGAGTGAGCGAAGCGAAAGAGCTCGTCTCAAGAAGGAGTAGGGCGAGTGAGCGGAGCAAACGAGTTTTGTATGAGAAATGAAAGTGATAATTTTACCGAGCGTAAGCTCGGTCCTCCTGGTACTATCTTATACTCTAAAACAAGCTCCGTTTGTCCGGGCAAAGTTTTTTTCGCTCCAAGGATTTTTGATTTTTTGGTTGAATATGGGGGTTTTGGCCACCAGAAATCGATTGGAGCTGGTCCCATAGCTGGGAAAAATCCGGTTTTCGCGCTAGAGCCCTTCAAAGTTTCCATGTTATCCTTATGGAGATTTTATTAATTGAATAAAAATCAGATGATAACGGTTGATATAAACCAATGTGTTACATCTTTACCCTGTAATGTAAGAAAATTATACCAAAGTGCAGCACGCTTCGGCTTGGCGAGTGAGCGAAGCGAACGAGCTCGTTTTTAAAATGGAAGAGGGCGAGTGAGCGGAGCGAACGAGCTTTGTGTGAGAACGAAAAAGTAACAATTTTACCGAGCATAAGCTCGGTCCCCCTGGTACTATACTCTAAAACAAGCTCTGTTTGTACGGGCAAAGTTTTTTTTCGCTCCAAGGATTTTTGATTTTATTTATTGAATATGAGGGTTTTGGCCACCAGAAATCGATTGAAGCTGGTCACATGGCTGGGAAAAATCCTGTTTTCGCGCTAGAGCACTTCAAAGATCCCATGTTATCCTTATGGAGATTTTTAAATTGAACAGAAAATCAGCTGATAACTATAGATGATATAAACCAATGTGTTACATCTTTAACTTCCGGTTTAGGAAAATTATATCAAAGTGCAGTCTGGCGAGTGAGCGAAGCGAACGAGCTCGTCTTAAAAAGGGAGAGGGTGAGTGAGCGGAGCGAACGAGCTTTGTGTGAGAAACGAAAATAATAATTTTACCAAGCATAAGCTCGGCCCCCTGGTACTGTTTATTTATTTATGTTCCAGAATAGTTTTAAGTTTAAAGTTTAAAACCAGGAAAAGTTCTTTTGTATTTTTATTTAATTTTAAAGCATTATAATGTAAGTTATAAGAGTGAATAAGGTCGTTGTTTCGCTGGAGTTTCTGCAACCGACTAACACTTGTGTCAACTCATATGGCCGTTGAACAAACAAATGGATGACGCAAATTACAGCAAACCTGTCGTTCGGAACCGACTTCTTTGTTATAATATTGTATCGTACAATATTCTGTTGCTAAATGAAAAGGGTAAAATATAAAATTGAATTCAGATTTGACCATACGATAAGCCTGCTTATGATTTATGTTTATTGGCACTCAACTATTCGATAAACATTCTGTTTATGAAAAAAAATCCCGTTATCTCGAATATTTTTGCGTTTGAAGTAGCTTTTTAGCTGCATTTAGTAAAGTACACCACTTGGAAACGGCTGAACATATTTTTCTCGTAAATGGCTTAAACGCTTATTAAAAATAAGCATAAGGGTAAGATTAATAATTTTCAATAAAATTTTAATTATATTAAGAAATAATAAAATATCTGCTATCTTTCGTGTGATTTGTCTAAAAATTGCAACATGCCCCAGAGCTTGACTAGTGAGGTAACATTCCACAAAGTTTTAAATAAAGATAATTTTATAACGTAATGGTGTAAACACACACACACACACACACACACACACACACACACACACACACACACACACACACACACACACACACACACACACACACACACACACACACATCACTCCGAAAACCACTTTTTTGGACTCAGGGGGAACCAAAATGGATAAATCCACCAACAACTCAAATTCGAAAATTTTGACGAAAACAATACTTTCTCCATATACTATGGTATAGGGGGAGAAAGTAAAAAGAAAAGATAATGATCAGGGCCGGCCCTAGGTTTTCTGGCGCCCTAGGCGAAATTGTTGATAGGCGCCCCCCTTCCCCCCCACAACGAATCCATTCCAGCCATTTATTTTAGGCGTTACAACATATTACGAAAAATAACGTTTAAAGTAAAAATAAGTTTTTATTACCAATTTATTATCAGAAAAAACTAACTTAGAATAAAAAAATATTCATAAATTTATTATAAACAAAATTTGAACAACAATTACTTATTTATTGCGAATATGCAAAGATTCATTTCATTGGGAAGCTCAGGGTTGATGTTTACCGTAAGTTGTGAGGATTTTTACCACCGGTTGGGGGCGCTCTATACCGCTGTCATAATCAGAGCACTATTTACCATCGATCATGGGCGCTTTTTACCGCCGGGGGGACGCTGTTTAACTCCAATCAGGGGCGCTAATTTACCGTCAATGAGAACGATTTTTACCGCCGGTGGGTAAAGCTATTTAACTCCGATCAGTAGCGCTATTTACCGACGATCTTTGACGATTTTTACTGCTGGTGGGTAAGTCTTTTTAACTAAGATTAGGGGCGCTATTTACCGTCAATTAGAGAGCTAAGTTAGGGCGCCTAGAGGGCCATGAAGGGGCGATTTTTACCGCCGATTGGGGGCGCAATTCAACTTTGATCACGTGTATTTTGGGGCGCATTTTAACGATGGTTGGGTGCGATTTTTTAGGCTGATTTCGGGCTCTATTTATGCCTATCTGGGGCGCTTTTACCGCCAATCCAGGGGTTATTAACCATCTTTTGGGGGCGCTCTTTACCGCCGATCAGGGGTGCTATCTACCGCCGGTCGGGGGCGCTATCTACCACCGGTCGGGGGCGCTATCTACCACCGGTCGGGGGCGCTATCTACCGCCGGTCGGGTGCGCTATCTACCGCCGGTCGGGTTCGCTATCTACCGCCGGTCGGGTTCGCTATCTACCGCCGGTCTGGGGTGCTATCTACCGCCGGTCGGGGCGCTTTTTACCGCTGATCAGGAACACTTTACGGAAAATCAGGGGCGTAGTCTCCGCGGCGATGGCGCCCCTCGTTCACCGGTGCCCTAGGCGGTCGCCTAGTTCGCCTATATGGTAGAGCCGGCCCTGATAATGATTAAAGGTTTTTTAACCGTGTTTCCATTTATTCCATTCCAGTTGTATGGCCTGGTGTAATTTCGCTGACTCAGAGTCCATTTGTCCGGAAATTTGTATCTTATTTGTTAAACACTTGAGATTTACCAATCTGATTAAGTGTATCTTCAACCTTTGGCATTTTTGCCTTCTTAAGTTCTTGTTTAATTTTGTTGGATCCACGCAGAGTCTAACGTCCCCATTAGGTTTTGGTATCACCACCGTAGCTGAGCACTATTCTGTGGGCTCTTCCACACCGTTTATGCACCTAATTAAGCCTTGCTTTCAAGTCCTGACTTGAAATTTTCACGCAGTGGTATAGAAGTACTAAGTGTACTAAGTGTTAATGCAATGTCCACTAAGTCAATCGTATAGTAGTTTTTTTTTCTTCACTGAAACACTATTCAAAATGTTTATTCTCTGCCTTTTGTTTCCACTTTATTTCCTTCTCCTTTTCTTATTCTTGGTATTTCTTCTTGTATATTTCAAGACTTATTTTCTCCAGTTTTTAGTTGAACATTTTCACATTTTTGTACTCCATTGTTTATATCAGTCCAAACAATAAAACAACTATTAAACATCTAGAATCATAAGCCTACACGACCTTAAAAGGCATAAAAATAAGAATATAATGATGTTATATGACTTTGTTATAACAAAAATTAATTAATTAAAATACGGTGGGGAGAATTTTACAATCCAAAGATTATGTTTATATATTTTAAAACCTAACGCTCATTAGTTGATAGTTATAAAACACATGTGTTAATTTTCGTTTTACAATTTGACTATGTCCAATGCATCAATTTTATATGCCTAATGACAAATAAAAAATCTTGAATTTTCATCTATAAAACATTATAAAAATAATTGGCTCAAGATCAACTAAATTTTTGGTCGAATTTCGACCAGTGGGCGATCTCTAGTAAATATTAATAAATAATTTGTAAGTTTAAATACATAAATTCAATCATCTATATTGAATAAACTCTCTTTATAGCATAGCAACCAAAATTTTATTAAAGCATCAGCTGTTAAATACTGATTTAAAAACCACTGCAACATTACGTGTCCTTGATTTCATTTTTATCTGTCAATTATCATAGAATTGAAAAAATTATCTGTTTTGTTTACAAAAACACATTGTAAAGCAGCAGTGGTGTCAAATTTCTATGTAAGATATGGATCACCTGGAGCAGTAAACAAATCAATAAAATCACGTCTTAAATTGGTCTAAATAAAGTCTAATTTTCATTTTGCGGCTTTATAAGGCATTTTCTGAGGGATACCATATTTTTCCTATCACCTAGGGGTCATAAAAAAATTCATTCACACCAAAACAGCCTCGATCCGTTCAGTAGTTCTCTCTCTAAACCCTTAAATGCACTCTTTTATTAAATAAGATAACACACAAATAAATAAATCTATATTTTTATGGACTATTAACAATACAGTACGGAGAGATTTTTATGAATTAACTATATAGCTGTTGCCGGTCACGGCTTCGCCCGGGATTGAATTTATTGTATGGGTAATAAAATCTTTTTAAAGAGCAACGCAATCTACTTCCTTAAGAATAACATTGCAAAAATGAAGTAGTGTGAGTGAAGCTCTGCAAAGCTTGGAGGAACTCCGCAAAACCTGTTCTTAGTGAGAAAAGGTTTCCTTAATAGAAAAGGCCCTGAGAACTAATAAGCAAATAGGAACGACCATGTCAAATTTCAACCCCGTAGGCCTTACAGTCATTTTGAAGTTATGTGAGGCGGAGCCCTAAAGAGCAACAAAAACTACATTTGCAGAACTGTTTGTTAGTGAACACCTATTATTAGCAAACTGGAAAGCATACGTTAAATTTCAACCCGTTGGATCTATGTTGGTTTTGAGAATTTGTGGGGAGGAGCCCTAAAGGATCGTTTCTTCTTTATCACCTATTGGCAAAGAGAAACGTCCATGTCAAATTTCAAACCCGTTGGCCCTGGATTCATTTTGAAGTCAAGTGGGGTGAAGCCCTAAAGAACTTCGTTGGCTATTTCTTAGTTACAAAACCATTTCGTAGTGAGCACCTGTAAGTAAAACGGAACATCCACGTTAAATTCATACCCCCTAGGATCTATGGTAATTTTGAGGTTCTATGGGGCAGGGTCCTAAAGGAAATTTTCAGAATTATTTCTTGGTGCGAACCTATGAGCAAAGGGGATTGTCCTGGTCAAATTTCAACGCCGTGGGTCCTAGATTAATTTTGAAGACCTGTGGGGAGGAGTCCTAAAGAATTTGAAAAACTATATTTGCAAAACCGTTTCTTAGAAAGAAACTATGCACAAACAGGAATTTCCGATTCAAATTTAAATCCCGGAGGCCCAAAAGTAATTTTGAAGTCCTTTGGAGCACAGCCCTAAACAACTTCGAAAACTATATTTGCAAAACCGTTTCTTAGTAAGTATCCATGAGCAAAGATAAACGTCCATGTCAAATATCGACCTCGGTGCCGCTAAAGTAATTTTGAAGTCCTATGGGGCGGAGCCCTAAAGAACTTCAAAAACTATATTTGCAAAACCGTTTCTTAGGAAGCACCCATGAGCAAAAACAGACGTCCATGTCCAATTTCAACTCCGGAGGCCCTAAACTAATTCTGAAGTCCAGTGGGGCGGAGCCCTAAAGTGCTTCAATAACTATATTTGCAAAACAGTTTTGAGTAGGCCCTATCTATGAGCAAAGAGAATCAATCGACGATGTCAAATTTCAACACGTAGGCTATACAGAAATTGCGAGCTTCTGTGAGCCTATACAGAAATTGTGAGGCCCCAGAAATTGTGGGGTTCTGTGGGGCGGAGCCCTAAAGTGGAAGTTCAAAGCTTTTTTTTATTGAGCAACTAAGAGAAAAGAGATCACTCCAAATTTCAACCCCGCAGGTTTCTTAGTTTGTATTTAAATTTGGCCATAGGGATAACGTTATATTGAAATTTTGAAGGTCTGTGGGGCGGAGCCCCGGAGGAATTTTGCAAAATTGTTTCTTGGTGAGCACCTACGAGGCAAGACGAACCTGTGTTTAAAGTTTCAAGTAAATACGTTTGGTAGTTCCTGAGATTTCGCAATGAGTCGGTCAGTAATCACTCTCCGTCAGGTTTAGCTCGTTCGCTGAGCTCCCTCCCTGCTATTCTATTATATCATTTAGTTTTTTACTAGTGGCTCATAGGGGAAAAAGCCCCTAATCATGAAATTAAAATAGCATACTATAGCGGATTATCAATTCACCAATTCTTCACTACGAAAGTTTTTAGAAGATTTATTTTTAATTTATATAATATTTCAAGAATACCAATTGAATTTAATTGAGAATACCAAAGGACTTTAAAATCCTCTTATCTTAAGCCACCCATTTGTAAATGCTTCTTTTGTCTGTTGTTAACTCTATATCAATATTTGATGATGAATAAGTTTTTGAAAGGAATCGTAGTCCTTGAGCTATGACAGAAATTTTATATAATGTAGAAAAACGGCAATGATACAAAACATGACGGATGCTCAGCACCCATTTCAGGGTCAGTAAACTTTAAAAACTTTTATCATATCCATTAGCAATGGATATGTTTGCATGTAAATATTAATGACTATTATTTTTGGTCTCTGGGCACCTCAAAACTAAAAATTAACATGGTTACATCTTAGGTCTTACTATGAGACATACGGTAATAGCTTATTCCCTATAGGCAATTCGCTAAAATGAAGTAATGGTTTGCATTATGTGTTGAATATTAAAATGGTATTTTATTGAGCATGTTGCAAGTGTATTGCGTAATGAAGAACATGTATTAAATGCTTGTTTTTTGTTGAAATAGAGTTTCCACTATCATTGAAATAGAAATAAAAAATAAAACAGTTATATTAATCCAGAGCAATTAAAATATGATGGACTTCATCATGTATACCTATTGGGATCATCTGCTTCTGGTTTTATGTTTCTTTAAATGGTTTAATTATTTTGTTAATAAATTGTACAAAAACATTTTCTTATTATATGTTTTGTATTATTTTTTACTTTTTGTTCACTACATACTTTCGTTATTATAGTTTTGTTTGGTATTTCCTTCCATCTTAAAGTACCAACAAAAAATCAATACAGGGTGTTTCAGAACTCCCTGACAATATTTTAGGGCATTGTTTCTGGGTTAGAAACATATCTAAATATAATATTTAAATTGTCCGGAAGTCTTTAGTTACTCACACAGCCGCCATTTAGTTTTTTTCACATGATAATTTTTATTTCCGTAACGGATGGTTGTATTAAATTTATATTTGGCATGAACCTTCATTATACCAATGTACATTTCCAGGAAAAAAATTAATTTTTTCCGCTGTATCTTATACTCTAAAACAAGCTCCGTTTGTCCGGGCAAAGTTATTTTTCGCTCCAAGGATTTTTGATTTTTTTATTGAATATGGGGGTTTTGGCCACCAGAAATCGATTGGAACTGGTCCCATAGCTGGGAAAAATTCGGTTTTCGTGCTAGAGACCTTCAAAGTTTCCATGTTATCCTTATAGAGATTTTATTGATTGAACAAAAATCAGCTGATAACTGTAGATATAAACCAATGTGTTACATCTTTACCCTGTAATGTAAGAAAATTATACCAAAGTGCAGCACGCTTCGGCTTGGCGAGTGAGCGAAGCGAACGAGCTCGTCTTTAAAATGGAAGAGGGCGAGTGAGCGGACGAGCTTTGTGTGAGAACGAAAGTAATAATTTTACCAACCTTAAGCTCGGTCCCCCTGGTACTATTTTCAAAATGGCGGTAATTTTAAATTTTCAAACGCAAATATCTCAAAATCGGAAATTTTTTTTAAATTTTACAAGACACAAAAAAGTTGACATAAATTATCTAACCAATGGTACCAAGTTTGTAAAGATCTAACAACAAATAACGGAGTTATTGCGATTTTTCGCCATGAAAACATTGATTTTTCTGTTAAATGGCCTTAATTTGCATTGATTTTAATGCAAAATCAATGTTTTCATTAAGAAAAATCGCAATAACTCCGTTACTTGTTCTCATGTCGTTACAAACTTGGTACCATTGGTTAGATAATTTAATTTGTCAACTTTTTTGTGTCTTGTAAAATTTTTAAAAAAATTTCCGATTTTGAGATATTTGCGTTTAAAAATTTTAAATGACCGCCATTTTGAAAATATACAGCGGAAAAAATTATTTTTTTTCCCTGGAAATGTGCATTGGTATAATAAAGATTCATGCGAAATATGAATTTAATACATCCATCCGTTACGGAAATAAAAATTATCATGTGAAAAAAACAAAATGGTGGCTGTGTGAGTAACTAAAGACTTCCGGACAATTTAAATATGATATATAGACATGTTTTTAACCCAGAAACCATGCTCTAAAATATCGTCAGGGAGTTCTGAAACACCCTGTATAATCTTTGGAGATAGATTTTGTACCACATGTACAAAAACATGTATGTTGCCATAATGTGTGTGTTCAAAAATTATTGATGGTTGTCGTTATGTTTCTCATCTGCAAATGATTATGCTAGAAAGGTTACATTTTGAAGTATGAAACTCAATTCAGACAATAAATAGTTTTCTTAGACGTAAGAGATAAAATCTAATTTATATAGTCTAATGTTTACCAACAAACTAAACAATATAACTAATAAATATGTTTACATATTCGTAAAAGAGGTAGGCCTAACATAAACTTAAGTTCATAATATTTAAACATATTATTTTGTACATGAAGTAGTTTATGTTACTATTATACGTGTATGCAACGAAAATGTAAAAAATCGAAAAACATGAGATTGAGATTATTTTTTTCAATAACAAATTTGCAATCGGGAGTCGGAAGCCTGCCGGAGCTAAAACTTCGCATCACAGCCCACGATCCAGGAGTATGCATTGTTTTCTAAACAAGCTGAAGGAATAAATAATTATTGTAATTACTATTAAATTGTGAGTCCCGATCAAGTGTTACTTATAAATTGATAATACTACAGGAAAAATGAATTTATTATTGTTATTATTAAACTCTTTGCAGATCTAATACACGTGGCCCTAAAACAATCAAAGTATTTTAAACATTACGTATTGTTTAATTAATGTTATAAATAGTTTTTTTTATCATTCTGCACGAAATCAGCCTGTTTTTGTTCTCTCAGTAGTACTAAAACCGATTATTTATAGTCGGACTAGGACTGAAAAATCAGCTGGAGAACTTTTTAGGTTCTAGGACTGAGACTGAAAAGTCAGCTGTTTGCTAAGTATATTATTATTTCTTTATTAATGTTGAGGAGCAGAATTTTGAAATTCAAATTTTATAAAAAGCATTGTTTGTAAATAACAGAAATGTAAACCCTGCATATTACTTACTTTGTAAATATAACCTCGAAAATACAACTTCATAGTTAATATTTTTTTACAATCAAAAGTTTAATATCGCACTATGATAAAAAAAACGTTGTTCATCACTCGGAGCAAAAGTGTCTTTTTGATGCTAATCGTTTTTAAAAACTCGGCTGCGCCTCGGCTGCGCACCAAAAAGACCCACTTTTTCTCCTAGTGATGAAAACTACTATTTTATCATTCTGCACGAAATCAGCCTGTTTTTTGTTCTCTCAATAGTACCAAAACCGATTCTTTTTGTCCTATGACTAAAAAGTCAGCTGGAGAATTTTTTAGGTCCTAGGACTGAAAAGTCAGCTGTTTGCTAAGTATATTATCTATCTTCTTATTTCTATAAGGGTTTAGTCTGTTACATCCCCTTTTCTCTCGACCTACTGAACCGATTTTTCAGATTGAGGTGTCATTTTAAAGCTTAGGACATACCGCAGTGACGAATCGTAATAAAAAAGGTAATATTATTTCGGGCTTCGCCCCCCTCGCCTTTGATTTATTTCCAGAGGGCGCTTAAAATGTTGAACAATTTTTATTGCAAGTTCTTTAATGTTAATTGTAATTTAACAGCTGATTACCTTCAGATGAATTTTAAAAGCCAGATAGTAAACAAAAATAGATCTCTGTCACTTCATAATCAACATTCACGTACTGTAGGTGAGTTTCACTCATACAGAATTATACGCATACAGAATCATGCGCAATTTGTGCACGGACCACCTAGTTATTCATTTATTAATGTTAGGGAGCAGAATTTTTTAATTCAAATGTTATAAAAAGCATTGTTTGTAAATAACAGAAATGTAAACGCTGCATATTACTTACTTTGTAAATATAACCTCGAAAATACAGATAGGTGTGTAATCCCAAGGCCCCACAAATATAGGTGAACAAGACTGTGTATGTGTGTGTGTGGGGGGGGATCTTTAAAGAGGTATAATATAGGTCAATCAATAATATAGGCCTACAGCATTAGATTTTTTTATGAAAATGGAAGACTGGCGTGTTCAGGTTCCAATCCTTCCAACCTCCATTTAATATAGACTAGCAGTTACCCGGCGCGCGTTGCTGCGCTCAAATAAAGTTGTTTACATAAATAAAGCTATTTTAATATAACAAAAAAAGATAAGTTTTAAGTTTTTTAATATAACAAAAAAGTCAATGGCATAGAAAGTAAGTATATTAATATTACCGTAAGGCCAAAGGATAAACAGGAATTTTGCAAATTCAAACCCAGAATAGTCAAAGTTTTCCTTGTATCTTATGGATCGTAACTGCAAATTCAAGAGCACCTAAAAGCACGTCCATGTCAAATTTCAACCCCGGAGGCCCTAAATTAATTTTAAAGTCCAGTGGAGCACAGCCCTACTAATAAATATATTTGCAAAACCATTCTTGGTGAGTACCTATGAGCAAAGAGGCATGTCCAAGTAAAATTTCAACCATGGTGGCACTAAAGAAATTTAAAGTCCAGTGGGGCGGAGTTCTAAAGAGCTTAAAAATTATATTTTCAAAACCGTTTCCTAGTGAGTAGCTATGAACAAAAAGAATCGTATATCAAATTTCAACCCCGGTGGCCCTAAAGTAATTTTAAAGTCCAGTGGGGCGGAGCCCTTAAGTGCTTAAAAACGATATGTGCAAAACCGTTTCTTAGTGAGCACCTATGAACAAAACGAATCATCCATATAATTTCAACCCCGGTGACCCTAAAGTGATTTTAAAATCCAGTGGGGCGGAGCTCTAAAGATCTTAAAAAACTATATTTGCAAAACTGTTTCTTAGTAAGCACCTAAGAGTAAAGAGAATCGTCTGTCAAATTTTAACCCAGGTGGCCCTATAGTAATTTCGGAGCCCAGTGGGGCGGAGCCCTAAAGAACTTCAAAAACTATATTTGCAAAATTGTTTCTTAGTGAGTACCTATGGGTAAAGAGCATCGTCCATCAAATTTCAACCCCGGTGGCCATAAAGTAATTTTGAAGTCCAGTGGGCTGGAGCCCTAAAGAGCTTAAAAAACTATATTTGCAAAACCGTTTCCTTGTGAGTACCTATGAGCAAAGAGAATCATCCATGTCAAATTTCAGCTCCGGAGGTCCTAAAGTAATTTCAATGTCCAGTGAGGTGGAGCCCTAAAGTGCTTAAAAAACTATATTTGCAAAATCGTTTCTTAGTGAGTACCTATCTGCAAAGAGAATCGTCCATGTCAAATTTCAGCTCCGGAGGTCCTAAAGTAATTTCAATGTCCAGTGAGGCGGAGCCCTAAAGTGCTTAAAAAAACTATATTTGCAAAATCGTTTCTTAGTGAGTACCTATGGGTAAAGAGCATCGTCCATAAAATTTCAACCCCGGTGGCCCTAAAGTAATTTTGAAGTCTAGTGGGGTGGAGCCCTAAAGAGCTTAAAAAACTATATTTTGCAAAACCGTTTCCTAGTGAGTACCTATCTGCAAAGAGAATCGTCCATGTCAAATTTCAGCTCCGGAGGTCCTAAAGTAATTTCAATGTCCAGTGAGGCGGAGCCCTAAAGTGCTTAAAAAAACTATATTTGCAACATCGTTTCTTAGTGAGTACCTATGGGTAAAGAGCATCGTCCATAAAATTTCAACCCCGGTGCCCCTTAAGTAATTTTGAAGTCCAGTGGGGTGGAGCCCTGAAGAGCTTAAAAAACTATTTGCAAAACCTATGGACCTATGGTGCACCTATGGACAAAGAGAATCGTCCATGTCAAATTTCACCACCTGTAGGCTTTTAGTGTAATTGTGAGCTTCCGTAGGGTGGAGCCATAAAGACAACACTAACATCAACATTATACCTCACACCTGGTTACTTCTATGATTATAAGCATCTGCTTGAATGAAACTTTCAAATTTTTTAATTACAGCAGTTCCTTTTGTAAACACTAAATTTCTAAAACCTGACACTGCACCATAGTATGCCCTCTGGGTCAGAGCCCTTTGGACAGATTTGCATTAAACTTCACACAAACCATCCTTGAATAATGCTTAATAATGCCTGAAAGTTTCGTTGCAATCTGTTGAGCGGTTTCGGAGTCTATAGGCAACATACATATATATTTATAAATATATATATACATACTTCCTCTTTTATAGATATAGATTACACATGGTAAACAAAGCCACAAATGACAACATTCCAAGGTGAGAGGGGGTGAGGGGGTCACAGCAGTTAACTTCCATCGGACTATTTTTGTGAACCTTATACTATAAGAAGACTAGCAAACAGCCCGTAAAAAATGACAGGTAATTTTTATTATTACAAGGTGGCCCGTGCGCTAATTGCGCATTTTATGATTCTGTATGAGTGAAACTCACCTACAGTACGTGAATGTTGATTATGAAGTGACAGAGATCTATTTTTGTTTACTATCTGGCTTTTAAAATTCATCTGAAGGTAATCAGCTGTTAAATTAAAATTAAAGAACTTGCAATAAAATTTGGTCAACATTTTAAGCGCCCTCTGGAAATAAATCAAAGGCGAGGGGGGCGAAGTCCGAAATAATATGACCTTCTTAATTACGATTCGTCACTGCGGTATATCTTAAGCTTTAAAATGACACCTCAATCTTAAAAATTGGTTCTGTAGGTCGAGAGAAAAAGGGACGTAACAGACTAAACCCTTATAGAAATAAGAAGATAGATGGTTAATCATGAAGTTTGGATGGTCACAATATTTATGAAACATAATATTCCTGTTCATGATTTTAAACACGCTTTTAGTCCTGATGATATACAGGGTGTCCGGGCTAGAGGTATCAAGAAATAACTATCTCGTATGATATTAAAATGTAATTTTTATTTTAAAACAACTATGCCAACATGTAATAAATACAACCAAGATTGTGTGAACAAAGTTTAACGGCCATATTTAAAACACAATGCCTAAAAACTACAAGTTAAGGAAAATGCAGTCTTTCCATTATTTGACCAAGCTCAATCATTTCTGGACATAACAAAAACTTAGCCACTAATGTGAATATCAGCCTAATGATGATGTTTACTGAGAAGTCAGCTTATTGTGTACCAGGTAAGAGTGCAACGTTTACGGGAACTAAGGCGCAGGATTGTGGCTGCAGTTGAGAGGATAACGCCAGAAATGCTAAACAACGTGTGGCGGGAGATTGATTATCGATTGGACCTCTTGAGAGCGACTTATGGTGATCACATTGAACTTTACTGAATAAAATACCAATCTTGGTTGTATTTATGACATATTAGCATAGTTGTTTTAAAATAAAAATTACATTTTAATATCATACGAGATAGTTATTTCTTGATACCTCTAGCCCGGACATGTATTAAAACCAAAGTATTTCCATTTCTTTAGCAATGGGATCAGTTATATAACAATAATAGTTAATAAGTTTATAAAGTTTATAGTGCTTAGTATTAAACGGTTTTCAATATACTAGTAGGCCTATTGGACAACAAAAAACAAAGAGGATAACAAAAGTTGTTTTAGTCGTTTTTTACGGTTGTCTCCCACCATTACGGTTGTCTCCCACTATTTATTGGTATAATCTCGCTGACTCAGTGTCCAATTTAATTTGCCAGAATCTGGAGTTTGTTGGAGAATTGGAGTTGCACCTTGCTAAACGCCTGAGATTTACCAATCCGATCAAGGTGCTTCTATAACTGGAGGCAATGGAACTGCCTCCTTAAATTATTGTTTTAATTGCTAAATCTCAGGTGAAGGGCATAAAACTCTGCTTGTCATTTCAATTTGAGTACCGTTGCAAAGCACCGGTATGCCGCTAGTGTAGAAAGAAAACTTGACAAGAGTTTCTAAGTCTCACCGGACTATTTTCGTAATCCTTACTATAAGAAAATTTGCATATATTAAAGTTTATAATAAGTTAATAAGAAGATTATGATAACGAAATGCCCTCGTCGCAGCAGACCTGCGTACTAAGCAAATTTCCAATAGATCTTTTTAGTTTTGTTTTAATAATAGTTTGGTCTCGATTTTCATTATTGAATTGTCGTCGTTTACCGCCAGAGCATGTTTTTCAGGTTCCCAAGTCAACATCCACCGCGCAATTACGGTGACTAATTGCAGAGCAACAGATGGTTATCACGAGAACCTCCACGATCGCAACGAAATATTTACCAACCTAGTTTGTTTGTTTTTCATGTTATTTCCCGTTGCCGATGGTTTGCTCTATAACACTTGTTGTTTTTCTCTCCGCCGCCATGTTGTACACCTGTGGCAGCCATGTTTTAAAAGAACAAACATGGATAAATTACGTAATAAAGTAGCTTTCATAAATTGCAAATAAAGGTTTACCAATAGTTTAAAAATTGTTGGCCATAAAATCGAATAGTAATTTTCACTGTCCACGTGTCCAATTATTTTGCAATTATTTACATGAACCATGGTACGAGTTTACAAAACCAAATAAATAGGGACATCCTAATAGGGTGTGAGAACGCCTCCCATGAAACTCAGATATCCCCATATCAATGTGTAGTTTTCATTTAAGGATTATTCTGATTGGTTGAATGGAATCAGACGGCTAGAATAATTTTGCTGAATTTGGTTATTTTATGATTTTTTATTATGAATATGCTCAGTGACATTTAGAAGGTAGAAAGAGCAGCGCTTCCCGTGGCAATTATTAATAGGCAAGCATGTTCCATTTCCTCCTTTTTTCTCAGCTTGTGGCCAACGTAGGAAAAATCAGCGCATATCGTTAGAAAGGTAGTGTCATGTAGATGAGCAGAATCACATTCTAATTATTCACATCGAACTCCAGGGTTACGCCTCACAGGTGTAAAAGTTCCAATGTTAATCTTATGGGAGAAATATAATTAATTAAATCATTAAACAGCTGTTATAAAAACAACTGATAGAAAAACAGGAAGAACAGATGTTTCAATTATAAAATATTTTAAAACTTCTTGGGTACAGATCAACTGAAATTTTGGTTGAATTTCGATCAGGAGGCGATCTCTATTCATACTAATTACCGGAAATATCAATACTTTGATAAAATTGTTTGTTGCGTCGATTAACCACAAAATCCACTAGGAGCAATACTATAATCTAAAAAGTATTAAAAATTTACAACAGATTTTTATATCATAGTTTAAATAAAAGTCAACTTTAAAATGTAGCGTATGTATTCAAATAAAAATAAAAATTTTGTTTTATTTTAAGACAAGTACAATGAGCGATGAACTAATTTTTTTTTTCAAGAAAACCTTTCGAAAAGCTTTCTTTGTTTTTTTTATGGAGCCAGACCTGTAGTAGAAAGCAGTTAATCTTAGGTTGTCTTTACTGAAAGATGCTATGTAGTCTGGAATTTTCGCTTGCAGTGTTATTCATTGAATAAAAGTATCATACATTTTTTTACAATGCAGATGAAACAATAAAATTTGGTACATTAACACGGCACAAACCTGTGCATATAAGAATATTTGTTTTATATCTTGATCGTAAAGAGGAATTTGGAGAAGGGGGTGGACTAAGACTATACGTTTAAATTAATACCTCCTAACCTCCTGTCACTTACATCCCTTACGAATCACGGGTATTCAGCATGGGCCCATTACTACGACTTAAAATACGTTAGTATTTTATTTTAACCTCTTGCTGCTAAATAGCCAAATTCTACCCTATTAAAAACAGCAGTGTTTCTCTGTATGAAAACCAGACAAACGAATACAAACATAGTGTTCCGTTTAACTTTAAAGCTTTTAATTAAATCCGTTTTCCTACTTACCAATTTTACTGTTCAAACCCAAATGGCCAAAATATGATAAAAAAAACCCAAAAACCCAAATTGTTGAGGGGTTGCCAAGTCCTAATGAGGTATGATATAAAAATTTGTTCGAAGTCAATGACATTGGTTTTAGAATAGCTACTCGACAAATTTATTCAATCTTTTGCTTTGTAAACATTCGGTAAAACATTATTGTTTTATTTCGAAACCTTACTTTGCCAATTATGATGAATGAGGAAATTCTAAATTTACGTAGAGTACAATAAAAAATAAAATACTATACATCTGCTGGCCAAGTACGTTTTCTAAATAAAAAAATAATGTTTAACAGAATGTTTACCAAACATTAAAAGATCGAATCAGTTCGTCAAGTACAAATTTTAAAACCAATGTCATTGATATATGGAATAAATTTTTATATCATACCTTTTTAGGACATGGCAACCCCTCAAAACTGTGTGTTTTTTGGCATGATAAGATTAACATTGAAATTTTGAAAGTCTGTAGGGCGGAGCCCTGATGGCTAATGTGAATTATAATGGGTTGCTGCTCTTCTAAAGGACACGGTATGATACAGTATGCTCGGGTTTCTCCTACAATGCGCACAAGCTGAGAAAAAAGGAGGAAAAGAAACATGCTTGCCTATTAATCTATACTAGATTAATAGGCATGCCTATTAATCTATCGCCCACTGGTCGAAATTTGACTAAATATTCAGTCGATCATGAGCTAATTGATTTAAAAATGTTTTAAAACTGAAACAACTGTTCTTCCTGATTTGTTAGCGTTTGTTATTACAACAGCTGTTTTATGATTCAATCATCCTTCTCCCATAAGTAACACTGAAACTTTGAAAGCCTGTAGGACGTAGCCCTGGGGGACGAAGGGAATTATAATGTGATTCTGCTCATCTACAGGACAATATATCTCTAACTGTATGCACGGTTTTCTTCTACTATGCACACAAGCTGAGAAAAAAGGCGGAAAAGAAACATGCTTGCCTATCTACTATATATCTATCTACTATATATTTTTCAAATACCACTCACGTATCAGAGTATCTCCAAAACTATAAGGCCTATAGGGTTAAAACTTGGCATGTACGTTCATATCTGCTAAAAAACGCTCACTAAGAAACAGTTTTGCAAAATTCCTGCAGGTCTCCTCCCCACACGACTTCAAAATTTCGTTACAATGTTATTCTTATGGAGGATTTTTAATACAAAAACAAAGCAACAACGAATCTCCAAAAGTAGAGAGCATGCAGGATTGAAATTTCGTATATCATTTCCTTTCTACCCATTGATACTCACTAAGAAACGGTTTTACGAAATTCCTGCAGGGCTCCGCCCCACACGACTTCAAAATTTCGTTACAATGTTATTCTTATGGAACATTTAAAATACGAATCTAGGAAACAACGAATCTCCAAAACTATAGGACCTACATGGTTGAAATTTGGAATGGAAGTTCCTCTTTTCCTATATAGGTCACTAAGAAATGGTTTTGTGATATTCACTAAGAAATGGTTTTGTGAAATTCCTTCAGGGCTCCGCCCCACACGACTTCAAAGATTTGATGTAAGCTGTTGAAGATTCAAAGCTATTAGCTGTTAGTGAAATAATACATTTAAAGGGTAACATAACCAAATGACAATATTTTTACCTTTGTAAACAATTTAACTGGTGTAAAAATATTAGTTAGAGTTTAGGTCAGGTTAGGTTTAATCTACTTTGTCAAATAACACTCACTCAGTATCATCGAACCTTTATAACCATATTGTATAGGGGGTTGAAATTTGCCATGGATGTTCCTCCGTATTAAAAAAAAAAATGTTCACTAAGAAACGGGTTTGCAAAATTCTTTCAGGTCTTCACCCCACAGGACTTCAAAATTTCCATTTCATAATATTCTTATGGCCAATATTTTATACAAACCAAGGCAACAACGAATCTGAAAAACTATAGGACCTACGATGTTAAAATTTGGCACGTGCGTTCTTCTTTGCTCATAGATGCTCACTAAGGAAAGGATTTCAAAATTCCATCTGGGCTCCGCCACATCGGACTTCAAAATTTCTATCTAATGTTATTCATAGCTAATTTTTAGTTCAAATCGAGGAAAAACCGAATCTGAAAAACTATAGGATCTTTGATGATGAAATTTAACGTGGACGTTCCTATTTGCTCATATGTACGTGCTCACTACGAAACTGTTTTGCAAAATTCTATGAGGGCTCTGACACACACGATTTCAATTTTAGTCTAATGTTATTCTTATGGCAAATTTAAAATATGAATCTAGGGAACAACGAATATGAAAAACCAGATGACCTAAGGGGTTGAAATTTCAAATTTAAGATACACTTTGCCTATAGGTGCTCAATAGGAATCGCTTTTGTAAAGCATCTTTAGGGCTTTGCCCCACGGGACTTCAATATTACTTTTGGGGCCTACAGAGTTGAATTTTGACATGAACGTTCCTCTTTGCTCATAGATGCTCACTAAGAAACGCTTTCACAAAAATTCCTTCAGGGCTCCACTCCACATGTCCTTCAGGGTTCTGCCCCAAATAACCTCAAAATTACTATAGAGCCTACAGGGTTAATTTTTGGCATAGACGGTCATGTTTGCTCATAGGTATTCACCAAGATACTAGATACTGGAGAGGAACCAATAAAAAACTTGAAGGACCTGAGGTAAACTATTAAAAAGAAATTAAGACCTTGAAAAGAGAGATGAGATGGAGGTATATTCAAAACAAGCGCAAAGAATGATATAAACAATTACATGTGAGTTAAAATACAAATATTGAAAAGATGTGGTAATGAAAGTAAATTAATCAACTAATGGGGTGTGACTGTATTACTGTATATAAACTTCATGTATTACTGTATATAAATTGAACAAATACGGTGTAGGAAATATAGTTTTTGAAGTCCTTTAGGGCTCCACCCCACTGGTATTCAAAATTACTCTATGGCCTACTGGGTTTAATTTGACATTGATGTTCCTCTTTGGTCATGGGCATTCACTAAGAAACGATTTTGTGAATTTCCTTTAGGGCTCCGCCCCACAGAACCTTTAGGTTACCATAGATCCTACGTGTTAAAATTTGACGATGACATTTCTCATTAATCAAAGGTACCAAAAAACGGATTTGCATATTTAGTTTTTGAAGTCCTTAAGGGCTCCGCCCCTCAGGACTTAAAACTACTAGAGAGCCTACGCGTTAATATTTTACATGGATGTTCCTCTTTACTCATGGGCATTCACTAGAAAACGATTTTGCAAATTTCTTTTAGGGCTCCACCCCACAGAACCTTTAAGTTACCATATATCATACGGGGTCAAAATTTGACGTGGGCATTCCTCTTTACTCAAAGGTACTAAGAAACTGATTTGGAAAAATAGTTTTTGAAACTTTAGGGCTCCACCCCACTGGACTTAAAAATTACTCAATGGTATACCGGGTTAATATATGACATGGATGTTCCTCTTTGCTCATAGGTGCCCAGCTCACACCATTTCAATGTATTAATCCTAATGTATTCCTTAAGGAAGAAGATTTAGTAGGTCTTGAAAGTGATTAAAAACAAATTCAACACGAACGAAGCCGTGACGGGCAACAGATAGTTAATCTATCTATCTTATATAATAAAAGAGTGCATTTAAGGGTCTAGAGAGAGAACTACTGAACGGATGGAAGCCGTTTTGGTGCCAATGGATTTCTTATGGCCCCTAGATTATAGGAAAAATATGGTATCCTTCGGAAAATCCCTTATAAAGCCGCAAAATGAAAATTAGACCTTATTTAGACCAATCTAAGACGTGATTTTGTCGATTTGTTTACTGCTCCAGGTGATCCATAACTTACATTGAAATTTGACACCACTGCTGCTTTACCAAGTGTTTTTGTAAACAAAACAGGCAACTTTTCAATTCTATAATAATTGACAGATACAAATTAAATACCAGGGGGACCGAGCTTAAGCTCGGTAAAATTATTACTTTCGTTTCTCACACAAAGCTCGTTCGCTCCGCTCACTCGCCAGGCGGAAGGTTTGCTGCACATTGGTATGATTTTCCTAAAACCACAGGTTAAAGATGTAACACATTGGTTTATTTTATCTACAGTTATCAGCTGATTTTTGTTCAGTTAAAAAATTTCCATAAGGATAACATGGGATCTTTGAAGGGCTCTAGCGCGAAAACCGGATTTTTCCCAGCTATGGGACCAGCTCCAATCGATTTCTGGTGGCCAAAACCCCCATATTCCAAAATTTGAAGGAAATCGTCGGAGCCGTTTTTGAGATAATTGTGCAAGCAAGCAAACAAGCAAACTTTGCTCGTATAAGAGTATAGGATAAAGGACACTCAATGTTGCAATGGTTTTTAAACCAGTAAAATAAATATCTAACAGGTGATGCTTTAATAAAATGTTGGTTGCCTATACTATAAAGAGAGTTTATTTAATATAGATGATTGAATTTATGTATTTAAACCTACGAGTTATTTATTAATATTTGTTTACACATATGTTTTTATAACTATTAACTAACGAGCTTTATGTTTTGAAATATACACCGGTACACATAATCTTTTGATTGTAAAATTCTCCCCACCATATTTTAATCCATTTATTTTTATTATAACTTACATTTACATTCTTATTTTTCATCCTTCTAAGGTCGTGTAGGCTTATGATTTTACACGTTTAACAGTTGGTTTATTGTTCCTCCTGATATAAACAATGGACTACAAAAATGTAAAAATGCGGAACTATGAACTGGAAGGCATAACTCTTGAAATATACAAGAATAAATAAGCCTACCAAGAATAAGAAAAGGATATGGAAATAAAGTGGAAACAAAGGGCAAAAATAAACATTTTGAATGGTGTTTTAGTGAAGGTAAAAAAACCTACTGTACGATTGACTTCGAGGACAATGCAGTAACATTTAGTACACTCAAGAATCTATAATATATACAGCCCTATGTGTAACTGACTGACTCACTGATGATAGTAATGTCCTGAAGCGACCGTTTAAGATAGAGACTTGAAATTTGGCATGGACATTCTTTGAGATGTTTCAATTTAGGGAAAATCATAAAACTACGATTTTTTTACTTTTAAACTATAAAAAAGGTAAAAAATATAGATTTGTCGGTAACGTAGTTCAGCCGTGTGAGCATATATCACCGTTTGGGTAACGTAGATCTTGCAGGTTTAGTTCTCGCTCGTGTTTAAATGATCTCTTACAACTACACCCGTATGTTGATACAAATATTGTATTTCATACGAACATGAACATCTTCATGTACACGACGGTGATTCGATGCATTGAGAGCGGGTTATTTCACCAGGGTAATACTAGCTTTGATTTTATTATGCCCAAAAACTACAAATTTTCAACTTTCAAATTATAAAAATACCGAGGTGTCGGTAAGGAAGTAGGTTGGTTCTTAAAGATATCGCTTGGAGCGCTATTATAGTCGCTTAGTTCTCGCTTGTATTTAAATGATGTCTTTTAACTACACCTCTTCCTGATAATTACTCTCAATTAGGTGCATAGTTGTTTGCGTATGGTTTTCCTTCTGATTGTTGTGTTATTATTGAAAATGAAGTTTACTGAATCGAAAGCGTATATTTACATTTAGGTGATGTCCGCTATGATTTCTATAGTAACTTTAAATTAAGGTCGCTTAATTCTCGGTTGTATTTAAATTATGTCTTTTAACCACACCTGTTCCTGATGAAGTTTTCGTGACAGTTTTGCTGAGCAGTGATCTTAAGCGTTGTATAAACTACGTTAGTGTAAATTTCAGTTTACAGTATATTGTAATATAGCTGTAACTGTAATATAGCATTTGTTTTAAGGATATTGAAATAAATTTAATGCACGTACTCTAAAGTAATACGAAAATGTTGATTGAAATGTGAGGTTCTCGTTTCGTTTTATTTAAATTCATTTGTTCATATTGGCTATTGCTATTACTCTTGTCTTTTGAGAGACGATTGAGCGTAGTGCTGGAATACTTTGTTACAATATTATATTATTAATTTTATCATTACTATGGTGAGCTCTACGAAGCTTGTGCGAATACTTTAAACATATTATTCTAGTACTGCATATTTTTTGCCGCAGTAACGCCCGCAAAGTAAATGATTAATTGCTAAAAATATTGTAGGTCTTACTACATTTTCTAGACTTTAGTCTTCTCATGCTGGAAAATTTCTTGTAGGTTTTCGCACAAAAAAACCCTAATACAGTAATTATTCTTAATTTTCTACTATTTGTATGCTGTCTCTCTATATGAATCCCCAGATTGAATATAGCGCTTCAGTTGATAGTTCTGGTGCAGTTTTACTTTGAAGGTTGAACGTGTCCCAACACGTTTGACATCCGGTCTTTGACCTATTTGCTGCCGTCCAATCAGGCTTAGATTTTAGTTTAGGAAACGATTGAACATATCAAGTTATAGAACGATTGAACTTTCCATTCTTACCTTGGCTAATGTTTACCTACTTCCGACGTTTTTTTTAAACCATCTACATATCTGATGACCCATCGGGCTGAGAAATATTATAATAACCAATTGAATTAAACTCAATAGTAATTTTTCTCGCTGCCACTTTGTCCGTCAAACTTCCTCAATGCAGTGCTCTCACCTAAAGTCTCGATTAACCCTATTATTGTTGTAATTTAAAACTATTCTATACTTATCAATTGTTGTAACTCTTTCAGTATATTTTAATTTAACCGATAATCCTTTTTTGGCTATTATTTCACAATTGGTTTTTTTTTACTACCATTGGTTGAAAATGCATAATGTACGCCGATTTTATGGTTCTTAAGTTGCAACTTTCTTCATTTTAAGACTATATAAAGACTTAAAGACTTCATGATTATAGTACCTAATACCCTGTGATCTATTACATACTACTAGGGCTCTATTTTTATTAATTTTCTGAACTAATATATATATATATATAACATTTAAAATTGTTAAACTAATAATTTCTGATTTTGAATGATAAAATTGTTATCGTTTCTCTATATGGTACATATATGATTCCTGCGTTTCTTGGCCACCCCGTGGCGGAACTGAAGCATCTTAGCCTATACCATTTTTTTTTTATAATTTCATATATCGATTTTGTCCCGTTTTTCTTCTATTACATACAACGATCCTCTATATAAACTTATAATTTTATTCCACTTTTATCTTTTCAGAATACAGCTATTATTACCTCAATCATGTGCAATCATAATCGTATCTCCAAATTTTTACACAACTTTTGAGCATGACTATTTACATAGTTCATTAATATTTCACAACTCCATTATATTTTTTACGAATTAAGGGGGGAGTGGGATTATACCATGAGCCGTGAGCAAATTTCAAAGCTTATTATTATTTATTGTGAGTAGTGTATATTGGCAGCTTCTGTTACTGCCGTTGGAGTTGAGCCCTCAACTAGCCTGTTCATTGTATGAGGTTTTGACAGTAATTTAAGGAATTGGGGCAACCAATTATTGGGTTGGACCCTCCATCAAGCATAACACCTAGAATATTTACATAAATAATATTTATCTCACAGCTCAATTTTTTTTTAAAACTATTTACTAAGGAGGAGTATTAAAACCTACTAATAGGAGATTATTAAAGCTTTTTTTACTATCGATTGTGAATTTAGAGTATTAGATAGTTTTGTTACTGTCTCGGCTGACCCGTTCTTCGGTTGGAACTAACCTGTTTAACAACTTGACTTCTTATTAATTTACCAATTTAGGGAAACCCCTAAGGGGCATGGGGCGAAGCCCCATCGAGCCGTAGGCGAGTCTATAATATATACAGCCCCATGTGTAACTGACTGACTCACTGATGATCTTAAATTCCTGAAGCGACCTTTTATGATAGAGACTTGAAATTTGGCATGGACATTCTTTGAGATGTTTCAATTTAGGGAAAATCATAAAACTACAACTTTATTTAATTTTAAACTATAAAAAAGGTAAAAAATATAGATTTGTCGGTAACGTAGTTCAGCCGTATCAGCCTATATCACCGCGTGGTATCGTAGATCACTCTTCGGGTTTAGTTCTCGCTCGTGTTTAAATGATCTTTTTCAACTACACCCGTGTTCGATGGATACACTCTAATTTGTGCTGCATTGAAAGCTCGTTTCTTTTATATTTTTACACACATCATAAATATGTCTTAGGGAATTTTTAAATAACTGTTAAGCAGAATTAACAGATTTAAATGTTAGGTTCTCGTTTTGTTTCAATTTATTTTAGATTACTTATTCAAATTCACACGGAATTATTCTTCCGGCCGAATTTCGCATCGAATGGATTTTCTGTGAAGCTTGAGCCGTGATCTTAACGCAACATACTTCGATTACTTTGTAAAATACTTAATAGTTAATTATTATCTTTCTGTTTGATTTATATTCAGTGTCTTATATTAGATTTTTTCACACTTAAATTTTTTTTTTAGAATGTTTAAATAAGTGGTGAACAAAAAGAACAGATTTAAATGCTAGTTTCTCGTTTCATTTCAATTTATTTTAGATTACTTATTCAAATTCACCCCATGTGAACCTCTCAGCCGAATTTCGCATTCAATGAATTTTCTGTGTAGCTCGTGCCGTGATCTTAACGTTATATACTTCTATTACTTAGTATGATACTTAATAGACAGTTAATTATTATCTTTCTGCATTATTTATATTCAGTGCTTTATATTTTATTTTAATACCCACTTAAAATATGTTTTAAGAATTTTTAAACGGCTATTGAACAAAACTAACAGGTTTTTATGAATAAATTATTATTTCACAGGTCTAGATTTTATATTCTTATAATTAGTAGTTTGTAATAGTAGGGGTTTTTTGCGGATCTACTCCGTTTTTATTATTTCCTATGATTTTGTTTTCATGTTATTTAATTCTTGTTTTCGCTTATTGATTTGAATGTTATTTGCTATTTCAGTAATTTAAACGTTTTTCTTCTATATCCTGAAATTTACAAGTTTTTATTTTTAATTAGTTTGTATCAGCCGATTCTTTTAATATCGTGGTTGGCGATACTATATTTAGTTCAAATTGTATTTTTAATTTCTTAAGTTTATTAACTAGCATAGCTTGATTTTTTACTATTTTAATAGCAATTTTCACACTTATTATTGGTTATTTTCTATTTTTTAGCATTATTCTTTTACTCTAATGGGCATATTACATTTTTTTTAATGTACGAAAATCTCATTTAAAAATACTTAATTTGGAATAATTTTGACCCATTGCAATTTTAATGTGACGCATGTTAACTCGTTGACGTTTCAGACTAAGTAGTTGGTGACGTGGAATAGTTAGCATCACACATTTTAGTAGAGTTACAAGTAAATTAATAACTTAGGTTTTCAATACTTCGATTTTTATTAGTTTTTATTTTCCGATTCTTTTAATATCGTGGTTGGCGATGCTAGATTTGGTTTAAGTGTTACTTTAAATTTCTTTAGTTTATGCATTATTATAGCTTGATTATTTGATTATTTTAATAGTTATTTTCACATAGTCAATTATTTCTATTTGTTAGCATTATTGTTTTGCTATAGTGGGCACATTACATTTTTTTATCTATGAAAATTTAATTTAAAGATACTTAATTTGGATTAATTTTGCCCCATTGCAATTTTTCTGTGCCGCATCTAAAATCGTTGACGTTCCAGACCAAGTGGTTGGTAACGTGGAGGAGTTAGTATCACACATTTTTGTAGTAGAGCTACACGTAATTTAAAACTTAACTTTTCAAAAACAAACAGTAAAATGTTTTCTAATAGTAGGGGTCTTTTGCGGATCCACCCCGTTTTTATTATTTTCCTTTAATTTTGTTTTCATGTTATTTAATTATTGTTTTGACTCATTGATTTAAATTTTATTCGTTGTTTCTTTGATTTAAACCTTTGTAATCTATTTCCTGAAGTTTTTAATTTCTCATTTGAGTTGGGTGATTCAGGGGATTATGTCACTTCTTCCACGATTGCAACTCCAAGAGCTGGCTAAATAACAGAGAAACATTTATTACTGTAACTACCACTACTAATTATATTTATAGCAAGAACCACAACTACATTCAAACTCTTTGTTTTTAAACTTCTTTTCATTAAACACAGCTACAATAATCTTGACTTAAATTATATTTTTGTACTTACAAATATGCTTCTTTTGCCTTTTTTAGTACAACCTACTTAAATTGAAGCTGAAATATTTATTTCACTTCTTTTTTTCATAATACGCCAATTAATTCAGTCATATGCGTATCAAAAATTTTCTACAGTACCGATATTGAGCATAATACCTAAATTATTTACATGGTTATTTATTATTTCACAACTATCAATTATATTTTTTTAACGAATTAAGATGAATTAGGAAGGGGGTTTAAAAACCCGTAGACGATTTTCAAAGCGTTTTATTATTATTGATTGTTAGTAGTGTATATAAGACACTTTTGTTACTGCCTTGGCTGACCCGTTCTTCGGTTGGAACTAACCTGTTTAACAAGTAGACTTCTTATTAATTTACGAATTTAGGGCAACCCCTAAGGGGGCATGGGGCGGAGCCCCATCGAGCCGTAGGCGAGTCCATATTATATACAGCCCCATGTGTAACTGACTGACTCACTGATGATCTTAAATTCCTGAAGCGACCGTTTAAGATAGAGACTTGAAATTTGGCATGGACATTCATTGAGATGTTTCAATTTAGGAAAAATCATAAAACTACAACTTTTTTACTTTTAAACTATAGAAAAGGTAAAAAATATAGATTTGTCGGTAACGTAGTTCAGCCGTATCAGCGTATATCACCGCGTGGTATCGTAGATCACTCTTCAGGTTTAGTTCTCGCTCGTGTTTAAATGATCTCTTTCAACTACACCCGTGTTTGATATACTCGTGGTATCCTTCGATGGATACTCTTATATATATTGTAAACTACGGCGTTAATTTGTATAGAGAGCGGGTTATTTCACCAGGGACCCAGGGTTATACTCGATAATATATACAGTGATAATTCCCTAATTTGTAGCATATGCGCTATCTTGAATGTTTACCAAAGGTGAATTTTCTTCTCCTACTATGAATTAATTTCCCATGGCGGGTGAATAGTCGCTTAGTTCTCGCTTGTATTTAAATCATGTCTTTTAACTACACCTGCTTCCTTGCTATTGGCAACGTTAGTATCCCTCATACATAATAAACTTATCCATTTGACTTCTAAATAGCAATGAGATTATGCTGCATTGAAAGCTCGTTTCTTTTATATTTTACACACATCATAAATATGTTTTAGGGAATTTTTAAATAACTGTTTAGCTGAACTAACAGATTTAAATGTAGGTTCTCGTTTTGTTTCAATTTATTTTAGATTACTTATTCAAATTCACACGGGATTATTCTCCGCTGAACTTCGCATTGAATGGATTTTCTGTGAAGCTTGAGCCGTGATCTTAACGTAACATACTTCGATTACTTTGTACAATACTTAATAGACAGTTTATTATTATCTTTCTGTTTGATTTATATTTAGTGTCTTATATTCGAATTTTTCACACTTAAAATTTGTTTTTGAGAATGTTTAAATAAGTGTTGAGCAAAAGTAATAGATTTAAATGTTAGGTTCTCGTTTAATTTCAATTGATTTTAGATTACTTATTCAAATTCACCCTATGTGAACCCCTCAGCCGAATTACGCATTCAATGAATTTTCTGTGTAGCTCGTGCCGTGATCTTAACGTTATATACTCCTATTACTTAGTACGATACTTAATAGACAGTTAAGTATTATCTTTCTGCATTGTTTATAATCAGTGTTTTATATTTTATTTTAATACACACTTAAAATATGTTTTTAAGAATTTTTAAACGGCTATTGAACAAAACTAACAGGTTTTTATGGATAAATTATTATTTCACAGGTCTAGATTTTATATTCTTATAATTAGTAGTAGTTTGTAATAGTAGGGGTTTTTTGCGGATCTACCCCGTTTTTATTATTTCCTATGATTTTGTTTTCATGTTATTTAATCCTTGTTTTCGCTTATTGATTTGAATGTTATTTGCTATTTCAGTAATTTAAACGTTTTTCTTCTATATCCTGAAATATACAAGTTTTTATTTTTAATTAGTATGTATCAGCAGATTCTTTTAATATCGTGGTTGGCGATACTATATTTAGTTCAAATTGTATTTTTAATTTCTTAAGTTTATTAACTAGCATAGCTTGATTTTTTTTATTATTTTAATAGTAATATTCAAACTTACTATTGGTTATTTTCTATTTTTTAGCATTATTGTTTTACTCTAATGGGCATATTACATTATTTTTAAAATTTACGAAAATCTCATTTAAAAATACTTAATTTGGAATAATTTTGACCCATTGCAATTTTAATGTGACGCATGTTAACTCGTTGACGTTTCAGACTAAGTAGTTGGTAACATGGAATAGTTAGCATCACACATTTTAGTAGAGTTACAAGTAAATTAATAACTTAGCTTTTAAAAACTTCAATTTTTATTAGTTTTTATTTTCCGATTATTTTAATATCGTGGTTGGCGATGCTAGATTTGGTTTAAGTGTTACTTTCAATTTCTTTAGTTTATGCATTATTATAGTTTGATTATTTTATTATTTTAATAGTTATTTTCACATAGTCAATTATTTTCTATTTTTTAGCATTATTGTTTTGCTATAGTGGGCACATTACATTTTTTTATCAATGAAAATTTTATTTAAAGATACTTAATTTGGATTAATTATGCCCCATTGCAATTTTTCTGTGCCGCATCTAAAATCGTTGACGTTCCAGACCAAGTGGTTGGTAACGTGGAGGAGTTAGTATCACACACTTTTGTAGTAGAGTTACACGTAATTTAAAACTTAGCTTTTCAAAACTTCGATGGAACTAGCCTGTTCAGTACTTTAGTGGAACTAGAAAGTTCATTATTTGAGACTTTGTGAATGATTAACGAAATTAGTAAAATCAACTAGGGGGCATGGGGGCTGAGCCCCGTGAAATATTTTCAAAGGATATTATTGTTATTGTTATTATTATTATTGATTGTGAAGAGTGCGTATTCGCCCGTTTTGTTACTGTCTTCGCTGTCCAGTTAGTTGGTGGAACTAGCCTATTCAATACTTGACTTTAAATTATTCAACGAATTCGGGGCAACCTCCAAAGGGGGCATGGGGGCGGAGCCCCCATCGAGCCGTAGGCGAGTCTATAATATATACAGCCCCATGTGTAACTGACTGACTCACTGATGATCTTAAATTCCTGAAGCGACCGTTTAAGATAGAGACTTGAAATTTGGCATGGACATTCATTGAGATGTTTCAATTTAGGAAAAATCATAAAACTACAACTTTTTTACTTTTAAACTATAAAAAAGGTAATAAATATAGATTTGTCGGTAACGTAGTTCAGCCGTATCAGCGTATATCACCGCGTGGTATCGTAGATCACACTTCAGGTTTAGTTCTCGCTCGCGTTTAAATGATCTCTTTCAACTACACCCGTGTTTGATATACTCATTGTATCCTTCGATGGATAGACTCTAATATATATTGTAAACTACGGCGTTATTTTGTATTGAGAGCGGGTTATTTCACCAGGGACCCAGGGTTATACTAGATAATATATACAGTGATAATTCCCTAATTTGTAGCTTATGCAGCATATGCGCTATCTTGAATGTTTACCAAAGGTGAATTTTCTTCTCCTACTATGAATTAATTTCCCATGGCGGGTGAATAGTCGCTTAGTTCTCGCTTGTATTTAAATCATGTCTTTTAACTACACCTGCTTCCTTGCTGTTGGCAACGTTAGTATCCCTCATATATAACAAACCGTTATCCATTTGACTTCTAAATAGCAATGAGATTATGCTGCATTGAAAGCTCGTTTCCTTTATATATTACACACATCATAAATATCGTATGTTTTAGGGAATTTTTAAATAACTGTTTAGCTGAACTAACATATTTAAATGTAGGTTCTCGTTTTGTTTCAATTTATTTTAGATTACTTATTCAAATTCACACGGGATTATTCTCCGCCGAACTTCGCATTGAATAGATTTTCTGTGAAGCTTGAGCCGTGATCTTAACGTAACATACTTCGATTACTTTGTACAATACTTAATAGACAGTTTATTATTATCTTTCTGTTTGATTTATATTCAGTGTCTTATATTTGAATTTTTCACACTTAAAATTTGTTTTTGAGAATGTTTAAATAAGTGTTGAACAAAAGTAATAGATTTAAATGTTAGGTTTTCGTTTAATTTCAATTTATTTTAGATTACTTATTCAAATTCACCCCATGAGAACCCCTCAGCCGAATTACGCATTCAATGAATTTTCTGTGTAGCTCGTGCCGTGATCTTAACGTTATGAATTTTGCTGTGAAGCTTGAGCTGTGATCTTAACGTAACATACTTCGATTACTTTGTACAATAATTAATAGACAGATATTTATTATCTTTTTGTTTGATTTGTATTCAGTGTCTTATATTAGATATTTTTTCACACTTATAAATATGTTTTTGAGAATGTTTAAATAAAAATTGAACAAAAAGAACAGATTTAAATGTTAGGTTCTCGTTTCATTTTCACCTCATTCCAGATTACTAATTCAAATTCACCCCAAGTTAAGCTTTCGGCCGAATTTCGCATTCAATGAATTTACTGTGTTGCTCGTGCCGTGACCTTAACTTCTATTACTTTGTATGATAATTAATAGACAGGTAATTATTATCTTTCTGTTTTATTTATATTCAGTGTTTTACATTATATTTTAGTACACACTTAAAATATGTTTTTGAGATTTTTTAAATGAATATTGAACAAAACAAACAGGTCTTTATGAATAAATTATTATTTCACAGGTCTCGATTTTATATTCTTATAATTAGTTGTTTGTAATAGTAGGGGTTTTTTGCGGATCAACCCCGTTTTTATTCTTTCCTATTATTTTGTTTTCATGTTATTTAATTCTTGTTTTCGCTCATTGATTTGAATGTTATACGCTATTTCAGTGATTTAAACGTTTTTCTTCTATCTCCTGAAATTTACAAGTTTTTATTTGAGTTGGGTCAGGCATGGGATTATGCCAATTTTCCCATAATTGTATCTCTATTTAGTACCAGGTTAAACGAGCCTTGCTCGTTGGTTTTAATTGACTTTTGTTATAGTGTCATGGTAATCAAGCTATTAAATCTACACCAGACTCTTCACAGATAACAGCTGTTAAAAAACTGCTTAAAATTTATGTTCCTTTATTTTTGTTTACTTTTAGTTGTTATTTCGTTACCAAAATAGCAACCTATAAGACCAATGTTAAAAATAACGATTTTTAAACTTAAATTTAGACCAACTTCGATTTTTCCTGGGACTGAGGCTGTTTCTAAACTTATTTGTGGGCAAACACTCGTGCAAAGCTTAAGAAAAATCTAACAGCTACAGTAGTGTCAAATTGTTGGTGCTGGCTCAGTTCAAGGTCACCTGAGGGATGACGTCATCGAGGTCAATGACCTCACCGATGACGTCATCGATGACGTCATCGATTGCGTCATCGATGACGTCATCACTAATGACGTCATTTCTATGACGTCACACCCATGACGTCACAGAAATGACGTGCTGATGACGTCATCACCCCTTACGTCATCAAAATGACGTCACCGACGCCACTGAGGTCAAGGTCACGCCGAAACTTAAAATTTTTTGGCACTTTTGCCGTTTCTCGCACTACGCTCCGAGTTTCAGTCAGAGTCCCCGTGACCTTGACCACTTGGAGCGAATTTTCGACGAGAAACGGCAAAAGTGCCAAGTTAAACTCGAGTTTCTGACATGACTCTGCCTAAATGGGCAATCGGTTATTCCTCAGGTGACCTTGAACCAGCACAACACCAACAATTTGATATTACTGTGACCTTGAAAACCTAACAACGGAGCGCCGACACCGATGCGCACCCCACGACAGCCACCGAGTGACTGACTATCAGGCTCTGTGTACTCTAGGTATATGGGGAAGTGGAGGGGGAAATCTCAAGGTCATCCAAATGGAGTTTTAAAAAAGTTGAAGAGTAGAAAGACTACTCTTGTGCTTCCTGGGCGACCTCATCAATTTCCAACGGATCTGTAAACCAATCCGATCTGTAGCGGCAGGAGTCCAGAAAACAGGTGCACCACCCATCAGGTTGTCCGTAGCACTTCCGACAATTGGTAAGATTGGAGAAATGAAATTTAATACACCGCTGCGGACAACAAGTGTAAAAGTAGTTGGATTTGTAGATTTTGAAAGTTTGTAGTACCGGTGGTGGCAGCTGTTGGTTCTTGCATCTACACCTGCAACATCCGAAGCATTCACATTGCCGGCAGGCCAGCCCGTCCACTTGTCATCTTGGTAGTAGGAAACACTTGCCCTCGCAGCAATAGGTTGTCCCTGTCTCTTCCTCCCAAAGCTTCTTTGCACAATGGATGACGCCTTGTATCTCTAAACACTTATGCTCGCAACATGAGACACGCTTAGTTTCCATACTTGATGTTGCTTCGGCGAGGGAGCAAGATGAAGTGATGCCGTGGTCAGCGGGAATGGAGCTTATATAAACTAAGGTGAGTGGAGGGGGAAAGGTCAAGGTCATCCAAATGGAGTTTTAAAAAAAGAAAAGAGTAGAAAGACTACTCTTGTGTATCTATAGCGATTTCATTGATAGTGAGTGCTTCTGTATGCCAAGTTGATCTGTACTGACAGGCTCCTAAATAATGTTTGCAAAAACCTGCAAAATGATTGTTGCACAATTTGCAGCCAGTTAGCTGTTTTAATGTGAATTCAATGCAACGTTCAGGGCAACAAGTGTACTTATGCCCTCTCATCTGGTACACATGGAATGTCTTCAACTCCGGTTTCGGCTTCTTCCAAGACTTGCACTTACACATGCATTGACCAAAAGCTTCACATTTTCTACACGCCAGGCCATCCGCAACATCAATGTCATTCGGCCATGAAAAACATTTCCGTTCGCAACAGTAGTTGAGTTGACTCTCCATGTTGCTGTGGTGAAGGTGCGCGATGAAATGATGCTGCAGTCATTGAGAGTGCACCTTAAATAAACTCAGTGGAGGGGGAAAGGTCAAGGCCATCCAAACGGAGTTTTAAAAAAGATAACTAGTCGTCCTCCTCCTCCTCCTCATCCGTTGTACTTAGAGAGCTGTCAGACGAAGAGCCCCGTGCAGGTGCTCCCCAGATGAAAAACAAATCAATTTTAAAACGAAGACCAGGATCTTGCATCATCAATTCCTTTAATTTGTCACATACTAAGTCGACCTTGTGTAAGGTGTCAACAACAAGCTTCCAATTCGTTGGTTCAATATAACTTGTAGTAGAGTCTGCCTCGCTGATAACCACATCCTCCGGCCGTATTGGAGTGTAAAGATGTGTAAAGTTCTTCGGCTGTAGCTGAGGTTCAGGCTGGCTGGAAGTAGAAGGTTGAGTGTGGACCCCTGTCGCATCGAAATCCATAGTCATTCTACATTCAATGTTGGGGTTTTCGTTTAATACATACACCAATTTCTCATGCAACATATCCACTTCTGCCGAGTCTTGCAGATGAACATTCCAGGAAAATGGCCATTCTTCATCCGTAGTGGAGTCAACTCGAGAAAGAGTGCTGTCCGCCATGATAGCTAAGCAAGGAATGATGTGAGCTACAGACTGTGGTAACAGTATTGAAAAGTAGAGGGGGTAAACCAAAAGTATGTGGAGGGGGTATTTTCAAGGTCATTTAATTTGGGTTTTAAAAAAAAGGAAATAGTGGAGGGGGAATTCTCAAGGTCATCCAATTTGGGTTTTAAAAAAAAAGGAATGAAGGTTACTCCTCTTCAGCCTCGTTGTCCCCCACATCCTCATTAGCCTCATCTTCATCGACGTCAGACTCGCCGTAAGGGTAGATCGGGGACATGGGCGAATATTGTGGTGATTGTTGACCGTTGTTATCGTCCCCTTGCATTCTGACTTGGGACCAATCATAATTTAAATTCATTTGTATTATGATTCCAGGGTTGTCCCGCAGTATTTCCTTCATCCGTTCGCAAATTGTTTCCAAATAGTGTACACTATCGATCGACAGTGTCCAACCCGTACTTGTACCGACATCAGTAGTGGAGTCAGCTTGGCTGATGGTGTTGTTGTCTGCCATGGTTGCTTGTCGGACAAGGAATGACGGTTGATGTGATGCTCATGCAGGAACATGGTGAAGTGGTGGGGGGTGTGGTGGAGTAGTGGGGGTATTTTCAAGGTCATCCAAACGAAGTTTTAAAAAAAGGAAAACCTACAAAGTAACATTGAAACTTTCCAATTGATGGTGGCGAGCGTTTTCTTCTGCAACCTTGCCGACACATGTGACTATGCCATACAGTATGAAAAGTACAACCATAATAAGGCCGAACAATAAAAGATAGCCGTTGACTATCATGATATTTTCTGAGTGGATCTGCTTTCTTCTTATCGCCCTCTCCTGCATCCTCTTCTCCAACTCGTGGACGAAGTCACAACATGCGTGAGGACATCTTTCATCTGTTGGTAGGTTTGCCATTGTTGATGTTGTCGGTGTGGCTGTTGAAGATGGAATGAGGTTTCCAATTGCGATGTGCCATGTACACCAATAGTCAAGTGGTGGGGGTAACAAAGCAGTGGAGGGGGAAGTTTCAAGGTCATCCAAATTGTGTTTTAAAAAAACCTATCTTGTTACTGAGCTTATATGTCAGTAACAAGATAGGTGTTTTTGCTCTTTTACTTCTTTAATATAATGAAAAAATATACATATTCTACAATGGTTAGGACAAGAAATACAACTGCTAGTCAGCTGAAGTAGTCCAAGTTGTCTGGCTCGGTCTTCATGGACGCTGGTGAGGAAGCCGTCGAGGAGTGTCCAGGCTCTTCCTTTGACTGCCGGGTGTTCCGTATATTGCAAGCACTTGCAAGCTCTTGTTGCACATTTATACGGTAGCCTCGTGCCACCATCAGCTGCAACTCCTTGTATAAGTCGTTTAGCTCCTGCTGAGTCTTGATGCTCACCTCCTCGTAACTTGCGCAACTGACGTTGAGAGACATCCTGATGTTGCCAGGTTGGCTGCTGGAGTAGAAATGAAGCCGAGGCACAGCGTTTGGAGGTACATGGAAAAGTGGTGGGGGTGATGGTGGTGGGGGTATGGAAGATGCAATTAAACACTTCTAAACTTTTTCCATTGATACAAAGGGATGGAACAAATAGCACAGGTGTCCTTGTAGTTTTCAAATCTAAACATTGGTGCTAGAAATCCAAACTGTTTTCTACCACCTTCCTGTACGAACCGTCGAAGGTCTCTGACGGCAGCATTGCCACAAGGCCTACAAAACTTTTCCCCGTCTTGGAACCTATACCAGGAGTATCCCGAATACCCTCTATTATCTTTCTTGTACTCCTCGATATCCTGCTTTACTGTTATAGGGATATTATCTCGTAAAGCCATCTGGAATAAAGATGCGTCAGTTATAACTCGTTGTAAGCAAAGCTCGTACAAGGTGCTCATCGTTTGCTAGTTGGCAACAGAATGACCGTTTTTCGCATCCAAGCAGGTTTGAATCCTAGTGCGGTAGTGGGGGTAATTACGGTAGTGGGGGTAGTTGTGAAATGCAAAGGTCAAAGGTCAAGGTCACCCGCGAAGTTTAAAAAAAAAATGCAACATATCAATACGTGAAGTTCGTCACATATTGATATGTTGCATTTTTTGTTTTTTTTTAATTTTTTTGTCTTTTATGATTCGTTTATTTATAAAACATTACAACAACAACATATTTACAACATTAAAACTTAAATCTAACACTGCTGCTTGTCAGCGATGTGGATGGTCAACTCTGTAGAATTGCTACCCGTGCAGCCGTGCGACACCAGGTATAGACACCCGGGTTGAATAGAGCGAAGATCCTCGTTTTGTAGAAGATGGACGAATCTCTTGGGCAGGTACACCTGGAACTTTGGTTCATCCCCCGGAGTAAACGGTGCCTCGCTGAGACTGCAGCAGATGGCCTCCCCAACTGTAGTCTCCATCTTCTTCATAGCATGGATTATGTAGTGCTTCTCGTCTTTTAGTTCCGAGCACTTCTTTACAGGTAATATTGTTGACTTGGAGTGAGCATTGAACTGCTCGACCAAAGTCTGAAGGAACTGGTGAGATGCCATGGTCAGGTTACAGATCGTCTTCTTGCTCGGAGATGTTGTCGTCTCGGAATCTCGAGTAATACTCATGCCAGGTCCCTGTCTGCTCCCCACTTATATACTCTCCGTTACCCCCACCACTCCCCAATTCCCCACTTTGAAGGTAAGAGGCGAGTTTATAGGCATTTTTCAAAGCGCAATGTCTATCTTTATCATGTTCTGGGCTTTTTGTACAAATACATATGGTTTCCAGCATGTATTGATAATTCTTATCCAATTCCACATCATTAACCGGAACATGAGTAAATCCTTCGATCCATCTTTTCTTTTCCAGCCCCTTTGTGTAAATATTGGTAAACTTGTCTGAAAAGTGATGCATAATGTGATACAAGTCCGTGTAACTTGTAAAACCATCATACCAATCGATATGATGGAAGTGTTTTGAAATCCATCTGTTGGTAGTAGCGGCTTTACTAGTTAAAGACGAATAAGAACATGGTGGTTTAAATAAAAACGAATAAGGAACACTTGTATTCATGTCCAAAAACACAAGTTCTTTTATAATGAATCTATCATCATTACCACGAAACGCTTGAAACTCAATAATACCAGGCTTGGACTTTACTTGTTGTTCTTCTCCCTTGTCCATTTTGAAGGTCACACGTCTGCTCATTACGAAGTCAGGAGGTCAACTGATTTCCACACCACGGTAGGTACTACTTTTATACCAGGCCGTACAGTTGTTGGCGCGTTGGTGTATATTTAACGTGGGCACCGTCCCCAATAGGCCTAACCCCACAAAATGTTGGTTATTGTTTTAAAAACTAACCATTGTCATTTAAGTTTCCATCTTTATATTTTCCTTATTTTCATTTTCATCACTAACACTTGATTCTTCTCCTCCATCTTCCTCTTCTTCCTGTTTTACTGATTTCTTATGTAGTTGAGCGTACTTTTCCAATTGTCTCCACATCTGTACTTCATGAGGAACTCTATTAAATATAGAAGTATCCACAGGTCCGTATAATATAGGTGCGTCCGGTTGTTTGTCCAAAGTGTCTTCCAGATAATCTTTAATAATCGAACTTGAAAACACCAGTTGTCTCAAGTATCTTGTTATAGGTTCAGTAGCACAAGTTAAAATGAAAAACTCCTCTCGATTAAGTTGAATTTTGTTATCATGTCTTGTTGTGTCTCTAAACCGTAGCTGATGATCACCACGTTGTTTAATGATATCAATTTCCACATTTGAATCCAAAAGTCCTACTCTTGTCTTTCTTCCAAACATGTTACTACTTAAATAGCATTCTAGTAGATGCAAATGTTTCATAAACGATTCCCAAGCACTGTCCGTAAACAAAATCATTTTGGGTCCATGAGTTAAAATTACAGTAGGGGAATAATCTGTAGATTTCATAACACCGATTAAAACACTTTTATCCAAACTGGAAGAGATTGGGTAAAATATTCGCAAAAATACCTCACTCAATATGTTTGGAGAAATATTATCTTCAATATCCCTTTTTCTCTTTTGTATAGTCTTTCTTCTTTTACCTTTTTCTTCAACATTATTACTGGCGTGAAGTTGTCCGCAAACGTTTTGTTCACCTTCTTCCTGGTGACCTTGAGGATCTAAAAACTCAGATATCTCCTTCTCAATATCTACCACATTTTCAGGTGTACCACTAGGAGAAGCCATATTGAATACGATGCTACCCATACAACAGTAGGCAACAAACTGATGAGGAGCGGTCTGTACGCTCTGCTTTTATACTCGCGGAATGAAACAAAACCGGTTCTTACAATACATTTTTAACAATTCCAGTTAAAGGTGTGTATGTTACGATTTTATCATGTAGAATTAATCAGTATGCAGTTGTATTAGCCGGTATAGCATCGTTGAATTCCATTTCTATTTTTATATCCACACTTGAAGACTTTACTGATTCATTTTGTTTAGAACAATCGATTACAACTATTGGGTAGGCATCGAAATATTTGTCAGGTGGTAATAAAGGTGTATTTGTTTTACCGTAATATGAACTTTGGAATCTCGCGTACATATCGTACAATATACTGTATTTCTTCTTAGTGAATGACACATTTAAATTGTCGTATGGAAAGAATTGTGAATTTAAATAAACTTTAATATTTTTCAAGTCACAATGATCAAATTGTCCTGCATGTTTAGTAATGGCGTCTCTTCTACCTGTTTGTAAACCAAATATAATATACCTGGCTCGTTCTACATAATTCGATGTTTTAACAGTCCAAGTGTGTCGATCCGTAGTAGGTAAACTGGGATGCTCATGAAATTCCCAACTTCTAAATGGAATAACAATATCACGATCAGCTTTTAATTTTCTTAAAAGTAGCATTCTATGCTCGTCAGCCAATTTAACATGTGGAACTCTCCATACAATTTTGTCTAATTTTAATTTCCATTCTAAAGTCGCATCTGTAGTAGCATCTGCAGCTTTAATAATGTCTTTATCGTTAGAAGATCTCAACAAAACTAATTCTTGTTTAACGTTTAATATTATTTTCCTATAATCTTCAGCAAAACCAAGCAGCAAACGTAATGGAATATGAAAATCAAAATATCCATTTGGATTTGGAGTGATCGTGTCAATCGTAGGTAATACCCATCCGGCAGGTTTAAGTAAATTGGTTTCATTGGGTGTTATAGATGTTAATCCTTTTAAAGTTGTCGTAATACCTACTTTTTTAGTGGAGTCAACTGTTACACCTGATATTTCATATCTAATTTCATCAAATAGGAAAGCCATAGGATTATTTATAAATGGAACTGTTGTACCAACAGTAGTACCGTCCTTTTTAGTAACTTGTCCTTCAATATACAAGTAACTTTCACATGGTAGTGTGTAAATGTCTTGATTTTGTATGGGAATACGAATTTCATCGTTATTGTTTAATTTCGATGAAGTGTAAGGGTTGTGGGTGTGATATTCTTTTTCCCATAGGGTTTCGTCGAATGTTGGACCCTGCGCTATATCCAGTATATCCATACTCGGTTAATTTTAATCCAATTCTCTCTAAGAAACGAATGTTCTCGCGTGTTAACTCCTCCACAGCTGAAGAGCTACTAATGCGGTTTCCCGTAGGTTGTTCGCTTTTAAATGTTAAACCCATGGTTTTGTATTAAAGTGTCGATTTTAAATGTAATCTAATCGTAATAGGCTCTTCTCTGAAGTCTACCAAGTTACCGTCTTGATCCAATACGCTCAACACGATGTCTGAAATGAAAGTGGTGTTCAACGGTAGATATACCAGGTTTTGTGGCTTTTCAACAATTTTAAATCCAGGTGGTACACTTGGGTAAAAAGTATGTATGATGTGGGTGTTAGCCCCATCCCTGTAAGCACCTTGTATAATGTTACAAGTTATGTCTATACTATTGACTTTTAATATTGTTACTGTTTTCTTACCGGAATGTGTTACATCTGGTTCTAAAACAGGCTCATCGTTGGAAAATCCTAATAAATCACCAATTGAGTTTGGTTGAGTGAAATCTATATAATATTTGGAAGTAATTTCAGCTTTCATCGTATTATTATTACCTTTTAATGTTATATTGTCTTTTCCCATTTTAGTTTGCAAAAATTCATTTATATGATCAATTTCATAAGAACCTGTGGGTAACCTGCACTCTTGTAAGTCTGTAAATTTTCCACTGGCATCCTTTCCCTTATAATAATGCAATACGTTATTTTTACCTTCCGTAACATTGGGGATAGAGTTGTAAGTTGTAAAATCCAATAGTGCCGCCTCCCAAAACCTTCCTTTTTGCAAGCGTAACGCTGGAAAAAGGATACTTCGTAAAGTGGAAGATTTTCCTGTTAATGATACCGTATAGGAAGACATCTCAATAGTGACTGATACTTTTAGCTAGAAATTCCAAACATAAATGGCCGCATATTGAAGTATTATCAGGTTGTTCTCTTTTATAGTTATAATATATGTTTTTAGCAGATTTAAAGTAATTTTGAAGTTCTTTTGGTGGTGGCAAATTACCGAAACTATCAAAATAATATACATTGTTATTTAGTTTCTTATAACAAACCCAATGGGTGCCAGGCCCTTCAGTATTATCCAAATTAGTAGTGTCTTTTGGCCACTCCTGGCTCAGGTCAAGGTCAGCGGTTGGAAGTGGCAGGTGTGGGGTTGGAAGTGTGGGGTGGGGGTGACAGTGATGGATGGGTTTGGGAAGTGGGTCAAGGTCATTTGGAGGGGGTTTTAAAAAAGTGGGAGCCGCAGGGGCTCGGTGGGGGTTTTGGGAGGGGCGGCGCCGGGCCGCGGGAGGTTATCGTTTATTTTTAAAATTAAATTAAAATAATAGTTGCATGATAGGAGAGCTCCTAGGTGTTTACAGTGCGAGTCGATACAGTAGAATGAGACATGTGTCCAAGGAAGAATGATCATATAAACCCGGTAATATAGTGAATAAGAATAATTGGATAGCGTCGTCAATAGGTGTAACAAGATTGAAATGTTGATACTGCAGCATGTCAGTTAAGACAGCGTGCAAAACAGTATCAGTACAGTATGCAGTGTTGCACAGGCTTGGTTTTGCAAAGTACAACGGGTGAAAACTGTAGTATTTCTTAAGCTTAGCCAATGTAGTACGCGGTTTGGAAACTGTGGAGTTAGATTGTTTCTGTAAAATATGTTTTGTGCGTAAAAGCTTTAGTTGTAAAGAGTGCGAAGCCATAATAATATATGAAGGGGAGATGTGTACTCTCCGACAATCGGCGAGTATATGACCGGCGCCCGCGAGTGTGCCTGAATATATAGAGACTAATTAGCATAATAAGTGCAAACATATGTTAGAGTAAAAAAGTGTAAGTAAAAAAGTGTTAGACTAGGTGTTAGAGACTTGCGGATAGTTGTTCACTGTTGCCCTATCGCCACTATAATGACGCGCGCGCGGTACCGATGCCCGTTATATGGGGGTTGTGCGCCCCCCCCCCCTTCCCCTCCCCCCAACCCCTCCCCCTGAGAGGATGACATAAAAGAACAGAACTTCGGAGAGCTCAGTTATTTGTCGGGCGGCGCCGCGAAAAGTTGTAGCAGGGGGAAACATATAGGCGAAAAAAAAAAAATATTGGTAGCCGCAGAAGTTACTTAATCATTCAGGTGCAGGATTGCAAGTAATGTTCCGTGCATGAATAAGTAGGAATACAATTGTGAATTGTACAGGTAAATCTTGTACTGTAGCAATAACTATAATATTAGACGGTTGTAAAGTGTTTGACCTGCTGGTGTGCAAGAAATATCCCGTTTACAACTAAGTAGGATTACAATTGCCAATTGGACAGGTAAATCTTGTATTGTAGCAACAAGTATAATAGTAGACCGTTGTAAGGTGTATCACCTGCAGGTGTGCAGGAAATGCTCTGTGCACAAATATAAAGACTAATTAGCATATTAAGTGCAAACACATTTTAGAGTAACAAGCGTTAGTTATAAAAGCGCAAGAGACTAACGGATAGTACCTCACCCGACCGATTCCGCCACCGAAATGGCGCGCGCGCGGCGGCAACCCCCCTTTTTATGCGATCGATGAGTCACGTGCGACGCCCCTCCAACCCCCTCCCCGAGAAAACCGCATAAAAGAGCGAGGTTTGGGAGAGCTCGGTTATTTGTCAGTCGGCTGCGGCTACGGTCACAAGAGTCGGAGGAAGAGACGGATAGTTTAAGAAAAGTATCGGTAATAGCGGAAGTTAATTAATTAATTATTCAGTTGTAGGATTGCAAGTATTGGCCTGTGGATAAGCAAGTGGGTCTGCAACTGTGATTGAACAGGTAACTACCGTATCATAGCAATAATTGTAATATTAGACGGTTGTAAAGTGTATAAGGTGCAGGTGTGCAAGAAATGGTCCGTGCACGATGAAGTAGGATTACAATAGCCATCTGTACGGCTTAATCTTATGCTGTAGTGATAACTATAATAGTACCCAGTTGTAAAGTGTCTAACCTGCAGGTGAGCAAGAAATGTCTCTCGTAGTGTACCAATAATTATAATAGTAGATGGTTAGCAAGTGTATTATCTGCAGGCGTGAAAGAAATGTCTCGTGTAATGTAGCAATAAGTATAATAGTAGACGGGTGTAAGGTGTATTACCTGCAGACGTGCAGGAAACATAGCGTGCACTATTGCACAGGTAAATCCTGTAGTGTAGCACTAATTATATTAATATGACCGAGAAGTAGCGGTTAGAGTTTAAGTGTTGTTAAAGTAAGAGAGTAATTTGCATATTAAGGAGGAAACAGGTGTGTAAGAATGGAACCTGCAATTAATCAGTGTGAGTTTCCTGCACACGATGTTAATTAGCATATTTTAGTAAAAAAAAAAAAAAAAAATGGAAACTCGACACGAAAATAAAATTAAGATATATAAAATAACTGGTATAGTGTTAAGAAATAGTGTAAAAATAATAAAAATGTTAAAATAAATAGTGTGTTAAAGTACTATGTGGTATGAACTCACGGATTGGTTGTTTACCGTTGGGGTGTCAGATCCCTATATGGGAGGCGCGCGAGCTTCCCGTCGTTTATATACATGCGGATGGTTACTCATGCATGACCCCCCCCCCCCCGACCGGACCGGAAACCGGAAACCGGAAGCCCCCCCCCCCCTCCCCGCCCCCGCCCCCGCCCCCGCCCCCTCCCACAGGCTGCGTGTACCGGCGATTAATTTCCGTTGGAAGTATAATTAAGCGGTGGAAGAGGGCAGATAACAAACTGCGATAGTTATGCTGTCATGCACGCGACGGGGAAAGCTGCGCATGTAGCTGTCAGCGGATGTACTTGTCAGCGGATGTAATTAGATGTTATCTAATGCTAATTAAGAGGCACAAGGCTCCACCTGCGTTAGGGGCGACCCACATGTAACAAAGCACATCCGTTGGGGATTTTCCACTGACCTTACTGGAAAGTTCCGCGCCCCTCAAACCCCTCCAGGCCCCCCACCACTTTGTGAGCCGAGAACCTCTTTGGCGACTATTGCTGAGTTAGTTCGGAACAATTCGTCGGACGCGATGGTTGTTCCGAACTCAGAGGGCAACTCAAATGTATAAGCGGCCGATATATATTTGAGTTACTCTTGTTGTTAGGCTATTATTATTTAATATTAGTTGTGTGTGTGTGTGTGTGTCTATGGTTTTATGTAAAGTTTTATTTGGTTTTAGTCTTAAGATGTGTTAGTTTTAAGGTTTAACTTGCGCATTGCGATGTTAGCATTAAGGTGTGTTATGGTATTATTTATGTTTAAAAAATGTGTTTTTAATTTTAAGTATTGGTTTATGGTGTGTGTGTGTGTGTGTGTGTGTGTGTGTGTCTGTCCATGTCTGTGTTCATCTGTGTACTAATAATTTTTTATATTCCACAGCTAGCTGTTAGGATGGGTAGATTAAATTAAAATGTAAATGTAAATTAAAGAAGTTCGATTGAACTTCATTAAATATGGGTGGGACATGCGCGTTGTGCCTTAGGCAGCGCATATTTTTATTGTTTTTGATTTTTGTTTTTGATTTTGGTCAGGCAAAAATATGATTGGGTGGGTTTAGATTAAGGGTGGGAGGTTAGAGTTGCGTCTTGCATTACCTGTTCCAGAGTCCCTATTGTAAAATTGGAATGGTCAAGTCCAGTGCCCAGGCCCGAGGCTGGCCGCCCGTATCACAGACTACCAAACTGGATCGCCACGTGCGTGCGGGCCAAAAATCGGGATCCCTAGCAAGACGTAACTTTTTTGGGTTGGGATTGGGAGTGTTTGAGGAACACAGGGTGGTGGAGACGGTCCTGGCCGCCTCCATCACCTTGGATCATTATTATTTTTTGGTGACCTTGACCTCAATTCACTCATGCATAACCCCCCCCCCCCTCCTCAACCGGAACCGGAACCCCCCCCCCCCCACCCCCGCCCCCGCCCCCGCCCCCGCCCCCGCCCCCACCCCCGCCCCCGCCGCCCCCGCCCCCGCCCCCGCCGCCCCCGCCCCCCCCCCCCCCCCCGCCAGCCAAGTGCTAACAAATTTTCTTATAACTTGAGAACGGTTTGCCGGAATAGGGCAAGCGATACATCATTGGAAAGCTCTAGTTAAGAGTAATATTGTGATAAAGACAGAATTAAATTATTTTGTTTTAATAAAAATTTATAGGAAGGTTTGTAATTGAAGTTATGGCATGGATAGAAATTGTAAGATTAGTAAACATAGCATCTCCAATTTTAGTTGATGATAGACCCACCTTTGGTGTATATTGGTGTAACAGTGATCTGTTATGGCTATGGGCGGAGGTATATGTGGAGTATTTGCAATTGGAAGAAAAAATATAGGCTTTAATCATTACTTTTCAGCTTTAGTCTTAACCTACTATTTTTAACATCTCACTAAAAATCTTACCGTCCCCCCTCCCCACTACAACTGGGAGGTTATAAAAAGGGAGCAGTAGAGAATCATTTCATTTCGCTGCTAAATTTCAAAGAGTAAACATCAACAAGATGCATCAATGTGAAATTTGCTTAGAAATCTTTCATGATAATATTCTACTAGAAATACACAAAGAGTTATTCCATAATAATAATGAAGATGTAACAGAAACCGAATATGAAGATTTAAAACTATATGGAGAAGAACAACAAGAAGAACAACAAGAAGAACAACAAGAAGAATCATTAGCAGGACCCTCGAATGCTATACCAAGTTTAAAAGTATATGCTTTAGAAGGTAAAGTAGTAATGCACCACAAAATTCAAAATGAAAAATTGAAATTGGAGCAGTTTTTTAAGGAAGTGCGTACAATTGCAAGGAGAACACTCACAGAAGAATTAAGAAGACTAAACTTCATTAAATTTAGCATATTACTACATGCTATGTTTATTAATGTAGAAGGAGAAATGTCACCAAGAGGATTCATAACAAAAAACCAGACCATCATGGCAAGTTCAGATATTAATTCAATAGTTGAAGATTGTTTAGAAGAGATATTAACAAAAATTCAAGAACATGAAGGCAGAGGATCTGGTTGGAGTTTGGTTAGTATTGAGGGTATGGATATTAGAACTCATAAACACGGCTACGGATTAAGGGGTAGCAGTTATATTCCGCTCCCAAAGAAAATTTCGGATACTAAATCGTGTATAAATGTTAAGAACCAAGATATGGAATGTTTTAGATATGCAATGACGACAAAATTTGTACCTCCTCAAAATTCGGAAAGACCCAGTGAAGAATATGAAACTTACAGATATAGATATAATTTTCAAGGATTGACATACCCAGTGACTTTAAAGGACATCCCAAAGTTCGAAAAACAAAACCCTGGAACATCTGTTAATGTTTTCGGTTTGGACAGTTCGAATAAAGTGTACCCATTGCGTGTGGTAAAGAATGAACTACCGGATCATAGGGACTTGCTATTACTTACAAGAGGTGATGTTTCACACTATGTATGGATCAAAAAGTTTGAAACTCTTGTTAATAACCAACTGTGTAAAACTAGACATAAGAAGATAATTTGCAAACGATGTTTCAATTTTCAACAAGAAAGAAGAAATGGAAAAGAATGGTTACAAGAGCATAAAAAACTATGTAACAACAACTATGAAGCAAAAATAATGTTACCATCACCAGATAAGGCCGAGCTAAAATTTGAGAAGATATCTCATCAGTACCGTATTCCCATTGTTGTTTATGCGGATTTTGAATCTACACTTGTTCCTATTGAAAATAATGATGATGAAGCCAAGAAAAGTGTTAAGTACCAAATGCATGATCCAAACAGTTTTTGTTTATTAATTAAATCTACACTGTCAGAAGATCATTTAAATAAATATGATCTAACTTCAAAACCTGTCATATATCGCGGTGAAAATGCTTCTAAAATTTTCCTTGACCACTTATATTCGATAGCAGAAAATGTACAAAAATTGTATAGTGATATTGTACCAATGATACCGATGGATGAAGAAGAAGAGATTCAGTATGAAAATTCGACCCATTGTTATTTATGTAAAAATGAATATACTTTGGAAAATCACAAGGTACGTGATCATGACCATCTAACAGGTTATTATAGAGGTGCCGCATGTAACAGATGTAATATTAACTATCAAATTCGCAACTTTATACCTGTAATTTTGCATAACCTTAGTGGTTATGATGCACATTTTATCATACCGGAATTGGGACGAGATGATGGAAAAATCGATGTGATAGCGGAAACTACTGAAAAGTTTATTAGTTTTAGTAAAACAATTGGAAATATGAAGTTACGTTTTCTAGACTCTTACCGTTTTATGCCATCTAGCTTGAGTAAACTTACTGAAAACTTAAAGAAAGAAAATTTAATAGAAACAATGAAGATTGTAAGTAAAGATAAATTGGATTTGGTTCTCCGCAAAGGTGTTTTCCCCTATGATTACATCAATTGTTTGGAAAAATTTGAAGAAACATCACTTCCGCCAAGAGAAGCCTTCAAGAGTAAGTTGTATGAAGAGGACATCAGTGAAGAGGACTATCAACACGCTTGTAAAGTATGGAATGAACTAGGAATGACAACATTGGGAGAATATTCCGACTTTTATGTTAAATTAGATGTGACTTTACTTTGTGATATAATGGAAGAATTTAGAGATACCTGTTTTGAAGCATATGGATTGGACCCACTTCATTCTTATACATCACCTGGACTAGCATGGCAAGCTATGCTGAAAGAAACAAAGTGTAGGCTTGAACTTATTACAGATATTGATATGGTTTTGATGATAGAGTCAGGTGTTCGTGGAGGATTGACACAAAGGGTAACTAGACATGTAAAAGCCAACAACAAATATCTCCCAAACTTCGATGCGTCACAACCAACAACATTCTTAGGTTATTTTGACGCAAATAACCTATATGGATGGGCTATGTCAAATCCTCTTCCATATGGTAATTTTAAGTGGGCGAACCCAGATTCGATAGGCAATATAATGGACATACCTAAAGATGGAGACATTGGTTACATTTTGGATGTGGACTTTGAATATCCTGAACAACTGCATGACCACCACTACGATTTACCACTATTGCCAAAGACGGAAATATCACCAACTGGTAGATGGCCCAAATTAATGATGACGTTAACCAACAAGTCAAGATATGTAGCTCATTATTGGACAATACAGCAAGCAATAGAACTGGGATTGAAAATAACAAGAATCAATAGAGCAATACAATTTAATCAATCTTGTTGGTTAAAACCATACATCGACAACAACACAAGAAGAAGGACTGCAGCAACATCCGCTTTTCAAAAGGACTTTTTCAAATTAATGAATAATTCAATATTTGGCAAAACGTTGGAAAACAAAAGAAAACATAAAGATGTAAAATTAGTAAGCGATCCGGAGAAGTTGCAAAAGTTAGTACAAAAACCAAACTTTGGAACAAGTGTAATTATTAACGAGAATCTTGTAGCTGTTACCATGAACAAAATCTCAATAACAATGGATCGTCCTCTATATGTGGGAATGTCTATTTTGGATATTTCTAAAACCCACATGTATGACTTTCACTACAACAAGATGGTGAAGTTTTATGGAAGAGAAAACATCGGGATAGCATATATGGATACAGATGCTTTCATTTATTGGATAAGAACAGAAGACATGTATGAAGATCTACGTACTTTTGTATATACTACTGACTTTGACTTTTCAGATTATCCTAAAGATCATCCCAACTATGACTACAATAGAAATAAAAAGGTGTTGGGCAAGTTTAAAGACGAAACAAATGGTGTACCAATGGAAGAAGTTGTCGCTTTAATGTCCAAACTGTACTCATTCCAACTGTACATCAGTGAAAAGGATGAACATCAAGTGGTGAAGAAAGCCAAAGGCATCAAGACTTCATATCTAAAGAAGAAAGTACAGTTTGACCATTATAAGAGATGTTTATTTGAAAATGTGGAAACAACCGCAACATTCAACACCATCAGAAGCTACAACCATATACTGTATAGTGTAAAACAAACAAAGTGGGCATTAAGTTATAAGGATGATAAACGCCACATTCTTGAAAATAACATCAACACATTGCCATTCGGCCACTATTCCCTAATCCCTATTGATCAGTAAACCTTTTCTTCGTCCTTTACCTTCTTCCTTTTTCCTTTCGTAAAGAAGAGGGGACATGACAAGCCCAATGTCATGTTCCCTCTTTTTTACACCAACGTAAAATGGCCTTGACCTATATCCTAACCGTATATAAAAGAGGATAAACCATTCTAGAGATCAGTATCTTTACAAGTGATGTAGAAGACACAACTGAAGATGGAAGACTTAAAAAATAAAATTGTAAATGAACTTCATAAGCCAGCAAGAAGAAAATTCCCTAGAAGAAGTACAGTTATAAAAGGAATGAATGATCTTTTCCAAGCCGATCTCATTGAAATGATACCACATAGTAATTTGAATAAAGGATTCAAATACATTTTAGCGATTATAGACTGTTTTACTAAAGTGGCTGATGCCTTACCGCTAAAGGACAAGACTGGTAAAAGTGTTACAAAAGCTATGGAAACGGCTATACAAAGAAATAAATTCAACATCAAACATCTACAAACTGATGATGGGAAAGAGTATTTTAACAAAGAATTTGCAGCTTTAATGAAGAAGTATAAAATAAATCATTATTCTACAAATTCTGAAGTTAAAGCTTCAATAATAGAAAGATTCAATAGAACATTAAAAGGAGCAATGTATAAAACATTTTCCAAACGAGGATCATATGTTTGGTATGATATCTTACCGCAACTTATAAAAGAATATAACAACAAGTATCATCGAACCATTGGTATGAAGCCTAACCAAGTAAATAGCGGTAATGCTAAGATGGTATTAAAACGTATTAGGAATAATACAACTCCTAAACGTGAAAAAATGCAGCCTAAAACATTTAAAGTTGATGATAAAGTTCGTATAAGTAAGTACAAAGGAGTATTTAGTAAAAGATATCTGCCAAACTGGACTAATGAAGTGTTTACAATCTATAAAGTACAACCAACAATACCTGAAACTTACATCTTAAAGGACAACAAGGGTGAATTACTCGAAGGTGGATTCTACGGACACGAGTTGTTAAAATCATCAGTCGGCGATGTATATCTTGTTGAAAAAATTTTACAAAGAAAAAAGGATAAGGTTAAAGTACGTTGGTTGGGATTTGATAAAAGTGAAGACTCTTGGATCCCTACAAAAGACTTGGTGTAGTAATTTGTGAACTCATTACGTGTTTAACCTTTACACAAGATGGAGATTGTGCAACAAAAGGATCGATTTTTTATTAATAATATTGATGAATTAACAGTTGACAACGACAAGTTAAATCATGGAAAACATGGTGAACTACTGCCAAACACAATAAGATGTTTAATAACTGGACCGTCAAATTGTGGAAAGACGAATGTGGTTTTTAATTTAATAACAAATCCTAAAGGATTACGTTTCAACAACATTTACATCTTTTCCAAATCTTTGCAACAACCCAAATATCAATTATTGGATAAGGTACTCGCAAGTGTGCCTGAAGTTAATTTTTACAAGTTTAATGCTAGTGAAACTATAATGGAGCCAAATGAGGCTAAACCATTTTCTATATTTATATTTGATGATGTATCTTGTGAAAATCACGACACTATTAGAAGTTATTTCGCCATGGGAAGACATTACAATATTGATACCATTTATATTGGTCAAACTTACAGTAAAATTCCAAAACAATTAATAAGAGATAATGCAAATCTACTTATTATCTTCAAGCAGGATGAAACAAATTTAAAGCACATATATAATGATCATGTAAATGCAGACATGTCATTTGATAAATTTAAAGAAATGTGTGGCAAAGCATGGGCTGAAAAATATGGATTTCTTGTTATTATGAAAGAAGAAGCTATAAAAAATGGAAGATATCGTATAGGGTTGGATAAATTTGTATTAATCCATTGAACGATTGATGATACGTTTAGTAATAGATTGGTCTTCACAGCGTAAACATGGTGAACCAAGAAAAACTATTAAAAGAAATAAAATCACTGAGTGACTCAATTAGACTTAAAAATCGAGCATTAAGAATGGGTTTGAATGAAAGAGAAGAATTCCTGGAGACTACATTTAAGCCTATTACAGAACCTTTAAAACAGATAACAGAAACTATTGGTAAACCTCATTATGAAGGAGATGTTTTGCTACCTGTTTCTAAATTTGAAGTAAAGAGTTTGAAAAAGGAAGAAGATGATGATGATTCTTACACAAGTGATAGTGAAGTTTCTCAAAAAGAAGAAGAAGAAACAAGACAAGAAGAACCAGAAATAAATGTTGAAAAAGAAGAAGAACAAGAACAACATATACCTGAAGCAGAGCAATCAATTCCAAATCTAACAAAATTAAGTAGTGATATATTGCAACAAGGACCTCTTGGAAGAAAGTATATCATGAAAATGTTACATGAAATAAAAAATAACCCAAAATTACACAAGTCACATGTATATGGTGCGAGAATTGATGGAAATGAATTAAAAATAGGAGATTCAAAAGTACATTTGACTGAAGATGATGATATTGTTATTGGTGAGCATAAATATAAAGGAACAAAAGGATTATTTGAACTGATTTTCAAAAATATACCTATAAGATATACGCTTCAAGATTTAAATACTTTTAAAGAAATTTTGCAAAATACTAATGCTCATAAGAAGAATTACTCCAAAGATTCAATGATAAATAGAACACGCGCAACTAAATATACAGTTGTAATAAAAAGATTGTTTCCCCTGAAAAAACTACCAACATTACGAACTGCACCTGCTGTGAAAAAACCGCTTAAGAGGAAGTCATTATCACTTATGGACTTATCACTTATTGATGAATATGGTAAAAAGAAAAAAGGAGAAACTCCAACATCTGGTAAAGGTTTAATGAAAAACCTATATAATACAAATGTGATTTACTATAATGATATAAACAAATTGGTTGATAGAATGAGACTATTACATGAAGCCATGGAAGCTGGTCATACAGGTTTAAATAATGAATGGGTGGCTTTAGTTGACGAACTTCGAAATCGTGGAATAATTGTATAAATCATCACGGATATATAAGAGAGCAGTGAGCATACAGTGGATCAGTTCAATCATGAGCGTTGACAAGTTCGGACGGTACTCCGGGGTAGGAGTACAAGGAGGAGAAAACAGAAAAAGAAGTGGATTGCCGCAAACACCTGAAGGTGACTATGATATGAGTAACAAACGTCTAAAATTTGTTAAAGACCCAGAAGAAGATACAGATGGAGCAAATTTTAAAACAGTAAAAGAAGCAACTTCAACATCATTGAAATTAAACAAGAATACTTATGATGTTAAATCACATAGAATAATTAATGTTGGTAAACCAACTGACAGTTCTGATGCAATTACTAAAGAGTATTTATCATCTGAACTTTTAAATACTTTAAAATTGCAATGGGGTAATAATTTAAAAGATGGACAGACATATGATGCTGGGAATCATAGAATAACCAACGTGGCAAATCCAAAAAATGATAAAGATTCAGTTAATAAAGAATATTTACATTCTATTATACCGGAAAAGACTCAACACGGATTTTCTTTTTATAAATTTATTATAAATGACATTGGATACCCAAAGGAAGACGGCGATGCTGTAAACCTGAAATACATCAAGGACAACTGTATTTTACAAGATGGTGATGAAATCGATTGTCATGGGAAAGTGTTGTCAAATGTAAAGTTCGGTTCTCAACCAAAAGACGCTGTTACTATGGAACAACTATCTAAAGAATTAAAAAGGGGAACATCGAATTTTGTAAAACATGAAGATGCCGTGCTAAAGCGAGGAGATACATTTATACATGGAAATGAAAAGTTTGATTTAATGCAAGGAAAAAATGATGAATGGGATGCAGGACATAAAACAATAACAAATGGAAGATTTGGTATAAAAGATTCGGATGTACCTTTGATGGTACAAACATTAATTGCGAGTGGTGGTAGATTAGGTACATACGATGGTCGTAATAGAAGAATAAAAAATATTTATCCTGGTTATGAAGATGATGATTGTGTTACATTGAGACAAACAATAACTTGGGATAAACACTTTGGGACCAAATATGATGCAAAGATGAAGAAAATAATTAATATTTTACCAGGAGAAGATTTAAATGATGCTGCTACTATTGGACAGGTCATAACAACGTCAAAAAGTGATTCGACCGCTTACACGTGTAATGATAAACGTATTATGCAGTTACACGATCCTCAACATCCGAAAGATGCTGTAACTTTAGATTGTTTAATAAGAATAGTGGGAAACTTACTTATCGATACCCACAATCATATAGCTAGTACAACGAGTCATGTGATGATTCAACCCGATGAACGAGAAGCTTGGATTAAAAATAGAATCATAAATCAGTATATAATTAATTTGAATAATTAAATATTTAAATATAAAACATTGCGCACGAGTTATTCATTTATGTAAAGCAGCTCGTGGAGTAAACACGCTGGTTATATAAGACAACATAATGAAGACCGCACCTCTCAGTCATCGTCAAGACAGCGACAAGAAAGGACGTGGTATAACATCAGCTGCGTTATCCCTTCTAAGACGGATTCCTGTTGGTGCTGTTCTAAATCGAGCAATAGACGCTTTACCATACGAATTTCATCTGCCCAGAGGCTATCAATATTGTGGACCCGGAACTAAGTTGGCAAAATGTTTGGCAAGAGGAGATCCTGGAATTAATAAATTAGATCAAGCTTGCAAAGAACACGATATAGCGTATTCCAAGTTTGCAGATTCAACAAATAGATCAATAGCGGATAGAGCGCTAGCGGAAAAAGCTTGGCAAAGGGTTAAATCAAGTGACGCCAGTATTGCGGAAAAAGCAGCAGCTTGGGCAGTGACAACAGCCATGAAGACGAAAGCTAAGTTTGGTGGTGGAAGACGACGCGGGAGAAAACCTAGTAAAAAAGAAGCTGCAAAAAGGGGCGGGAACATCAAAAGAAGACGTCGCACTAACCCTAAAAGGAAAGTCAAGAAAACATCCATATGGTCAATGGTAAAAAACGGATCGGGTCTTTACTTAAGACCGTACCGTGTGTATTAAATGAGAAGAATAAATTGATAATTCCAAATGAAGCATTAACAAACTATCAATTGTCAAAATATGTGAAATGTTTAAGAATACCATTCTTCAGAGGAGTTTTTATGAAAGATACATTACCAAATAGAGTGTGGAAAAATGAAACTGGAATAGTAAACTTAGACTCTAATTATGGACCAGGTACTCATTGGGTATGTTATAAAAAACTTGGAGAAAATGTTTACTACTTTGATAGTTTTGGAAATTTACCGCCACCAAAAGAACTTCAACATTATTTTCGGGACTCCAAGAATATATTCTACAACTACAAAAGAGAGCAACCTAGCAATACAGAAATATGCGGACATTTATGTTTAGAGTTCCTAGCGAAGAGCGTCAGTCAGCTTTAAGATGTCATCGTATACAGTGTCGCTGAGCGGAAATTCGTCAACATTGAAAAGTACACTTTTCCCAGCATTACGTTTATCTACGGACAAACTATGGGAAGCAGCATTATTGGATTTGACTACATACAATTCAATTCCCAATGTTACAGAAGGAAAAAATAATTTACTACATTATTATGAAAGTAAAGATGAAAAAGGAAATTATTCACAATTAAAAATAATTCCATTATCTACAGGAGCATATGAAATAGACGATATAAACCAAGTATTACAAAAGAAACTTGGAGAAGAAAACATTTGTATAAAAGGTAATAATAATACATTAAAAGCAGAAATAACTTCAAAGTATTATATAGATTTTAGCTTAGACCACTCAATCGGCAATTTGCTCGGATTTTCAAAGAAGAAAGGAATTTTAGCTCCTGGAAATGATTATACTGGCGATACAACAGTAACAATATTAAAGGTGAACAGTATTGATGTAACGTGTAATATTATACACGGATCATATAGAGATGGAGTAAATCAACACATATTACATACATTTTACCCCACAGTAGCTCCTGGTTTTAAAATAGTTGAGAAGCCACAAAACCTGATATACCTACCGTTAAACACCAGTTTCATTTCAGACATCGTACTGAACATATTGGATCAAGACGGCATTAGTGTTGACTTTAGAGGAGAAACAATAACTATACGGTTACATATCAGAGCAGCAACATAAATTCAACATGGGATTATCATTTAAACCACAACGGAAGAGTCGGGAGCTCAGTAGCTCCTCAACATTCGACGAGTTAACACCGGACAACATACGCTTCCTACAGAAGATCGGGCTAAAACTTGCCAACCATGGATATACTGGATATAGCGCAAGGACCGACATTCGACGAAACCCTATGGGAGAAGGAATATCACACTCACAACCCTTACACTTCATCAAAATTAAATAATAATGATGAAATAAGGATTCCCATTCAACAACAAGATATCTACACATTACCATGTGAAAGTTATTTATATATCGAAGGAAGAGTAACAACATTGGATGGAAAATCTGGTTCAACTGTTCCTTTTATAAATAACCCTATGGCATATCTGTTTGATGAAATTAGATATGAGATATCTGGAGTAACAGTTGATTCAACAAAAAAAGTTGGTATATCAACAACTTTGAAAGGATTGACTTCAATAACACCCCATGAAAAGAATTCTTTAATCTCGGCTGGATGGGTGACTCCTGATAAAGACACTATTACTCCTAATTCAAAAGGTTACTTTGATTTTAATGTGCCTTTACGATTGCTTTTGGGATTCGCAGAAGATTACAAGAGAATAATAATAAATGTAAAGCAAGAACTGGTACTGCTCAGATCTTCAACGAATAAGGATGTAATACAAGCGCCAAGTGGAACAAAAGATGCCGATTTGGAATGGCAACTTCAATTGGATAAAGTTGTATGGAGAGTACCACATGTCAGATTGGCAGATGAACATCGAGTATTATTATTGAAAAAATTAAAATCTGACCGTGATATTGTAATACCATTTAGAAGTTGGGAATTTCATGAATACCCCATATTGCCTCAAACAGAAAGACAAACATGGACTGTTAAAACCTCTACTTATTTAGAACGAGCAAGGTACATAATAGTCGGTTTTCAGACTAAACGAAAAGATGTTATAACTGCGCACGCTGGTCAATTTGACCATTGCAAGATAAAAAATTGCAAAGTTTTTCTAAACTCTCAGTTCTTTCCATATGACAGTTTAAATGTTTCATTTGACAAAAAACGTTATTCCATTCTATATGACATGTATGCAAGATTTCAATCGTCATATTATGGTAAGACAAATACACCACTACTATCACCAGAAGAATTTTATTCAAAAGCTCCAATTGTTGTAATCGATTGTTCAAAACAAAATGAATCTGTGAAATCTTCAAGTGTAGATATAAAAATTGAAATGGAATTTGAAGATAAAATACCAGATGGAACTTCAGCATACTGTTTAATTCTACATGACAAAATAGTTACTTACACACCGCTGACAGGAATTGTGAAGAATGTACTTTAAAAAAGATTAATACAACATCTGCACGATTTGTAAGGTTTTTACAAAAGATCAACAATATCTAGGTCATCTGCGAGTATAAAAGCGAGAAAGAAGAGCTGGAAATTCATTTCATCTTTGATTGTCGTATGGGTAACATCGTCCGCAAGATGAGTTCTGCTACATCAAGTGCTAATGAAGAAACTACACCTCTTATGGCTGACAATAGTTTGGATATAGAAAGACAAGTTGAACAGGAAATGGAAGAGTTCCTCAAGTTTAAACATAAGAAAACAGACGAAGAGGAAGTTGAAAAAGAAACGAAGAAAAGGAAAATTGAAGATAACATTTCTACCAACATCTTAATGGAGGTATTTCTTAGAATATTTTATCCTATTTCTTCTTGTATGACAAAGACTGTGTCTGCTGGAGTAATGAAATCATTGGATTACTCTCCAACTGTTATTTTGAATCACGGATCTAAAATGGTAACCTTTACTGAATCTTCTTGGGAATCTTTTATGAAACATATACATCTTTTGGAATGCTATTTGAGTAACAATACGTTTGGAAGAAAAACAAAACTAGGTTTATTCGAATCAAATATTGAAATCGATATTGTTAAACAACGTGGTCAACAACTAGTTCGATTTAGAGATTTAACTAAATATAATATAAAAATACATTTGACAAAAGAAGAGTTTTACGCTTTAACTTGTGCTACTGGTCCTATAACAAGATATTTAAAACAGCTAATATTCTCAAGTACAATTATCAAAGATTATTTAACTGATGCATTGGATAGACAACCATATGTTCCAATCCTATACGGTCCAGTAGATACTTCAATCTTCAATAGGATCCCGCATGAAGTAGAGATGTGGAGACAGTTACACCGCAATCAAACCAACTTTAATTTAGATGAAGAAAAAAATCAAGAAAACAAGGAAAACGAATCACGTTTGAACAATCAACAATCAACAACAAATTAAAACAGACAAAGAATATTGTAAGTAAGAAGAAGAAGAAGAATGTTGGAGTATAAAAGGCTGTCAATCCGCATTGACATACCAGTTGTCTACTGAACGTCATCATGGATAAACGAGTTTCATTCTCTAAGAAGACGGAAATAATGGAAGTAAAGCGAGGTATCATAGAGTTTCAGGCATTCCGTGGTAATGATGGAAATTTTATAATTAAAGAGTTAGTGGTACTAGATATGATAACATCTGTTGTTTATCATTTTTTATTCATGCCTCCTTTGCCGTTCAACAGATTAACAACCAAAGCTAAAGTAACAAACAAATGGTTGATGAAACATTTTCATAATCTAACATGGGATGAAGGTTTTATAACCTACAATATGATGCCACACATTATGAATCATTTCTGCAAAGAGTTCAAAACTATTTTTACAAGAGGATTGGAAAAAGCAAATTGGATACAAGCATATACAAACCATGAAGTGATAAATGTGCAAATGGAGAAAGATTTTTATTGCTACTTTGCTAACATCTGTATTGCATCTAAAAACTTTAAACATCGGCAGTCTCAATGTGCTTTAAAGAACGCATATCGTTTGAATGTCTATCTCCAGCAAAGTGGTGGGGGAAGCGATGGGTATAAAAGCGAGAGCGGCACTATGACAATGCATGAGTATTACTCTAACCTCCGAGGAGTCAACACCTCTGACGCGCAAGCACAAGAAGAAGAAGACGAACAATAGTAAGAAAAAATAATGGCATCGCAAACTTTTCTACAGTCGCTTGTTGATCAATTCAACAAACATTCTAAATCTACAATACTACCGACTAAGAAATGTTCAGAATTGAAAGAAGAAAAACATTACATTATTCACACTATTAAGAAGATGGAAACATCAGTTGGAGACGCCATCAATTGCACATTGAGTGAAGCACCCTACACACCTGGTGATGAACCGAAATTTCAAGTATTTCTTCCCAAACGCTTCGTTCAACTGCTGCAGAATGAAGATTTACGACTGATTCACCCCGGCGCACTCTATTTGGCATCCCACGGTCCTAGTGGAACCAACTCTACTGAACTTACACTTCATGTTATGCCTACTAGCAACTAGTCTGTAGTTTATATATACTGTTGTACATGTGTGTAACTGATTTTAAATAAATAAAAAATAAAAATGAAAAAAAAATAATAAGAAAAGGCAACATATCGATAGTGTTTCTGCACTATCGATATGTTGCTTTTTTTTAAAAACACGTTTGGATGACCTTGACCTAGTTTCGAGGGTATATAAAGGCCGTAATTTTCTTGAGGATCTCATCAGTCTACGACTACTTTTCGTGCTGTACACATCTCTGTTGGCTCTCCAGTTATTACGAATAACAACATGTCTCTTAAGGTTAAGTGTGCATCATATGATACCACCACCATTACAACTTTTGAAGAACTCGACGATTTTATTAATGAACTGCGAGTGTTACTTGCCGGTGGTTATCGTTTAAATATTGATGTTTACGCTAACAACATGAGGATGTTTCCTAAACAGAAGTTCTGCAACGAAGAAGTATTCGTTTCCACACAACCTTCAACTACAACACCATCTACTCAAAGTAATGTTAAGTTCCAGAAATATTACTAATATTAAATAATATCAAGTGGTCGCTGTAGCATCTATAAAAGGAACGTGTAACCTAACAGAATCATCATTTGCTCTTCAACTGACGCAGCGAAAACAACTATTAATACCATGTTGTACAGAATGATGATTGAATTTAATGGAAAAATCTACGGAAAGGACTATCAAAGTGCAGAACAAATGACGTCCGATCTTCAAGTATTAACTAAAGAGGGATTCCAACCAAAATTAATTCTAAAATTTCCTGAAGTACATCCACTATCCACTGAAGATCTCATCGCTATGGCTAAAGAAGAAAAAGAAAAATACAAACAAGATGTAAAGAAAGAAAAAGAAGATGAAAACTCATTATCTTAAATAAATACATCTTACACTTGTAAGATGATCTTTTTTAAAACTCCATTTGGATGACCTTGAGATTACCCCCACCACTTTTCTTAATCTATAAAACACTCTATCCTACACTATACAACTTCATTTCTTGCCTAAACTTAGAAGCGCCAACATGGAAGAGAAGAAAAACGAGGACTCACCGCGCTACTGTTGTGAACAGAAATGCACCGATTTAGGAAGATGGATGGTAGACGGATTAGCCTGTACAAAGTGCGAATTCTTTGGATCCTGTTACTGCAGATGCGAAACAAAGCAACTACCACCACCAAAATTGCGAACCTTCAAGATTTATAAATCACGATACTTCCACACTTGCTGTCCCCAGAGGTGTATCAAGTTTCATCCGGAAAAACTTGTCATTTGTCGAGAGTGCAATGCATATTATAAAGACGACTTTTGTACATGCATCATAAGTGCGTGCAAGTATAGATCAGATTGGTCTTCTGAACCTGTTGAAGCTTCAAATGTATAGCTGTAGTCACTGACTGCAGCCCTTTTTTAAAACTCCATTTGATTGACCTTGAGATTACCCCCACCACTTATTTTTTACAACATATATTCTACGGATCATTCGATACGCTTCTCATTCTTATTTCATTACTTGCACTGACAACAACATGGATGATAAATTCATTTCCTTTCAACATTTAATTACCGACAGAGAAGAGATGGAAACCATATTCCAAAACTTACTCACACTTATGGATAACCATCCTTTAAGATGGATCAACATCACAGTGCAATATGTCAATCCTACCAAAATATTTTCATCGTCATCATCTTCTTCAGGCACCTCCATGTCTTCATCGTCGCAAAGTGAAGAGGAAGAGGAACAGACAACTAATGGTGTTAAAATTATTGAATTAAACAACGAGGAACAAGAAATGCAAGCTCTGGTTAAATATAAATTTAATATTTATAGTACACCTCCTACTACCTACCCGAACGGCGTTTCGCAGCGAAATGCGCTGGCGAACGGTTCGCATGGGGTATATCGCCTTTCCCCCACCACACCACTACCCCTCCACTTCCCCCACCACGCCACCACCCCTCCACTTCCCCCTCCACCGCCCTTGCCAGCATATAAGCGAGCCGCTGACTGACGCTCGCCATTTGTTTCCCGACTCCCGTACGATGAACAACGATCCGCAGCGAAATGCGCTGGCCAACGGTTCGCATGGGGGTATATCGCCTTTCCCCCACCACACCACTACCCCTCCACTTCCCCCACCACGCCACCACCCCTCCACTTCCCCCTCCACCGCCCTTGCCAGCATATAAGCGAGCCGCTGACTGACGCTCGCCATTTGTTTCCCGACTCCCGTACAATGAACAACTATCCGCTACCACATATGAAATCTACTTTTATAATTAGAACAAGACATGATTTAAAAGATTTAATGGAAACTTTAGAAGATATTATAGACAAATTCCACTGCATCACTATGAATTTGGAACTTATTTACGGTTGTCCAACATGCGATAGAGTTGAGAGTGGAGATGAAGATGGTTTGCTAGGACTCACTCCTGCATCCTCCAAACCTACACCAACAGCTGACAATGACGTTTGATCGGACACACAACTGTTTTTCTTAACCCCCCACCACTTTCCAGTAAATATGTCCTGTCCTCATCTTCGTTTCTCATTTCATCGCCAACTTTCCGACCGTCAACACCGCTCCCATTTCACCAACAGAAATTAAAACAAGCACACAAACATGATGGATGATGTTTCACTTAAAACACGATTGGAAGAGGACAGACTCAAACTAGAGATCAACAGGCTGCAATTGGAAACGGAAAATCAACAAGGGATGGTCCGCCTGCTGCAACTGTTCAAATTCGTACTCTGCATGTTGTGCGTCTACCTTCTCTTCGCCACCACCTTCGGCGTCTACCACTCCCTCACCGTTGGACGATATTTCAACACCTCTCTGCACAACAACACGACTTTGATTTAATTTTAAAAATAAACGAAAACCTCCCCATTCCCACCGAGCCCCTGCGGCTCCCACTTTTTTAAAACCCCCTCCAAATGACCTTGACCCACTTCCCAAACCCATCCATCACTGTCACCCCCACCCCACACTTCCAACCCCACACCTGCCACTTCCAACCGCTGACCTTGACCTGAGCCAGGAGTGGCCAAAAGACACTACTCAAATTTACAATTCCAGTCTCATTTTGCCACATTTTCTTTGGTAAACTGTCTTTCATAAACAACACCCGCGGAAAAATGGTATTTTTAAACAGGAAATATATTTAAATAATTCAATATTGGTTAATGCTTTATGTGGTATGACCAATTGATTTCTTTCATTTAATATGCACGATAAGGTCTTAGGTAAAGACCTGCCCCGTTTTTTACCATTGACCACACGGTGGGCTTCTTCCTGCCTTTTCTTGTAGATCGTCGTCTTCTTTTTATATTTCCTCCATGTTTTCTTGTGGTTGACCTCCTTTTTACTCTCCTTCTCCTCCTTCTTCCACCTCCTACTGCTGTTTTAGCCTTCATACCTGCTGTTACTGCTAAAGCTGCTGCTTTTTCTGCTATGCTAGCGTCACTTGATTTTACTCGTTGCCAAGCTATGTCCGCAAGCTTTTTGTCAGCTATTGATCTATTTTTGAATCGGCAAACGTGGAATATGCGATATCGTGTTCTTTACAAGCCTGATCTAACTTATTTATGCCAGGATCGCCTCTTTCCAGTCGTTTTTTCAATTTAGTTCCTGGTCCGCAATACTGATAACCTCCCGGTATATGAAATTCGTATGGTAATGCGTCTATTGCTCTATTTACTATGGATCCTACTGGAATTCGTTTTAAAGCTTTACTTAACAGAGAAACCGCTGTGGACGTGATCCCACCTCCTCTCCTTACAGTGTCTCTATATGGACTGATGTACTGGAACGTCATTATTGTCCTTTTATAATCGCAATGTACAACTTATGTGTTACCTCTATGACAAGTTGGACATAAATGAAGTCGTTTATTGTGTTCTTTTATTAAATATCAAAATCACCCCAATCCGATGATCTAAACTTTTTTGTATGACGGGTTGATAAAATAGTTTTGAACAATTTCCCGTTTAATCCAAGTACCTCTCTCAGATTCCAACAAAGGAGTACGACCTGAACGAATACCAATAAGATTGTATACATCAAATAATGCATTTCCTAAAACTTTTACAAGAAAATTAACAGTGACAGCATTATCCACATGTTCAGGGTCTTTAAGGTCTGTTATACGTTTATTATTACAAGTATACACTTTGCTATCCATTTGTGATAATGTGATAGCCTGTCCTACAGTTGCAGCATCATTTGCTTCTCTTCCTTGCGCCATGTTTGTTAATTTTTTATTACTACATATAAAAAACGCATGGTAATTATTTGGATCTAGATGTACTGTTTGTCCTAAGGCAGCCGCGTCTCTATCTGCATGACCCCATGACACATTTGATAACCTTCCATGCCTGCAATCCCAATAAGCGTTTTTGTATGTCAATAAATGAAATTTTTCATTACCTTGAATAAAGTCATCCCCTTGCTTTGATAATACTTCATCTCGTTTTGCAAATCCAGTTGTTTCTTGTTTTAAAGTCTCTTTCATTTGACCCACTGTTGCACCATCAGATGGTGCTGAACCATCTTTTACATTCGCCAAACAATTGCCAAGACAATCGATAACTCCCACATCACGTATGACACAATGATCTTTTATATATTTGAGATTTACAGCATCATTTTCATTTTTTGGATAACCTATATCGTTAATAACAAATTTATAAAAAGAAAATCCATCTTTTGTCTTTTCAGGTATCAAAGAATGTAAATAGCGTCTATTTACGCTGTCTTTTGCATCTTTAGGGTCATCTACGTTGGATATACGTTTATTGTTGGCACTATACGTTTTCCCATTGAATTTTAACGTATTTTTTAATTCAGATGACAAATAACCTTTGTTTATCGCATCACCGTTTTGATTTGGTTTACCAACGTTGATAATTCTATGATCTTCTGCGTCATATGTGTTATTTTGTAGTTTTAATGTTGGCGATATCTTTTCCTTTAATATTTTTAGATTTATTGCATCGTTTTCATCCGTAGGATCTTTTATGTTTTTTAACCTTTTATTACTCATATCATAATCTCCATCAGGTGTTTGTGGTAAACCAGCACTTCTTTTTAAACTATTGGCATAATATAACCCATCCGAGGAGTAACGTCCGAACTTGTCGACACTCATGGTGCAACTGAATAGTATTCTAGGGAGTAACGCATTTTTTATGAGATTACCCCACGGTTTCGGAGTTCATCCACTAAAGCCACCCATTCGTTTTCCAATCCAGTATGACCCGCTTCTTTAGCTTCATGTATTAGTTTCATTCTATCCACCAATTTATTGATATTATTGTAATAAATCACATTTGTGTTATATAGTTTCTTCATTAAACCTGTACCCGTAACGGACTTACTTCTTTTTCTTCGTTCCTGAGCACTTACATCCAAAGTGGATGCCATAAATCTTCGTTTTACAGGTTTTCTTTGTGTTAACGGCATTGTTTGTCTTCTAGTTGGTATTAACTTGGATACAAATTCTTTATATTTTAAAGACTTAGATCTAAAAGGAGGCTGGTCAGGTAAATACTTTCTCCTATATGCATTTGTCTGTTCCAAAATATTTTTATATGCTTCCATGTCTTTTTCTTTCACTACCGATACTGAAGGCTTATTTTCAAATAATAATTCAAATAATCCTTTTGTGCCCTTATACCTTTGATCACCAATGACAATATTATCATGTTCGTCAACGTTTAACGGGCTATTACCTATCATTAAACCGTCTTCTGTTAATCTCGCTCCATAACTATGGTAATTCTTATTAGGAATTGTTCCGAGTAACATTTTTACCATGTATTTCCTTCCTAAAGGTCCTTTGTTATGAATGTTTTTCACCCAATAAGCTTATGTTTGACGGACCTTCCCTTGTCTCTTCTTCTTTTTCCTCTTCACTAGCAGTTGATACAACTTCATGTCCTCTTTTGGCTTTTACTTCATATAATTCTTTTATTCCACTATAGTCCGGTGATTCTAGCTCTCTTTCGGGTTCTCCACCGGTAAAACCACTATACGTAGAGGATTCCAGGTCTTCATCACTAAAATCTTCTGATTTTACATTTTCTCTTTCAAACTTCGTAATAGGTGCAAATCGCATCTCCTTCCAATACAGGTTTAGCAAATTTTTTGTTTAATTGTTTCAAGGGTTCAGTAATAGGTTTAAAAGTAGATTCAAGGAATTTCTCCCTCTCGCTAATACCTAGTTTCAATGCTCTGTTTTTAGCCCGAATAGAATCACTAAGTGATTTTATTTCTTTTACTAATTTTTCTTGGTTAACCATGTTTGTAGCAAGACGTGTTGTACAACAATGAATGTGTTATACCACGTTTAATGTATTAATATATATTTATCAAATCCTATTCTGTATCGACCATTGTTTAGCGGTTGTTCCTTCATAATTGTTAGGAACCCATACTTTTCAGCCCAAGCCTTTCCACACAACTCTTTAAATCGTTCAAATGTCATATCCGCATTTACATGATCAAAATATATATGTTTTAGGTTGGTTTCGTCCTGTTTAAATACAATTAACATGTTTGCATTGTCTCTAATGAGTTGTTTAGGTATTTTGCTGTAAGTTTGGCCAATATAAATGCTATCTATGTTGTTATGTCGACCCATAGCGAAGTAATTCCTTATTGTGTTTTGGTTTTCACAAGATACATCGTCGAATATAAACACGGAGAATGGTTTAGCTTCTTGTGGCTGCATGACACTCTCGCTTGCATTAAACTTTAAATATTTAACTTCAGGCACACTAGTCAGTATTTTTTTCCAATAATTGATACTTTGGTTGTTGTAGTGATTTTGAAAATACATATAGATTGTTAAATCGTAATCCTTTAGGGTTTGTAATCAAATTGAATACTACATTAGTTTTTCCACAGTTGGAAGGTCCGGTAACCAGACAACGAACGGTGTTTGGTAACAAATTGCCATGCTTCCCACTATTGAATTCTGAATTATCCACTGTGAGTTCATCTATATTATTAATAGTAAAACTCTCTTTTTGTGGTACTATCTCCATCCTTTGTAATGGTTCAACCTAAAATGATTCTCTATCGTTATATCAAATCCTTTTTAGGTATCCAAGAATCTTCCGTCTTATTAAATCCTAACCATCGTACTTTGACCTTATCTTTTTTTCCGTTGCAACACCTTTTCAACTAAATATACATCGCCTACTGTTGATTTTAACATTTCATGTCCATAAAACCCTCCTTCAAGCAATTGTCCTTTATTATCTTTTAAAATATATGTCTCAGGTACTGTAGGTTGTACTTTGAATACAGTAAAAACCTCATTGGTCCAATTTGGCAGGTATCTTTTACTGAATACCAACCTTTATATTTACTTATTCGCACTTTATCACCCACATAAAATTTTTAGGCTTTAGTTTTTCAACTTTTGGTTTAGTATTCGTTTTTTATACGTTTTAATACAAGGTTTTCATTTTTACTAGTTACTTGGTTTGGTTTCATCCCGATAGTCCTATGAAATTTGTTATTGTAATCGTTTATAAGTTTTGGTAACATATCAATCCATATGTGCGATCCTCTGTTGGAAACATTTTATACATTGCACTTTTTAAAGTTCTGTTGAATCTTTCGATTATTGAGGCTTTTACTTCTGAATTGGTTGAATAATGGTTTATATGTGTTTTTTTCATTAAATTTGCAAATTCCTTATTAAATATTCTTTTCCATCATCTGTTTGTAAATGTTTAATAGTATGTTTGTCTCTTTGTATAGCTGTTTCCATTGCTTTTGTAACACTTTTGCCACTTTTATCTTTTAGTGGTAAAGCATCTGCCATTTTTGAAAAACAGTTAATAACAGTCAATATGTATTTATATCCTTTATTTTGTTTGCTATAATTAATCATTTCGATTAAATCCGCTTGATATAAATCATTAATTCCTTTTATCACCGTATTTCTTCGTGGAAACTTTCTTCTTGCAGGTTTATGAAGTTCGTTGACAATTTGTTGCTTTAAGTCCTTCATATTGCAGGTTTCAATGTTTGTTGTATCACATGTATAATCACAATGAATGTTGTTTTAAATATTCACATCATTTATATGGGTCAAGGTCATCCAAACTTGTGTAAAAAAATGGGGAACACGGCGTTGGACTTGCCGTGTTCCCCATTTTTTTTTTACGGAAGGAGAAAGGAATAAGGTCGTAGTTGTAGAAGGACGAAGAATAGGTTACTAGTTGATAGGGTTTAGAGAGTAGTGGCCAAAAGGAAGAGTGTGGATTTTGTCGGGCATAATGTATCTTTTATCATCCCGAGCTGACAACGCTTTTTTAATTTCGGTGACACTATAGACTTGATGCTTGAAGCTTCGGATATTGTTGAATGTTGCTGATATCGTAGTATCTTCAAACAAACAAGTCTTGTAGTGGTCAAATTCTCACGTGTTTTTTCAAATAAGATGTCTTCACTCCTTTTGCTTTCTTCACTGTCGGTGTGTTGTTCTCGTGGTACATCTTAAATGAATACAATTTCGCCATCAGCGCCACTATTTCTTCTAAAGGCATTCCATTTGCTTCATCTTTGAATTTTCCAATTACTTTTTTATATTTTTCATTAAAATTTGGATGGTTTTTTCGGATAGTCAGAAAAATCGAAATCTTCTTTGTATTGGAAAAGTCCTTAGGTCTTCATACATGTCCAAAGTCTTTATCCAGTAGATAAACGCGTCCGTATCCATGTATGCGACTCCAATGTTTTCCCTTCCGTAATGTTTAACCATTTTGTTATAATGGAAATCATACATCAGGGTTTTACTTATATCCAAAATCGACATACCTATGTATTAACGGACGGTCCATGACTATTGTTGTTTTCTTCATACTGACAGCGACTAGATTTTCGTTTATTAATCATGGATGTTCCGAAATTTGGTTTTTGCACTAATTTTTCCAATTTCCTAGGATCACTCACTAATTTTACATTTTTGTGTTTTCTTTTGTTCTCCAAGGTCTTCCCAAAGATGGCATTGTTCATTAATTTATAGAAGTCCTTTTCAAATGCTGTTGTCGCTGCAGCTCTTCTTGCAGTGTTGGAATCAATATATGGTTTCAACCAACAAGACTGGGTGAATTCAATTGCTCTATGAATTCTCACTATACGTAGACCCAATTCAAGAGCCTGTTGAACTACCCAGTAGTGAGCCACATAGCGATCCTTATTCTCCAAGGTCATCATCAATTTTGGCCATCTTCCTGTCGGTGAAACTTCAGTCTTGGCTAGGAGAGGCAAGTCGTAGTGATGGTCATGAAGGTGCTCCGGGTATTCAAAATCACAGTCCAAAATATAGCCTTTTGGACCATCCTTTGGAATCTGTGAGATGTCTCCGATGGTGGCCGGGTCGATCCACTTAAAGTCAGCGTAGGGAAGCGGATTTGACATTGCCCAACCATAAAGGTTGTTTGCATCAAAATATCCAAGGTAGACCGATGGTTGTTGCTCGTCGAAGCCGGGGATGTACTTGTTGTTGGCTTTGACATGACGTGTTACAGCTTGTGTCAAACCGCCCCGTACACCAGATTCCATCATGAGCACCATATCAATATCCGTTAGAAGTTCCAGTCGACAGTTGGTTGACTTTAGCATAGCTTGCCATGCTAATCCTGGAGATGTGTACGAGTGTAGAGGGTCCAGTCCATAGGCGGAGAAGCAGGTGTTTCTGAATTCTTCCATCACATCGCACAGCAGAGTTACGTCCAATTTTATATAAAAGTCAGAATATTCCCCTAAGGTTTGAATGTTTAGTTGGTTCCAAACATTACATGCATGATTGTAGTCTTCAACGGAGATTTCACTTTCGTTTAATTTGCTGTTGAAGGCTTCAATCGGCGGTAGACTGGTTTCTTCAAATTTTTCTGTAGAAGTTATGTAATCGTAGGGGAACACTCCTTTCCGTAATACTAGGTCTAATTTATCTTCAGGTACAATTTTTCTGGTTTCTTTTAGGTCTTCTCTTCTTAGGTTCTCTGACAATTTGGCTAAACTAGATGCCATAAATCTGTAAGAGTCTACGAAGCGAAGTTTAATTTTACCTACTGTTTTTGAAAAGCTGATGTACTTTTCCAATGTTGTAGCAAGAACATCAATTTTACCGTCATCTCTTCCTAACTCCGGGATAATAAAGTGGGAGTCGTAGCCGCTAAGATTGTGTAAAACGACAGGAATAAAGTTTGGCAGTTTGTAATTTATATTGCATGAATTACAAGCAGCTCCTCTGTATAACCCTGTCAGGTGATCGTGATCTCTTACTTTTGGATTTTCTTCACTGAACATCTTCTTGCATAAATAGCATCTTGTCGCTAAGTTGTATTCTTCTTGTTGATTTTGGTTTAAAGGTTCCATAGGTACAATATTACCGAACAAGCGTTGAACCTTTCCAGCAATATCGTACAGTTGGTCTACAAAATACTTAGCGGCTTCTTCACCACGGTAGAGTATTGGAGTGGATGTTAAACCATAGTCTTGCAATTGGTTTTCAGACAAGGTTGATTTAACTAGTAAACAAAAACTGTTGGGCTGATGCAACTGATATTTTGTTCTTCTAGTCACTTCGCCGTCCGGCAGCTCCTGTGGTACTAACGTTGATTCAAAATCTGCATAGACCACTATTGGAATTCGGTATTGGTGAACTGTCTTGTTAAATTGTATTGAAGCTCGGGTAGGCGGTGGAAGACTTATCTTTACTTCATAGTTCTCGTTGCAAAGTCTTTTATGTTCCAATAACCAGTCCAATCCTCCACGTCTTGAATCTTTCCAAGAAAAGCAGAAACATCTCTTGCAAACTGTAATCCTATTTACTCTTTTGGTCAATTGTTTTACAACTAACGCTTCAAAGTCTTTTATCCATACATAATGGGAAATTTCACCCTTGGTTATCAATAGCAAATCCGTATGGTTTCTTTGCTCAACCTTTACTACCCGCAAAGGATAAACGTTGTTGTCATCCAGACCAAAAACATTGACTGAAACGCCAGGATTTTTCTTTTCAAATTTGTCAATATCTTTTAAAGTAACTGGGTAAGTAAGACCTTGAAAGTTGTAGCGGTGTTCATTTTCGTAGTATTCTCTACTAACTCTACAAGGATTGTTTTTAACATACTTGGTTAACATTGCATACTTGAAACATTCATTACCCTCATTTTGAACATTTCTACACGAGTTAGTGTTTTGGATTTTCTTTGGTAGAGGGATAAAACTACTACCTCTTAAACCATATCCATGTTTATGAACCCTAACATCCATACCTTCGATTGATGACAAAGTCCATCCAGATCCTCTTCCTTCATGTTCTTGGAGTTTGGTTATAAGTTCCTCCAAGCATTCTTCAATAATATCATCAATGTCGGAGGTGAAGGTAAGGGTTCGGTTTTTGGTAATGAATGCTCTCAATGCTGTTTCACCATCAGTATTGTTAAACATAGCCTCTAACACCATTCCAAATTTAATAAAATTTAGCCTTTGTAATTCTTCCCTCAACGTTTGACCAACAAGTTCCTTAGCCTGGGTTATGAATGTTTCCAATTCCAATTGAACGTTATTAATTTTGAAATGTGTTACAACTCGTCCTGGCAAGGCTGTGGTGCGCAGTTGTCTTACATCTTCCAGTTCTTCTTCTTCCATATCCTCTTCTTCGGTGTCCTCTTCTTCGGTGTCCTCTTCTTCGGTGTCCTCTTCTTCAATAGGTCTTGTAGCAGTAGATGGTCCAGCACCAGCAAATTGGATCACACTAGGTCTTCTTCTTTGCATTTGCTGTAGATAGCTGTCCCAGTAGTCCGTCTGCTTCTGGTGCTCTTCCAAAAACCGGTCAATTGAGTCTAAGTCTATTTCATCCATGGTAATATCTTCTTTTCTATCTTCGTCTTCATGTAATTCTCTGTGTATGGTGAAAAGATCTTCGTCTTGAAAGATTTCCCCACAAATGTCGCAAAGAGCCATTTCAAACAGTTTGGCTTTGAATGCACACTCTGTGAATGTCCACGCAATAATGAGCAGCGCACTCCACCGGGACCCTTTATATCCGAGGCAGATAGGTGGGGAAAGTGACGTCATATGGAAACAGGTTATCACTCATGTGCTAAATTTAGCCTTTACACAACCGTTTGTAATACATTTATCAGTAGGCTTGATAAATTGATGATATTTGGTCTAGATTCAATAATTTGTACAAGTTTTTTCAAAGATGTCTGTTTGAGCAAGTTTATGTAGGTCAAGGTCATTTGGAATTATTATTTTGAGCGGGGGATAGAGCACTAAGCAGCATCATTTACTACGAAGTGCTCTATCCCCCGCTCACATTCTTTTTTAACTTTTTGTTTAAACTTTTTACAAGGGTGAAACATCACCATCAGAGTCGGAATCATCCTCATCACGGAATAGGCAGCGATGACAATACATAATTCTTCTGGCAACTAACATCCTATCCATTGGACGATGGGGAGTGTCTTGTTCTTGTTCTTCTTCTTCTTCGATTTCCAATTGGAATTCCATTTCCGACTCAGATGACGACTCTAATGTTTCGTAGGCGTGCAAGTCCACCTCATTGTCCGTTGAACCAGCTTCGTCAGAGTCCGTTTCAATATCCATTATCTCTTCCTCCTCCTCTTCTTGATCAACCGCAGGTAGTTGGTCCTCTACTTCTATAATTTCTAGAGGTATTACCTCCAGAATAGAGACAATTCTGTTGCGATGGAACACGGTGTTGTCAAGTGGAGCCATGGTATGGAAGTGTTGTATCCATCCAATTTGCTTACCCTTTTTATACCCCCACCAACTATACAATTTATGTGGGTCAAGGTCACGTAAAGATACCCTTTGAGCGGGGGATAGACCACTAAGCAGCATGCTAGTCCATTGCCGCAAAGTGATCTATCCCCCGCTCTATTCCGCAGACCACACTCAAGTCCAAGTCCACATCCAAGTCCACATCCATATGTTACACTTTATTATTACTGCCACCAAGTAATTGTCACTCGCACATTTACTTGGTTTTGATAAAGGTACTGCACAAACTCCATATTGGTTGTTTGTTCGTTATACAAATGCATCATGAAATATGCAATCTTATCGATTGCGGCATTGTCCAACGGTTCGCAATTCACAAGTTCCAATGTGCCCTGGCTGGTCTTATCCTCTATAAGTTCCACCACTTCGTTGATGTCTTCTTCCAAGAGGATGAACTCAACACTGAAGCTCTCCATTGTTGTTGTTGATAGTGTCTAGACAAATGCTTGACTAAATACTTTATTCATCAGTCCTACATATATACCAATTTCCCCCTCCTATTACCTATTCCCCCTCTACCTTTATATAGGTCAAGGCCATCCAATAATACCCTTTGAGCGGGGGATAGACCACTAAGCAGCATGCTAGTCCATTGCCGCAAAGTGATCTATCCCCCGCTCTGTATTCCACACAAGTCCTAGTCTTTACACACACATAAGCCCCCCAGTCTTTTACACTTACTCATATACTCTGTCCTCCCTGCCAATTAAGAGTTCCCCATGTTTGCCACTATTTTCAATTAACCTTTCCAAGTCCCAAAACACAATGTCCAAATTAACCAAGTTCGCTCGTCCAATTTGAAACACACTATTCCCCCCAAAGTCACTTGCTCTCACTTGTTGTCCTGTATACTGCTTCTTCTTCCACGCTACAATCACTACCCTACCTTCTTCAACAACCATTCTTTTAACATTATCATACACCTTCTTCAACATCCCTCTACAGTTTAAATAGTTTATGGTTACATACTCCCACTCCTTACCAATGATCAGTGATCCACTCATTTTCTAGCGTTCCACTGGAAGGTTCAAAGCAGAATGAAGTCGGGATGTACAGACCCCCCTCTTTTATACCAGTTAACCGGTTGTCCTTGCTGTAAAGTGGGTCAAGGTCATCCAATGCTACCCTTTGAGCGGGGGATAGACCACTAAGCAGCATGCTAGTCCATTGCCGCAAAGTAGTCTATCCCCCGCTCTGTATTCTACACACACACACACACACACATGTCCCTGTCCAAGTCTTTCATTACATACCCAATATATATTCAGTTCCTTCATCATCACTATCACTCATCACTGCTTCCACAAACTCCACAGGATTAAAGTTAAATTGTTTCAATTGTTCTTTTAAGTTTTCAATTTGTTGGTCCTTTACTTCTAAAACACTGTGAAGGTGTGATATGTAGTCCGCTGCCTCGTTGATGCTTGCTACTCTCGGATCGCCTAACTTCAAGCTGGGAACTACACCCTGCAGCCTGTAGTACGCCATACGCCTTTCTTGCTCCTGCCGTTGACCAGGACTGAGCAAGCCTTGCCCGTCTTGGCTCACCTCCAGCAAGGTCCGTAGCATTGGAGCTTTGCAGGCGTTTGCCCGAGCAACAGTTATGCTGTGGAATGGTCGAGCAGGTCCACGAGTAGCAGGCAGGACGTTGGCAGCACGCCTTCTTGAAGAAGAAGAGGAAGCCTGAGAAGTTTTGCAGTTGGAAGCCATGTTGAAGTGAGGTATTCAGCTAAGCGATACAAAGCAGAATAACCAAACTGCACATCAATACCCGTATATATACACTTATCAGTGGTGGGGGTACTAGCTAGCCTTGGTAAAGTGGGTCAAGGCCATCCAAAAACATTACCAGAACGGGGGATAGATCACTAAGTGGCATGTTAGTCCATTGCCACAGAGTGATCTATCCCCCGCTCTGTATTTCACATTCACGCACACATTCATACATACACACAAGTCCCAGTCCAAGTCTTTACCCACACACCTATCCACTCTCATCCTCACTATCATCACTGTCCAACAGGCTTTCACACTTCTTAATCAGTTTTTCCCATTTACTCCTGACATAAAGTAGCTCCCTGCGAGTATTCTCTAGCATTCTGTCCCTTTGCTCTATCACTTCGTCGTACCACTCGATGATGTTTGGTGGAGTCTGAGTTGATGCATCCGTCGTGGTTGGTTGAGACGCTCCGCTGCTCCGCAACTCCTTCCTCACAGGACCAAAGCCGGAGAATCGGACACGACTTCTTGACGAAGGCGCCGATCGGATTGGTCCAATGCTCGGGCTGGAGTTGGAGGCGACCGGGCCAGAGGTAGAGGCTGGGACGTTCATAGCAGACATGGTGGTGTTCAGCTTAACGGTGTAAAGCAGAATGAGAGGACGGTTGATCACCACTCCTATATATACCCATTTTTAGTGGTGGGGATAACACTGGGGGGGGGGTTAAAAGGAATTTTGCTTAGTCTTCCCGGTCATCAGTTTTACATACCTTTAGCACACCCATTATTTTGGTTTCTTCAATAACTTTACACACCTCAAACACCCAAGCAAACAGCTCATCTATGTTGTTATAATTAATTTTTGTCCAGTGTTCATACTTATGAGTTTGGTTGTTTATAATACATAGATAAAATGTAGACCCGTCTTGTCTTATACAATACTCAACTTCCATTCTATGCTGGTTTAGCACTTCCCAAGCATTGTGTTGATCTATCAAGAAGTCACCACCTTTGTAATTGTACCGTGACATGTTTACACGGAGCACAGAAACAGACTGAAGCAAATGAACGGCTCATACAAGCTTAGTAAGAGCGTTAGAGTGGGGGTATCACGTGATACACAACATTAGTTGTAAGTAATTTATATGGGTCAAGGTCATTCAAACTTTGAAAAATTTTTACCTCCAAACACTTGTAGCAAGCTACAAGTGTTTGGAGGTAAGTTTTTATTTGTTAATGATTTATTTGTAACTTAGTCTTCACCCTCAAGGACACGGTTTGAGATTGTCCCAGTGACTTTACATCACCGCCAGGTTAAAGTATTATACAAGTCAAGTATTTTTTTTTTTTATTAGTTGACTTGTATAATACCCCTCTCCCTTACTTTAAGAGGGTTAAGACTAAATTTGGAAAAATAATTTGGAAAAAGACTTTTTAAATATTGTCCAACACAGCCTAACAATTTTGTTTTTTTTTTGGTGGGCCCATGTCCTAGTCCATTTCCCACACGGTTTCACATCCTTTCCTTCGTATTAGATAGGCTTTAGGTATGAAAAATTCTCTTTGTACCATACGAGGTGGTACTTGCATTGTACAAAGGCGGCCTTCACCTTTTACAACGATTTCTACTTTCTTATTACCTGCTCCATATGTCTGACCAATGAAATAGTATTTTTCATCAACCTTTAGCCTTCTAATATCCCGCGGTTGCGGACCGTGGGGATGTCTGAACTTGAACGTTTTAGGCTTAATGTACAGAGTATAGGGTTTGAATTGCCGAAATTTGACTGTACTTTTGAGGTGTCGTTGGCAGCGATCCCCTTCTGCACAAGCAAGTTTCTGGCAACACAAAACCCCAAACTTACTAGACATCCAAGCGTAATCGCATTTCTTACCCTTGCCAGCAGGGGCTTTAACGCGTTTACGTTTCTGTGTTGGACTCTTTAGCGGAGTGTCTTGGAGCTTCTCTGAATTAGGCTGGCTAGAAGGGATGGGGTTGGAAGGAGGTAGAAGGGGCAAAGATTGTTCAAGCGGGATGGAGCAAACAATTTTGGGCGGGGTAGGAGAGCGTGTTAGGTCTATGGTGGGAAGATCAGGGGAGAAGATGGATTTACGGGGTGGTTTGGTTGGTGTAGGTGGCATGGGGGATATAGGTGAAGGACATTGGGATGTAGTGTATGAGAGGATTTTCCGGGTTCTGCTGTATGGGGTGATCCTCGACCTAGACGTCTCTTCAAAAGCCGCAGACTCCGATCCTGAGTCCGATAGCAGCGAGAGTGCTGGAGAGGCTACCGGGACTCGGCCTGACGACTTGACGAGTTCTCCTGACGATGGCTGTGCACCAGCCTCTTCCACTGTCGCCGGCAATGGCGACAGGCTGGGCATTGAGGCGGGCTGTGGTGGCGGCGGCGGCGGTGGCGGCATCGTCAGGCAGCTCAGGATGTTCGCAGTCATCAGGTATTCCAGGATCGAAGTCGAGGATGATGAGGGTCGAGACGCGTCGGTCGAGGTTGAAGTTGATGGGTAGTTTTTTAGCTTCAGACCCATTTTACCCATTGTAATAAATGAAAAGAAGAGATGTAAAGAAAGAAGTGAACGTGTAAAACAAAAGTCTCAAGAGCGAGAGAGAGTACCTGTCCGTATGGGAGCTTGGACCGGAATGAGAAGTGCGTGCAGCCCGGCCGCCTTATATCCCCACCGGGGCTGCCACGCCCAGGATATTAGGGGTGGGAGTAGGTGGGGGTGGGGGTGGGGGTGGGGGTGGGGGGGGGTTCGCACTTTTTGCGGGGGGGGGGGGGTTCGCACTTTTTGCGGGGGGGGGGGGGGGGTTCGCACTTTTTGCGGGGGGGGGGGGGTTCGCACTTTAAAAAAAAATAAGCCCCACTTGAGGCATTTATGTTACCATAGCTGAAGCCTCCCAAGGGACCCAACTATTAACAACTCCAAACTTGTGGGTTACAAATACCTAACTGTTATATTTTTTTAACAGACATTAATGTATTAACTGTGTTAATAAGACCTGACTGTTAAACACTTTGAAAGATTTTACATATTTAGGTCAAGGTCACAAAAAACTTTAAAAAAATTAAGCCCCACACCCCCCTTTGGGGGTGTGAGGCACTTGGGTTGTCATCGCTGTAGCCTCCGAAGAGACCCAACTATGACAACAAGGCAACATCCAATGTCGTGTACCCTTCGCCACGCAAGACTTGTAAACATTTACTGCATTGTCTTTTCAGTAGTTAACAAAGATTCATTTACATAATTTTGTGTTTCCAGAAGGAAACAAACTGAGGACACCCTAGTGGCTTACGTCCTCGTCCGAGTGCAGAGGCCGCCGCAACCTTTTGCATGCCAGCGTACAAACGGACATGCTCCCAAATGCCATCCGCAACCTTTTGCATGCCTGGCAGGAGCCTACCGATAATTAAAATAGGCTTTACACGGGGGCCTACTCCCGTAACCTATCTTTAATATTTTTCATTTAAAATGCATTGAATTTTTACAAGTCTTTGTAGGTCAAGGCCACACGGACATTAAAAAATTTCGGCCCCCGTACATCCATGGCGAACCACGAATGTTCGGGGGCCTTGGGGACTAAAAACACAAATAGCTAACAAAGATTCATTTACATAATTTTGAGTTTCCAGAAGGGAAACATACTGAGGACACCCTAATGGCTTACGTCCTCGGTCCGAGTGCAGAGGCCGCCACAACCTTTTGCTTGCCAGCTTACAAACGGACATGCTCCCCAAATGCCATCCGCAACCTTTTGCATGCCTGGCAAGGAGCCTACCAATTATTAAAAGTGGCTTTACACGGGGGCCTACTCCCGTTCCCTGACTTTACAATTTACTTTGAGCATTGAAAAAGCTCAAGGGGGGATTGCTAAAACAAGCGTATACACTTTAGAAACATATAACACACTTACAACACACAATTGAGCTCAACGTAGTCAATGCTGGAACAAGCACATACACATTAAACACATATAACAAACAAGACACAAAGGATAAAAGACACAGGAGACATAGGGTACAAGTAAAACACTCTCATATAAAACAATTCGCAATACCCAAACGCAAGCGCAATATCTTACAACTAATACAAGTCTTAAAGTTAGAGTAGACTTCGCTAAACACTGAAGGCGCCATTCAATGTTTAGTGATGCCTATGGCGGTCCGTCCCGGTCGTTCACGTTCAACGCGCGGGAGCGGACTGCGAGCTGGCTCTGGCCGGACCCCCTTATATCCCCACCGGGGCTGCCACGCCCAGGATATCAGGGGTGGGGGAGGGGGTGGGGGTGGGGGAGGGGGTGGGGGTGGGGGGGGGGGTTCGCACTTTTTGTCGGGGGGGGGGGTTCGCACTTTTTGTCGGGGGGGGGGGGGGGGGTTCGCACTTTTTGTCCGGGGGGGGGGGGGGTTCGCACTTTTTGTCGGGGGGGGGGGGGGTTCGCACTTTTTGTCGGGGGGGGGGGGGGGTCAGGTAAGTTAAGTGGGTCAAGGTCACCCACAACACTTGTACTCTAAGTGTTGGCTATACCCCCACCACAACTGGGTCCCTAGGCTGCACAACACCGCTTCGCCAGTATGTCTCCGGCTTCCATGCGGTGCGTCTCGCTGTTCTCTAGCTCTCTATATGTAAGTAATTTTACAAGTTCTGAATGTAGGTCACTACACTTTAACTCTGGGACGATATCGACTTGTAGTATTTCAGTGTTTTGACTCAAGGTCATCACACTTTAACTCTAGCACATCGGTTATCGTACCAGAGGTGCTCAATAACCTAACTTGTAATGTTTAGGGTGGCGTTTGCACGCCACGTGGTATCGCCATGAGTGTCCAGTCCAAGTTTTAAGTTAAATTAATTTTACTGTAATCTTTTCCATTTCCGCTTCGTTTTGCCAAAGTATAAGGTGTCGCTTAATAAAGTGGTATTTCTCTAAAGTTATAGGAGATTGCAGGGATACAATTAGTTTATTTAGGAGACTCTTCATCTTGGAGTTTAACACAATTTCCACTTTGACTTTGCTTCCTCGGCTCTCACAGCCTAAGCTGTACAGAAATGTTTCTTCTAGTGCCAACTCGGGCCAAGAGAACAGTGTGTTGACTGTAGGACAGCTCATGGTGAAGTGATGCGATACTCCAGCGTACCACCTCACCTTCCCCCACCACTGTGACCTTCCCCCACTCCTGCTGTTTCCCCCACCTCTTTTCCCTTCACTCATGCGCTACAAGCAGTCTCTCAGTATTGTGCGGACTTTTGTGAGGTGAAGCCATGTCGCAGGACACTTTAGGTAAGAAACTTAGCCGTGTTAAGACTTTATTAGTTGCTCACTGTCCACCACTCAAAGTTAAGAGAGTTTCAACTTTAGCTAAGTGGCGCAAACTGTTGCGCGGACACCCTAAGTTTTATACCAAACAGACTAATGTCAGTTTTACTGATGAAGATTTGTTTAATATATTGGATGAAATGACTTTTCCTTGCAAAATTCAGTTAGTTACTCCCATTCCTGACAGTTTAGAGTCTTAGTCTCTCAAGCCAATATACCTAGCGTACACAGAGCCTGACAGTCAGTCACTCGGTGGCTGTCGTGGGGTGCGCATCGGTGTCGGCGCTCCGTTGTTAGGTTTTCAAGGTCACAGTAATATCAAATTGTTGGTGTTGTGCTGGTTCAAGGTCACCTGAGGGATAACCGATTGCCCATTTAGGCAGGGTCATGTCAGAAACTCGAGTTTAACTTGGCACTTTTGCCGTTTCTCGTCAAAAATTCGCTCCAAGTGGTCAAGGTCACGGGGACTCTGACTGAAACTCGGAGCGTAGTGCGAGAAACGGCAAAAGTGCCAAAAAATTTTAAGTTTTGGCGTGACCTTGACCTCAGTGGCGTCGGTGACGTCATTTTGATGACGTAAGGGGTGATGACGTCATCAGCACGTCATTTCTGTGACGTCATGGGTGTGACGTCATAGAAATGACGTCATTAGTGATGACGTCATCGATGACGCAATCGATGACGTCATCGATGACGTCATCGGTGAGGTCATTGACCTCGATGACGTCATCCCTCAGGTGACCTTGAACTGAGCCAGCACCAACAATTTGACACTACTAGCTACATTTCGAGATCGTGGAACACACATCCCTTCAGACATAGCTTGTATTATATTATAGGATAGGATAACAGAGAAATATTTGTTACCATAACTACTACGATTAAATATAATGATAGCAACAACAACAACTATAACTCTTTTAATTGAAATTTCTTTTCATCTAACACAACAACAATCGTCTAATCTAAAGTATATTTTTTTACCAGCATAACACCTAAAATATTTAAATAAATAATTATAAATTCACAGCTCAAAACTTTTAAACGAATTCTAATTACGAAGGGGTATTAAAACCGATTCATATGAGTTTTTTAAAAGCTTTGTTTACTATTGATTGTGAATTTTGTGTATTTGACGGTTTTGTTACTGTCTTGAGTGTGCAGTTCTTCCTTGGAACTAACGTATTTTAAACACGACTTTTTATTAATTTAAAAATTTAGGTCAACCCCTAGAAGGGGGGTCTAGCCTGTTCGGTACTTGAGACTTAGAGCAATTAACCAATTTGGGGCAACCCTCTTAGGGGGCTTGGGGGCGGAGCCCCCATCGAGCCGTAGGCGAGTCTAATAAACTATACGGCCCTATGTGTAACTGACTGACTGACTGACTCACTTATATGGGATATTAATATATAATCAACTTCCGAGTGAGATAGGAAGTTAAAATTTTGCATACTTATAGGTTTAAACACGAAAACAGAAGGAATAATGTTGGAACAGAATATTTACATGTTTAAGTATAAAAAAATTAATTAAATACCTTTTATTTCTCGTTTGGTGTGATATTCTACGTATTTCCCTATCTGTCCACTGGCGCTGTGAACTGTGATCTACTTTACCGACTTCCATTTTAGTTCTCGTATCTAACTATATCACTTTGTTTAACTACACCCACAGTTAACATTAGTTGTGCTTAGTGTTCAATTTCGTTATAATACATTGAGCGTACACGTTTAACCATGTCATTTTCATGTGTTGCCGCTGGTTCGTTTCACCAGGGTCATGCACGCTTCGATGCCTTTAGCAACAATGCCCAGTGTGTGGCCAACGCTACATGTGCACTAGGTTGGCATTATTTGGGTGGGAATTTCTCTTCATCTACTATCGATGAGGTGTTGTTGACTGGTGACAGCGTGTACCGGCAGTCACGTCACGTGAACGGTATAGTTAACCGTTATTTATTTCCAGAAGATCTTGTAAGAAATTTCAATCTATAAACTATACGGCCCTATGTGTAACTGACTGACTGACTGACTCACTTATATGGGATATTAATATATAATCAACTTCCGAGTGAGATAGGAAGTTAAAATTTTGCATACTTATAGGTTTAAACACGAAAACAGAAGGAATAATGTTGGAACAGAATATTTACATGTTTAAGTATAAAAAAATTAATTAAATACCTTTTATTTCTCGTTTGGTGTGATATTCTACGTATTTCCCTATCTGTCCACTGGCGCTGTGAACTGTGATCTACTTTACCGACTTCCATTTTAGTTCTCGTATCTAACTATATCACTTTGTTTAACTACACCCACAGTTAACATTAGTTGTGCTTAGTGTTCAATTTCGTTATAATACATTGAGCGTACACGTTTAACCATGTCATTTTCATGTGTTGCCGCTGGTTCGTTTCACCAGGGTCATGCACGCTTCGATGCCTTTAGCAACAACGCCCAGTGTGTGGCCAACGCTACATGTGCACTAGGTTGGCATTATTTGGGTGGGAATTTCTCTTCATCTACTATCGATGAGGTGTTGTTGACTGGTGACAGCGTGTACCGGCAGTCACGTCACGTGAACGGTATAGTTAACCGTTATTTATTTCCAGAAGATCTTGTAAGAAATTTCAATCTGAAGGGAGAATCCATCGTCATTGCTGAAATTTCTTTTATTTCTAACGGGCTGTACCCCCGCCTTCCTGATGAATATATTACAGTTGTTGAATCATTAACTTCCATCTTGAGAGGTATTTTGTCCCATGATTCAACTGATGGTGGGTTTCTTTTTACCGGACTACTTAAATGTGTGGCCTTTTGGCGTTCACATGATCGTCTTTATTTATTCGATTCCCATGCAGTAGATAATCAGCGACAGCATAACTTATTGAATCCAGATATAAACTTGGCACGTCTTTTTGTGTGTGATACTTATGCTGCTCTTGCTGGTTTGTTACTTAACAACGCTGCTCCAGATGTAAGTAATTCTGAATTTTGCATCACTCAGATTAAATTTGCTAGGTCTATTCCTCCTCATCAACTTGATCCTGAATGTGACGATCAGTTGCCTATTTCACAACTTGAAGTTTTTTCTCCGACAAAACAGACGGCTGTGCCTGCCCCTAGAGGACGGGGGAGACCGAAGAAATCTAAACGTGGACGCCCAAAGGTTCTTACGACAACTCGTGAAGAACAAGTGAGAGAGGCCAAAAAGAGGTATACAGAGAGACACCGCGAAAAGCTTCGAGAAAATGCTCGCAAATACAATCAACAGCACCCTGAGGTCATCAGAGCGGCTGTTGAGCGGTATAGCCAACGGAATCCCGAAGTAAACCGGGCAGCTGTTGAGCGTTATACTCAACAGAACCCCGAAGTACATCGAGCGGCTGTTGAGCGTTATACTCAACAACACCCCGAAGTACATCGAGCGGCTGTTGAGCGTTATACTCAACAACACCCCGAGGTACATCGAGCGGCTGTTGAGCGTTATACTCAACAACACCCCGAAGTACATCGAGCGGCTGTTGAGCGTTATAGCCAGCATCATCCCGAAGCTTCGCGTCAGAGGGTCCAAATTTTCCGTCTCAAAAAACCGCTTTCCTCTGAACTGAGACATGTGCCTCCCTCACTTGTTCGTCTCATTTCCAAAAATGGCCCAATGGCGTCTTGGCAAGGAGATGTGCTCGACAATATTGTTCCTTACAAATTGCGTAAAACCAGTCTGTGGACTAATGATGTTTATCAGTGTCCTTTGTGTCACGCACGTTTATTTGAGGAGGAACTAGATAGGAAAAAGTGGTGTTGTGGAGAGGGAGCTTATAATGTTCTACATTTGTCCCCCCTTCAAGAACCATTCTACCTTGACCATCGATTTCTTGAACGAGCGCGGGCGTACAATGACCTCTTCGCTTTTTGCGCCCTTGAAGTGCCTGGTGGATACCGGCATCCACGTGGTCTTTCGTTTTTCAAAATTGAAGGTCGTATGTACCATCAAGTACATGACTTGAACGCTCCTGGCCAGAAGTTCAAAACTGAGTTAGGTGATTTACAGTTTGTTAACCGTTCTCGATTGTACTTAGATGACGGCGAAGAACGACGTAACATCGCAATGGGTAGGGGACTTGATGGAGAAATTATAGATTCTATTACTCGATTTATTTACAGATCCAATCCATTCGTTAATGACTTTCGCCGATTAGGCAATGAGCCCTCTATCCATGCGCATTTAGATTTCCAATTGACCTCTCGGGCGACTCATGGGCCCACTCTTGGTGACAAACAAACGGGAGTTGAGGTTCACGCTGTTCTAAGCACTGAGGAAACTGTCAGGGAACCAAGAAAATTGACAATATGGAAATTAGGCTCCGACAGCCCAACTTCTATTGATCTCCTTAGTCCATTAATGGAACCCTTCCAATATCCTCTGCTTTATCCGCAAGGTACATTGGGTTGGCATATTGGTCTACTTGACAATCGTGGGAAAAAACTCACGCAGTTAAACTACATACGTTGTCTTCTCCTTTCCGAACCTCGCTTCTCTCATATCGGCCGTCTTTCTCAAGCCTGGCAGGTTGAGATGTATGCGAGGTACGAGGAAGAGAAGCTTCGTTTTATTAAGTTCTCACAGACCAAACAAACTTCCAATGCCTTGCGGATAGGGCCTTTCGATGAACTCCTCGATGTTCAACGTGTTGGCCGCCCTGGCAGGCAGGTCTTGGAAGACATAGCCAATGACGAAACTGTCCAGGGCGAGGGTGGGGCACAAGCTGGAAAAGTTTACCTCCCAAGTTCATTTACAGGGGGTCCCAGATACATGAAAGTTCATTATGAACACGCAATGGCTCTTGTTTGTCGTCTGGGCTCCCCAACTTTCTTTCTAACTTTTACATACAGCGCGACTTGGGAGGAAAACAAGAAGCCTTGTCCCCGTGGGGGTGGTCGCAGTGACCCTAGCACCGCTTGCAGAGTCTTCCGGATTAAACTTCTGGAACTTCTCCGAGATCTGAGAAGTGGGGCCATGTTCGGACGTGCGGTCTATTTCGTCTACGTCATCGAAATGCAGATGAGGGGTCTTCCTCATGCTCATATCGTATTTAAGATTGACGGAGACGGACCAGTCCAAGCAGCCGAAATCGACTCACTAATCAGAGCAGATATTCCCTCGGAAGAAGAAGCCAGTGGCCGGTTAAGGGAGTTGGTTTTGAGACACATGGTACACGGTCCATGTGGCACTGATCATAGAACCGACTTTCCTTGCTGGGACTCTGCAAAGGGCTACTGCACCAAGTTTTTCCCTAAGCCCTCTTGCGAAACAACACACGTTGACGAAAGAGGATTCGTCCAATACAAGCGGGACTACAACAATAAGGGTTCCATAACGTCTCGTAAAAGACTAGTTGGTGTCCATGACGGATGGGTTGTACCATATAACCCCGCTTTGTTACTTAAGTATGAAGCACACATTAACATTGAGCTGTCTTCTACCCGTCGCGTAATAAAATATCTCTTCAAATATCTAATGAAGGGAGGGTCTTTACAAAACGTCACTGTTACTCCCTTCAGCAAGCAAGATGATGAAGTACTACATTACGTGACGAAGAGAATGGTCGGTGCTAGTGATGCATGCTGGCGGCTCTTGAAATTTCCTATTTCTGAGTCAGAACCAACCGTTGAGTGTCTCCCGGTTCACTTGGACGGGAAACACTCAGTTTGCTTTCGTCCCAACCAACTGGCAGATGCCACCGCCAGAGCAAGCTCGAAGTTAATTGTGTACTTCGATCGTCCTCAAATTCCTGCTTTAGATTATGTTACATATCAATCTTTCTATGAAAATTTTATTGTTCACACTAAACGTCCCAGTAAAGGGGAGGTATTTGACCACCCAGACGGAATTCACTTTATCACTGCGCGCCAGCGTGGTGAAAAAGTTTGTCGCTTATTTTGGGTCTCCCCCAGCCGAAGTGAACAATATTATCTTCGTATTCTCCTAATGTTCATTCCTTGCCGTGGGTATGGTGATCTTTTGTCTCGTGGTGGAAGTGATTGCCACACGTTCCAGGAGGTTGCACGTAAACTCGGCTTGGTTGAAGATGAGGAGGAGTACCACTATGCCTTGCGTGAAGCAGCACAATTTATGGTTGGCCCAAGGCTCCGTTCATTCTTTGTGATCCTGTGCAACATGGGGGCTCCCGCAGCTCTCTTGTGGGATGCTTTCCGAGACTACCTTTGCGAGGACCACTTAGAACGCAACCCGCACGATTCGGATCTGGCTGTAAAACTCGCTCTTATTGAAATTGATCGTAAACTTCGACGTCAAGGCTCATGTTTGACGGATCACGGCCTTCCTGATGTTCGTGACGACACAACGGAGTTGGGGAGAGAACTCCTCAATTTCGGTGATAATCATCAGCGGTCAATTGTCGACGAGTGGGTTCCAAAACTGTCTGAAGACCAGAAACTAGTTTTTGACCATGTTTGTTCACTGCTTCATAATAGTCAAGAAGTCAGGTCTTCAAAATTAATTTTCCTGGATGGACCTGGGGGATATGGGAAAACCTCGCTCATCAGAGTAATTCTCGCCTATGTTAGAGGATGTCGCAAAGTTGCTCTTGCCGTTGCCAGCTCGGAATTGCTGCTGGAAACATGCCGGGGGGTACAACTGTCCATAGTATGTTCAGGATTCCTCTCGATCTTGGGGATGGTACTGGCTTTTGGAGCATCACTAATGGGTCTCAGCGAGCAGAGCTCATCAGAGCTGCCCAGCTTATCGTTTTTGATGAGGCTCCAATGGCACATAGGTTCATCTTTGAGATCATTGACAGGTCTCTCAGGGATCTAATGAACTCGAATGTGCCATTTGGAGGTAAGATCATTCTCTGCTCGGGAGACTTCCGTCAGATTGCGCCCGTCGTTGTCAAGGCTCGTACCCCTACCGACGTTGCCTCTGTCTCGCTTCGGGCGTCACATCTGTGGCGACATTTTAAAATATTCTCCTTGACAACACCGCATAGGACTAGCGGTTCCTTTGCTTATTCCGAATTTCTTCTAGGGGTGGGCAACGGGACAATTAGTTCCAGTCCTTTTGGTGATGGTAGGGATTGCGAACGACTCATACCTTTAACAGGGATAAAATATTTCACGTCTCTGACTGAATGATTTTATCAATTTTGTCTTTCCTTCGAACGACCTTTTGGTTCCAGATCTTTGTGCGAAGAGGGCGATCCTCTCGACAATAATCGTGAACGTCAAGGAGGTCAACAACATAGTATTAAACTCCTTGGACGGTCGCGTTTACGAGCTGAGGAGCGCTGACTCTTCGGACAAAGAAGGCGATGATGGTCTGGATGTCGATGTCCAACTTCTGAACCAGGCTACTGGGAAAGGCGTCCCTGACCATGTCCTCCGTCTGAAGATCGGTTCCGTGTGCCTCGTTATGCGGAACCTCAACATCGCTGAAGGACTCGTTAACGGCACAAAAGTCATTGTGACTGCGATCAGCAACCGTTTGGTCACAGTCCGACTTCCTGGACAAAGGGAACCTATTTGTATCCCCCGAATACAATTCACGTTTCCCTTTGTCGAGGGATCGCCGTTAAGAGTTCGCCGACGTCAATTTCCATTGATGTTGGCCTATTGTATGACAGGGCACAAGAGCCAAGGTCAAACAATAGAGTCAGTTGGTGTTGATCTTCGGACGGACTGCTTCACGCATGGTCAGTTGTACGTCTTACTCAGTAGAGTTCGACATCCAGACAACATCGCTGTTCTGGTAAATCCCGATAGAATCCGCGAAGGAGTCGCATATGCAAAGAACATTGTATATGACGAACTCCTTCGTTAAATCCTTATTTGACTGAGCAGTAAGCCAGGGGGCCTGCTTCATCAAAATTCCCCGCTGGATTTTGACGTTTTATTATGGCAGTACGAAAGGGGGCCTGCCCATCAAAAGTCCCTGTTTATTTAATTTTTTTGTTTGTCATTAATTACAAATTTTTGTCAGCAGAGGCGATGAGAACTGCTTCACCAACCTCCCCGATGTGATTTTTGTTTTGAGATTTTGAAATTTATTGCAGAGGCTAGGGTAACTGCATATCAAACTGCCCGGTGTGTTTTTATTTATTTGTAAATATGTGTAAATATGGTTCCTGCGTTTCTCGGCCTCCCCGTGGCGGAACTGGATACGCCAGATTGCAACTCTTAAACGCTGGCTAACTAACAGAGAAACATTGTCACTACTACTTCAACGAAATATATTTACGACAACTGCAGCTATAATTCTTTGAATTAAAACTTCAATTACATAAACACAAGCCCTCTATTAAAACCACCTTAACCCAAACTATACCTTTACAAAAATTACATTTTTTACTTTTCAACACCTTAATTACAACATTTTTCAATGAAAATTTATAATTTTTTATTCCACTTACCCTTTTTACAGAATACTCCTTTATTACCACTATCATATCCCACATTTATCACATTCAACTTTTATGATAGTAATCATAATATTCATATAATAAATTATTATTACACATATCTCAATTTTATTTTAGACTAAAAGTAGTTTACATAAAGTATATTTACATTATCCCCGTTAACACTAGGTATTATGGAATCAACTTTGAGATCTGGCATTTTCAGATTTATATTTTCATTCGTTATATCTATGACTATATGACAACTATAAATTCCTACTTTTCTGGAATTCGGGGTAACCCCATAAGGGGGCATGGGGGCGGAGCCCCCATCGAGCCGTAGGCGAGTCTAAATTATATACTCCCGCATGTGTAACTGACTGACTCATCGGGGTATCAGAAATTCGTGAAGTGTCGGTAAGGCAGATTAAGGGGTAAAGCAGTACAGCCGTGGTACAGTAGATCACATACTGTAGTTAAATTTGTTCAATAATATAAGTACGAGAACTAAACCTGTACCACGGCTGTACTGCATTACCCCTTAGTCTAAGTTGTGTAATCATTTAACCATCATCCCAATGGTTATAGATTTAAGAGAAATGTGCGCTTATTAACAAGACTTGTAACAAGATCTTTCACTTCTTATTATATTAGGGTGCGAAATTCAGCTTGCACTTTAAAATGGAATTGAGTGAAGGATCTGCCTATGGCCAATTTTCTTCCATTTGGCTAGCAATGTTGTGACATTTTTAATATTGACGTTTACTTCAAATTCTACACGTTCAAATTAATCCTTACATTAATTATTTCAAATTTTACCCCCTCAAGTAATATAGGTTGATATATTTATAGGAATAAAATTAATTTGTATCGTTTCTTGTTTAGCTCTCCCAAGACAAACTTATCGAAAGCACATTAAATTACTGAAATTTAGGTTATTTTGAAAACAAAAAACTCGACATATTGCTGTATCTTTCCTCCCTTAATCGCCAAGATATACTTGTGTAATGTCATGTAGGAGTTATATAGTTTTTTTTTTCTTTTTTAGATTTATCAACCACGTAGTCCTTCACTAAATGTAAAATTATTTTATTTCTTCTGCTCTAGCGGCAAAAACGGTTGGGCCTTTAAAATATTTGAGACGATCTTTTACTACAACTTTGTTTCAAATATGCCAAACTCGATACACAGAGCTTGAAGTAAGGAATTTTTTCCGGAATTTCCATTTTTTTTTTATTGTTTTTGTTTATTATTGTTTTTTTTTTAAAACATTCTGTTTAATTCTACTGTATTTAGCTGAATTTTGCATGTTGCTTCCCCATAAGCTTTAAGTTTTGTATTAACTTAGCTTGACAGTAATATTTAAAGGACATTTTTTAGATCTTTCGAAATTGCGCATGCACATATCTTGGACATCACCGATATAAATAAAAGTCTCAAACATAAAAAAAATTGTGATGAATGCCAAAATTATGTCTTTATTTGCCTACTAGGCGGAACTGATTGTTTTATAATTGTTTGTTACTTACTGACCCAAAACTTTGGTCTCCGACTATTTGAGGTATATCTGCAATGTTTAATTAATACTTGCAATACTTTATTCAGTAACTACAGTAATATTGTATTAAGAAGCTTGACGTTTTGTATTAACTTTGCTTAAAACGAAATCTACTAGATTTAAAAGTTTAAAACATTGAACAGAGCTTGAAGTACGAACTTATTCCTAAGTAGCTGAATTTTTTATTGTTTTTATAGTTCTACTGCATTAACTTAGCTGCATTCCATTAACTTAGCTGTAAGTAGCTGAATTTTTGCATTTTGCTTCACCATAAGCTTGAAGTTTTGTATTAACTTATAGCTTGACAGTGATATTAAAAGAAATTCACTATATTTCAATGTTTAACACTCATAAAAATTTGAACTTAAAAATTATAATTAATGTCATCTAATATTATGTGTTTTTTTATCTTACCTGTTGAATATAAACGGATTTCTCTGTTACCTATACTGTTAAAGTATAGGTTGTTTGTGAATTGGTGACATAAATCTAACTTTTAAACGTTTCACTTTTTGTCGTATCTCAAATCGTTACTTTAAGACCGATTTATAACTTTTATTGCTACTAAATTTCATACAACTTGTTTGTAGAACTAACTACAGTTATACTTTATTTGAAGTTCGAATTTTGCATTCACTGAACTTGTAAAATATCCCTGTAACCCTAACTTCGACATAATTTAAGGGAAGTGACAAGAATAGTTATTTAATAAATAATTATTTCATAACATCCATTTTATTTTATAACGAATAGTATTTTTGTGAATAACAGGGGTCTTTGGCAGGTTCCAAACAGTTTGTTCATGTTTTTATATTTTTGTTTCAGTGAAATTGTTTATTTCTTCATTGATCTTCAAAATATTTTATTTAGCTTATTCATTCTACTTTGTCATCTATTTTATTATGTTTCTTTATTTTATACTTCTTGCGCTAGAAGGGTGAGGCTAGGCATGGCTTCAAATCCCCCGACAATTCGTTTACTACAGTATAGTTGCTTATAAAATCCTTAACAATTTAGGCCTAATTAAAAATATTATGGAAAGATCTTTAACGTTTGACACTTGGTAAACTACAAACGAATTCGGCGAACACAACGAGGGGGTATGGAAACGAAGGCCTCAGCTAGGCTGTTCAGTGTTTGAGATTTTTACATACAGCAATTTACGAATAGGGGCAACTAATTAGGGTGTAAGGGGTGGAGCCTCCATTCAGCACGATACCTAAAATATTTGCATGGTTGATTCTGATTTCACCTCTCTCTCAATGTTACGAATTAAGGGGAACTTAGGAAGTAATTTTAAAAACTAGCCATAGGCGATTTTCAAAGCTTTTTATTATTGTTGATTATGGGTAGTGTGTATTAGCCGGTTTTCTTACTGTCATGGTGGACCACCAATTATTTTGTTTTAATGGAATTTTTCATTATTTTCGATGATCTACTGCACATTGTTTATTCAGTTTATACATTAAATTTTTTCATATATTTATTTATACTTATTTTATAATTTTAAGTAAATACTTATACAATACCTACATAATAAATTCATTCATAACTCCATTAACCTTTACAGAATTCAGGGGAATTAGGAAGGGGGTTTGGGGAAAGAGTCTCTGAAAACGAGCCGTAGGCGAATATATTTTCATTACTTAGATTGAGTTAGTTGTATAAGTTCAAATTTAGGTTATTTCTGCAGTTGTGGGAGTTAATTTATGTTATAAATAAATGACAAACTCATTTATTTTGCTATTTTGCTCACTTACAAACTCTTACATTTATATGTAATCTGTTCATTATATGCGACTAAAACAACAATTAACGAATTTCTGGGCAACCCCTAAGGGGGCATGGGGGCGGAGCCCCCATCGAGCCGTAGGCGAGTCTAAATTATATACTCCCGAATGTGTAACTGACTGACTCACTCATCGGGGTATCAGAAATTCGTCAAAAGTCGGTAAAGTAGATCTCCTATATATTACTTACTACAGAGTGATTCCCAAGCGAGAACTAAACTTACCGACCTGTATTATTGAGAAAATTGCCAACATACTGGGAGTCGCGGATTACCGAAACACTCTTTTTAAGAAATTTTGTAACATTAACCAATTGTGCCTTTATAGGTAAAGCGGTCTATCCACCGAGAGTAATTTCAATGTACAGGGTGTATCTGAAATTACCTCTCCAGACTGGGTGTCACTGATGTCAAATACAAACTCTCACTTTAAATAATTTTTTTTAGTTTTACACGGTTTTTAAGAAAACTTTACAATTTGATCTTGTACGCGTAATTTTAGCAGTTTATTGAATATTTGAGGTTGAAATTTAGATTTTCCTCATTCTTCTCTGAGCATTTTAGGTTAAGCAAAAATGTCTCTGCACAAAAATGTCTTAGATTCAAATTCACACTGATTACCCTACGGCCGAAGTTCGCACTACATGAATTTTGCTGTGAAGCTTGAGCTATGATCTTAACGTAACATACTTCGATTACTTTGTACAATACTTAATAGACACTTCGATTACTTTGTACAATACTTAATAGACAGTTAATTTTATCTTTTTGTTTGATTTGTATTCAGTGTCTTATATTAGATCTTTTACACACTTAAAAATATGTTGTTGAGAATGTTTAAATAAGTATTGAACAAAAAGAACAGATTTAAATGTTAGGTTCTCGTTTCATTTTTACCTCATTTCAGATTACTAATTCAAATTCACCCCAGGTTACGCTTTCAGCCGAATTTCGCATTCAATCGTGATCTTAACGTAATATACTTCTATTACTTTGTACAATAATTAATAGAAAGTTAATTATTATCTTTCTGTTTTATTTATATTCAGTGTTTTACATTATATTTTAATACACACTCAAAATATGTTTTTGAAAATTTTTAAATTAGTATTGAACAAAAAGAACAGATTTAAATGTTAGGTTCTCGTTTCATTTTCACCTTATTTTAGATTACTAATTCAAATTCACCCCAGGATAAGCTTTCAGCCGAATTTCACATTCAATGAAATTACTGTGTTGCTCGTGCCGTGATCTTAACGTAATATACTTCTATTACTTTGTACAATAATTAATAGACAGTCCATTATTATCTTTCTGTTTTATTTATATTCAGTGTTTTACATTATATTTTAGTACACACTTAAAATATGTTTTTGAGATTTTTTAAATGAATATTGAACAAAACAAACAGGTCTTTATGAATAAATTATTATTTCACAGGTCTCGATTTTATATTCTTATAATTAGTTGTTTGTAATAGTAGGGGTTTTTTGCGGATCAACCCCGTTTTTATTCTTTCCTATTATTTTGTTTTCATGTTATTTAATTCTTGTTTTCGCTCATTGATTTGAATGTTATACGCTATTTCAGTGATTTAAACGTTTTTCTTCTATCTCCTGAAATTTACAAGTTTTTATTTGAGTTGGGTGAGGCATGGGATTATGCCAATTTTCCCATAATTGTATCTCTATTTAGTACCAGGTTAAACGAGCCTTGCTCGTTGGTTTTAATTGACTTTTGTTATAGTGTCATGGTAATCAAGCTATTAAATCTACACCAGACTCTTCACAGATAACAGCTGTTAAAAAACTGCTTAAAATTTATGTTCCTTTATTTTTGTTTACTTTTAGTTGTTATTTCGTTACCAAAATAGCAACCTATAAGACCAATGTTAAAAATAACGATTTTTAAACTTAAATTTAGACCAACTTCGATTTTTCCTGGGACTGAGGCTGTTTCTAAACTTATTTGTGGGCAAACACTCGTGCAAAGCTTAAGAAAAATCTAACAGCTACATTTCGAGATCGTGGAACACACATCCCTTCAGACATAGCTTGTATTATATTATAGGATAGGATACATAAAATTTATAGAAATTTAAAACTTTATATTTTGCTACCGAACAGAGAAATATTTGTTACCATAACTACTACGATTAAATATAATGATAGCAACAACAACAACTATAACTCTTTTAATTGAAATTTCTTTTCATCTAACACAACAACAATCGTCTAATCTAAAGTATATTTTTTACCAGCATAACACCTAAAATATTTAAATAAATAATTATAAATTCACAGCTCAAAACTTTTAAACGAATTCTAATTACGAAGGGGTATTAAAACCGATTCATATGAGTTTTTTAAAAGCTTTGTTTACTATTGATTGTGAATTTTGTGTATTTGACGGTTTTGTTACTGTCTTGAGTGTGCAGTTCTTCCGTGGAACTAACGTATTTTAAACACGACTTTTTATTAATTTAAAAATTTAGGTCAACCCCTAGAAGGGGGGTCTAGCCTGTTCGGTACTTGAGACTTAGAGCAATTAACAAATTTGGGGCAACCCTCTTAGGGGGCTTGGGGGCGGAGCCCCCATCGAGCCGTAGGCGAGTGTACTTCTATACCATTGCGTGAAAAATCAAGTCAGAACTTGAAAGCAAGGTTCCATTAGATGCATAAACACTGTGGAAGAGCCCACAGAATGGTGCTCAGCGATGGCGGTGATACCAAAACCTAAGTTAGACTCTGCGTGGATCTAACAAAATTAAACAAGAACGTAAGGAGGCAAAAATGATAGGTGTTGAATTGTTAAATACACACGTAATCAAATTGGTAAATCTCGAGTGTTTAACAAATAAGATACAAATAATTCCAAATTCTGGCAAATTAAATGGGCTCTGAGTCAGCTAAATTATACCAATAAGTTAATTGGCCATACAACTGGAATGGAATAAATGGAAACGGTTAAAAAAACCTTTAATCATTATAGTTTTTTTAATCTCATAGGCCTACTAGATTGTAAAACCATATAGTATTATAAACTATTAATGATATACTAGAGATCACCTCCCGTTCGAAATTAGACCAAAATTTTAGTTGATCTGGACCTAAGAAGTTTAAAAACATTTTGTAACTGAAACATCTGTTCTTCCTGTTTTTTAGCGGTTGTTTTTACAACAGCTGTTTCATGGTCAATTAATTATCCTTCTCCCATAAGATTGACATTGAATCTTTCAAAGCCTGTAGGGCATAGCCTCGGGGGCCAATGTAAATCAAAATGCCATCCTGCTCATCTTACCTTTCAAACGGTTTGCGCGGGTATTTTTTACGGTGCTCACAAGCTGAGAAAAATGGAGGAAAAGAAACATGCTTGTCTATCTAACTGATCACATTTCTAAAGAAATGGAAAAATTTTTGTTTTAATACTATGTTGTCTGTGTATTAATAAATTATGTGACCATTTTCAAACGTAAACATCAAATTCATGTATAATCATCATGAAAATGACCCGTAATTTTTTACGGGCTGTTTGCTCGTAAATCTATAAAAGAAGAAGTATGTATACAGTATATGTGTATGTTGCCTATGAACTCAGAAACCGCTCGACAGATTGTAATGGCACTTTCAGGCATTATTCAAGGATGGTTTGTGTGAAGTTTGGTGCAAATCTGTCCAAAGGGCTCTGACCCAGAGGGCATACAAAGGTGCAGTGTCAGTTTTAGAAATTTATTGTTTACAAAATTAACAGCGGCAATTAGAAAATTGAAAGTTTCATTCAAGCAAATGCTTAAAGTCATAGAAGTAACCAGCTGTGAGTTTTAATGTTTATGTTGTCTTTAGGACTCCGCCCCATAGAAACTCACCATTACTGTATAGCCTGTACTGTTGAAATTTGACATGGACGATTCTCTTTGCTCATAAGTACTCTCACTAAGAAACTGTTTTGCAAATACAATTTTTGAAGCTCTTTAGGACTCCACCCCACTGGACTTTGAAATTACTTTAGGGTCACTAGGGTTGAAATTTGATGGACGATATCTTTGCTCATAGGTACTTACTAAGAAACGGTATTGCAAATAGGTTTTTAAGCACTTTAGGGCTCCACTCCGCTGGACTTCAAAATAACTTTAGTACTTCCGGGGTTGAAATTTAATGGGCAAATTAATTCTCTTTGCTCATAGGTGTTCACTAAGAAACGGTTTTGTAATATAGTTTTTAAGCACTTTAGGACTCCCCCCACTGGACTTCAAAATTAATATAGGGCCTTCGAGGTTGACAATCAATTTGAGCCATTTAACCTATGGAACATATTAAAACATATATACATATTCGATTACTCTTTCCTCATAGGCGCTCACTAAGAAACAGTTTTGCACATATAGATTTTTATGCACTTCAGTAATGCCCCACTGGACTTCAGAATTACTTTCGTGCCAACAGGTTAAAATTTGACAAGGAAGTTTCCTCTTTGCTCACAGCATAGAACAAATAGGTTAGTTTTTCTATGCTTATAGGTAATCACCAAGAAACGGTTTTGAAAATATAGCTTTTAAGCACTTAAGGGCTCCGCTCCACTGGACTTTAAAATTAATTTAGGGCCTCCAAGGTTGACATTTGACATGCATTTCTTTGCTCATAGGTGCTCTTCCATTTGCAATTATTACGATCAATAAGGTGCAAGGGCAATCTTTGACTATTCCGGTTTTAAATTTGGAAAATGCCTGTTTTTTGTACGGCCAGTTATGCGTGGCGTGCTTACGAGTTGGTGCGCTTGAAACCTTTTACATTTATAAACCAAATCAAAAGACAAAAACATTGTTTATTCTGTGGCCTTGAAAAGAAATTAATATACTTACTCTCCATCCCACGGACTTTTATTTGTTATATTTAAAAAATTAAAATAGCTTTATTTCTGAAACCAACTTAATTTGAGTGCAGCAACGCACACCGGGTAACTGCAAGTATATCTATATCTATAAAAGAAGAAGTATGTATGTATATACGTATGTTGCATATGGACTCCGAAACCGCTCTACAGATTGTAATAAAACTTTTACCGACATTATTCAAGGATGGTTTGTTTGAAGTTTGGTGCAAATCTGTCCAAAGTACTCTAACCCAGAGGACAGAGATAGTTTGTAAAAAATCTTAAAATCTCTATTTTATATATTTTTATTGGTTGCTTGGAAACAAATTCAATGAAAAATTCTAATTTTCGGTATTCCAGCGATTTCTTATATATAAGGTGAGCGGTGATAGCGAGTGAGCGTAGCGAATAAGTTTAATCTTATATCTTATACTCTAAAACAAGCTCCGTTTGTCCGGGCAAACTTTTTTTTCGCTCCAAGGATTTTTGATTTTTTTGATTGAATATGGTGGTTTTGGCCACCAGAAATCGATTGGATCTGGTCCCATAGCTGGGGAAAATCCAGTTTTCGCGCTAGAGCCCTTTAAAATTTCTATGTTATCCTTATGGAGATTTTCAAATTGAACAAAAATCAGCTGATAACTTAGCCCAGTGAATAAAGGTTGTTTATCGCAACAAAATGGTGGAAAGCTGGATTTTATATATGTGATAGAACCACATTAGACGTGTCTTTTCCCAAAAGTCCCCGCTTCTCCCCCTTGAGCTTTCCCCCCCCCCCAACCCCCTCCAAAGCTTTCCCCCCCCCCCTGGGAATTACAGTGGTTCACTTTATTGGCCATAGGCCGAGTATTACATACACTATCGTGTTGGATTTTTTTTAAGATTATTTGGGATTAGTTTTTCTACAACTTTTGTATCCAAGTATTTTTATGAAACCAAAATTTAAAAAGATATGAAATCAAAACTTCGGTAAAAGTTAAATTTTAGAGTACACAATTTTATTTTCACCTATATAAATTTTTTATTATTCATAATACGCAAATATGTTACGGGTAAAAGTTTTAGTATATTTCTTAAGGTTTAAAAATATGTTATTGGTTTGACATCTGAGTGTACTGATGTAGACTGAGATTACGGCAAAGCGAGTGCGTGCGGGCAACTTGAACACCTCCCCGCCGCGCGCGCCGTGTTGTATCGGTAGGTGTGTCGCCTCTCAGTCGTAAGCATAATTTAGTTCTCAACTGTTTGACACATGTTAAGACCTTGCTGCTAAAATTACGTGTGTCCAAATGGAACAGTAGCCTGTAATAATTATTTATGTAAAAGGAACTTAATTTTCAAATACGTAACATTGTTAATGTTTATTGCCAGTTTTGGTTCCGGGGGATATTCCCTACTCTTTACTTGGCTTATGTAGCATATAAGAGAGCTGTGATTTATGACACAAGGGACGGAACGCGGACGATGGAAGTCACTTCTGGTGCCGCGCAAGGTTCAATACTCGGCCCGGAACTGTGGAACTTTTCCTATGACAGCCTCCCAGGGGTGCCCACGGGGGGGATTGATAGCGCGGTTTGCACTATCAGGCCAAAATTTGGGGGGGGGATTTTTTTTGATTTGGGGGGGGGGGAATTTTGTGATTTAGCGGGGATTTTTTGGATGTTGGGTGGAGTGAAGAGAAATAGTATTCCCATATTTTTAAAACAGAAGAAGAGCTAATTTTTACTCAAAATTGAATTTAAAACGATATAAGAAATATTAAATACATTAAAAGAGCCATCGTTCCTATGGTTATTTAACCCAACAGCCCTACGGTCCAATCTTGCATAATACGGAATGGCAAAACTGAAAACAATTTGAAATTGCCGATGTTAGGCTATTACAGTTGCTAATATTTTGGTGACCAGGAATTGCTAATACAATTACTAAAACTCACCGGCTAATATATCAATCCTTTATGTTCAGATGATAATTTAAATCTGAACATAAAGGATTGCTGCATGGACGGTGAGTTTTTACTCATTAGCTCACTCTGTAAGGAGCCTAAACAAGCAATCTCGGCGACGGTTTCAAACTGACATTCGGGATCTTATTTTATAAAATGTTAACAGAGAAAAATTTTGTTATTGACCTGGAGGGGTTTAACTCAATTGCGTATTCTAATTTAGCATACTGCTACATTAAGAATAAACGAGTTTTATTTTTAGGTTAGTTTATCATACTTCTACTTTAAACTTTACAGTTCGTTTCTAAATTAAAGAGAATTTTAATAACTGACTAAGTTTAAATGAATAATTTTATTCAAACATACACATAAGTTAAACCAGTAACTTAATTTAGAAGCTTATTTTGCTACGGTTGTCTATCTTTTCCATATAGAAGTCTTGAACAAACCTATTGAACATGCACTTTTCAGACGAAGACAAATTGCAAACGCCGACCTTGCGGACTTTTGCATCATAAAAGAAAACCTAATAAACGGAAAACCTTTGTTTTGCATGCAGTATACTGAAATATTATATTTTAATCACAGTCAGACAGAAAACCAAGCCAAATATAGAAAATATGTAGACGGATCGATATTTTTTAAACGAATGTAAAAGTAATCTACTTTTGAACGGGGTTGTTATTGACATGATATTCCCATATTATAGGGACGCCTTAAGTGTCAGATTTACGCATAATTTCCTTCGTAGATCCCATTGAATTTCTCCATTTATAGAGAAAAATGTTACAAATTCAATCTTTAAAATATCGAATCAAAAATGGCAGATTTGAATGTAATCAGATAAAAAAAAATTGTAATCAGATTTTTACAAAATGTTAAATGATAAAATCCTACATAGCCTAATTAATATTTTAGGGGTAAAGAAAATTTCTAAATTAAAATTTCGCACTTTATGCTATAAGGCCTAGACTTCCAATCTTTTTTGTAAAATTTTTCCATAAAGGTCTCAGTAACATACATCAGCCCTGGTGTCCCTATACCCTTTTTGTGTTCTGGTCAATTTGCTATACTCGACCCTAAAAGTTCCATACGGTAATTATCAAATTATTAAATTAATTAAAATAATGTGACTGTAAAAATATCAACTGAGAGAAGTTTACTGTATTAACACAATAATTCCCCCAGAAAGTAAATAATTCATTTACCATTATTTATTTTGACATTTTAGCAAGTCAAATAAAAATAGGTCTCGTTGGTAACCGTTAAATTTTGCTCTAAATAGGTAAATGGGATTATATTGAACTAAGTGCATTAGTACACAAAAAGAAGTACAATAGAGTATATAATATACTCTATATTATTGAGGGATAAGTCGTCAAACGCCAACTTGTGTGTTGTGGCGTTGATATTGGGGGGGGGGGGGGTAAAAATTTTTTGGGGGGATTCGCGCTGTGACCTTTGGGGAGGATGGGCACCCCTGCAGCCTCCTGAGGTCCGAGATGCATGAGGAAACCACTTTGGTTGTGTACGCCGATGACATCGCAGCTCTCATTGCTGCACGCAACGTTGAGCTGGCCCAACTTAAGTTGAACCGAGTCATGTATGTGGGCAACACCTGGATGTCCGATTACGGTCTCTCGCTTGCTCTCAGTAAGACGGAGATTGTGATCCTCACCAAGAAGAGGATCGACACGCGTTCCGAGTGGGAAGGGATGTGGTCCTATCAACTCGTGCTGCCAAGTACCTCGGAGTTATGGTGGACACCCCCAAGTTAAGTTGGAGGGAACAGATCTTCCGTACGGTAGACTGGTGGACAAGGCCGCTAAGACTTACCTTAGTGGCCGATTTCGAGGGGTACGCGTCAGATTGTCACCCCGTCAGATTGTCACCACGACAGTTTGGCACCGATCCTAGAGGTGACAATCAGTCGTGTGCGCTGCCCGACAGATTGTCACCCCGAGAAGGGCCGGTGCCAATCTGTCGTGGGGACAACCTGACCGGGGCCTACGATAACTCCGGCCTGCATGCTCTGTTGCGTGACGTCATCACAAAGCGGCCTACTCCAGCGCGCCAGTTCCATAAGAATTGCATTGTGGCGCCCTCCTCTGCTTACTTAAATTCATTGTTACGACTACTGCGGTCCGCTAATTGAACCAAATAAATTGCCATGGGTTCTTAGATAAATTTTCTTTACTTTGATAAATTTTGGTACTTTGGTATTAAAAAATCATTTGTTCAAGTATTTAAAAAAAATTCAAAAGACTTACAACGTGTTTTATTTGTTATAATAAGAATATATTTCTTATTCAATTCAATAACTTCAATGATTCCAACCAATTGCGTGATATGTGATTATTGTAGTATTGATGGATTAACCTTCATTTTTAAATTGTTTATGGTAATTAGTAAATAATATTTTTTTGCATTGAACTTTCAAACTAAAATTTAAAATTCTTTAGTTGTGTGCACAATCAATACAATAGAATTTCAAATGTGAAATTATATTAATTTAATAAAATTAAAATTCTTCAAGATAACCTACGACATCAAGAATAGTTAAAAACACACTTGATGACAGAGAGAACTTCCGCTCAAAGGGTTTGTCGGTGCCTTATGTAAAGCTGTATTGACATGACATTCTTTTAAAAATCATTTATATAAAACACTGATCGAATTTCACGTGATTCTAACACAAATGTAATAGACAATTTGATTAATTAGCAACAACGTGCACATTCTAAAAACGACATTCAAATTACCTTTATTTTGTTGAGCAGTTCAATAAATAGACCTATTCCAATTGCAATGGTATTTATTTTATTTTAATGAAAATTAGAAACAATTAAGAACACTAAGTAGAATTGTTGCGGACATTTTCCATCACTGATTTGTAAATAGATTGTTTACTGATTGTTGTACCGGAGTTATCGTAGGCCCCGACCTGACGCCTACCGCTATCGGTGACAATCTGACGGCGCGGTACCCGACAGGTTGGAACCTCGAGAAAGGCGCGGTGCCAATCTGTCGTGGTGACAACCTGACCCCGGCCGCTTGGGGTGACAATCTGTCGTGACAGTACCCGACAAAATGGCACCCCTATGCTCAACTGGCCCTCCTCGTTTTACTTAAAATATAATATTTATAATTTCCTAAGACCTAATCTGATGTAAACAAATCAAAAGAAAAAAAGAAAAATTGTATTAAATAGTACTAACTATTATGATTTGTAACTATAGCCTATACCTAATGACTGATAAAAAATCATAAAATCGTGTTATTATTTACATGAAATCGAATTATAAATTTGATTATAGAAAGACAAAAACCAATATTTCATGTTTCGTTATATCTAAATTATTGAACTATTTTTTAGAACTGTTATGGAAATATTTGTCCCATAAAAAAATCAATATATACTACTGATTAGAGTAAAATATTCCTAAGCAAAATATAATTTTCAGCAAAACGTCATCGAGCGGGGCACACGAAAACTTAACGGGCCTGCTTAATATTTTGGTCACGTCACCAGATGCGGTCAAATTTCCATTATTTTGAAGCATTGCAATAGCCTAACTTAGTATCAATTTTACGTGTAGTTTTAAATACAAGTAAATGAAGTCATAAGCAAAGACTATCATTATAATCCTCATTAAATTACAAATTGAATTATACTAATGACCCTCTGATTTACAAAACTCAAAACTTACTTTTTAGGTAAAAGAAAAACTAGAATTTCTATCACAGTAGGATGCATTGACCTTTTTAGGAAACGGTTTTCTTCCAATGCTTATGAAGATATTTATCTATATATTAATACGCAAGCATGTTTCATTTCCTCCTTTTTTCTCAGCTCGTGTACATCGTAGGAGAAATCAGCGCATACCGTTAGAAAGGTATATTCCTGTAGATGAGCAGAATCACATTCTAATTCACATCGGACACCAGGGCTACGCCCCACAGGCTTTCAAAGTTTCAATGTTAATCTTATGGAGGAAGGAGAATTGATTGAATCATTAGACAGCTGTTGTAAAAATAACTGCTACAAAAACAGGAAGAACAGATGTTAGAATTATAAAATGTTTTTAAACTTCTTGGGTCCAGACGGTCCAGATCAACTGAAATTTTGATCGAATTTCGATCAGGAGGCGATCTCTAGTTTCTATTAATTAGACATTAAATAATCGTCTTGAATCAGTAGTTTGCCAGTTAGCATTTTTCATTTTCGATAAAGCAAATTAATTTGTAAATTTTAGGTTCTAAAAGGTTTTTATTTTCAATTTAATATAAATGTATGTAAAAGGGAGATAAAAAGTGTAAACAAAACTATAAGTTGAATAAAGATTTGACTTATATCGTAATAAAAGATTATTAGGATATTTTTTAACTTTAGAATAATGGTATAATTTTGTTCCTTATTTTATCTAGATTAGAATATCTAGTCGAATAACCTATGATCTAAGAGGCAGGAGATAAGAGAAGGATGTCACATTTTCATAATTTTATTTTATTGAAACTTGTGCTGAAAATCGGTGTAGTGTCGTTTCACCCAACGCCCGTTTTTTTTTTTTTTTTTTTTTTTTTTTTTTTTTTTTTTTTTTTTTTTTTAAGTGCCGTTTCCGTCAGCTCATTTTTACAGTTGATGAAACACATTAGTTATATAGTGTCGTTTCGTCCAGCAGAAAACTTGACAAGGGATAAGGAACGCAACACAGGTAGCTGAAGGTTCATCGCTCCTTTGGTTGTGCGCCCTCGCCTGGCTCTGGAATTCCCGTGGAATCTCACCCCTCTCCCACCCTTTTGTTTACATGTGGACACCGCAACTAAGTCACTCGTCTGTTTGATAGCAAGGAGGGCCCATCGTGCTGGTATGGAGTTTTGTAGCACCAAAAGAGGCCAAACTTGCCTATTGTACAACGGCTATAAAGGTACACGAAGAAAAGTGAAAAGAAGTGCGGAGAAACAGTGTGGCGGTGCGTAAATCGCGAATGCAGTGCCAAAGTTTTAACAAGAAATTGTTGAGTGCATATGTTGAGTATGCACGAGTATGTCTAGGATTATGAATGCATAAGGCATATTAAGTTTTTAAATCGAATATAAACTATCAAGCAGTTAATTTTTTTTTAAAGAGTTTTATATCTACTGGTTTCTTCAGATAAATTGTCTATTTATTTAAATATTATAGAACATAGAGCACTGGAATTTACATAAATCAACAGGGCTTGAGGTAAGGAAAACAATGATACCACTCAAAAGGTTTTAAGTCAAAATATGTGACCGTTATGAGCGCGTAAAGCAGTTTCTCCCTAAAGAGCCAATGTTAAAGTCGGCCTCTTTCCGCGCCTTGGCAGCGGGAGTGGTTGGAGTATGCAGGCCCGGATGGCGCAGTAAAGTCGCGACGCCTGCACTCATGTAATGCGTTTAAAGTTTACTACACAATCCAAGGGCTCGTTCGACAACGTTTGAATAAAATAACTTAGTACTAAATTAACTGCAAGGAACAGTAAACAAAATTTTAATCTGCCCGTCTCCTGGGGTAGGTAATCATGAATGGGTAGCTGTGGATTGGATACGATCTTATTATATTCCCTAGTAAGTGCCTCCCTTCGTCTTATTTCAGGTGGAGCGATATTACACAGCACTGGGAGCCAGGGTACAGGTGTTGCCATGAGTGTACCACTTATGGCTCATATGACATAATAATGTACGGTCATTTACGTCTAAACATTTTGTACTAGTAAAACACCGGTGAAAAACAACTTGGAAGTGGTTACATATGACATCCAGTGGCACGGTCGTGTCACGTCGCCAAGTCTCACCCAACCAAACAGACGACGCGTGCCTATATAGACACGAAGCAGAATACGGCCAATTTTCACTTCTCGAAAGGTCACAAAATGGCTACAATTGACCCTTTTTTTTGTTTTCCATCCATTTAACTGGGTTAATGAACACTAAAAATCACCAAGCTTACTTTAAAAACTCTCATTATAGTAAAATATATGCGTTCAAAAGTAGCCTAAAAAAAGTCAGAAATGTGGTTTCCTACGCACAACAAACTTTTTTAAATTTTAAGTAAAGCTACAGCCTTTATCACTGATGGGAATCACACGAAACTTTGCAGGAATCTTCTTATTTGTACGTAGTACAAACCTTTGTGTACAAAGATAAAGTTTATTCACTTTAAATATCACAAAATAAAACAAATATGAGATTTCTTAAAGCACTTTGTTTACATTTCGTAAATTTTAAAGGTAAACAAATCAGACATTTGACATTATATTTTGATTCGTTTAAAGAAACTAAGAAAACATCTGGTATCATATTCGTTTATTTGATCAGCTGACATTTATAGATTGTGTTATACAGAAAATTATGTTACTTAAAATCGTGTTGGATTTCGTCCTAGCCAACAAATTGATTCAAATTCTCTCTATGACTGAATTTTAAAATAAAATGTTTTGATCTTCAGACCTGGAGAATCTTTAGTATGCTCACTGTTGTAACTTAATTAATGTTACAACTGTGTAAGTTTTTGTCGGTTACAACCCGAAAATAAAAACACACTCAATCAAAACTCACATAACTAAACCAACTAGGAAACAATTTTCTTCCAAAATAGTTTTAAAGAAATTGAGTTGACTCTCCATGTTGCTGCGGTGAAGGTGCGCGATGAAATGATGCTGTAGTCAGTGAGAGTGCACCTTAAATAAACTCAGTGGAGGGGGAAAGGTCAAGGTCATTCAAACGGAGTTTTAAAAAAGATGACTAGTCGTCCTCCTCGTCCGTCGTACTTGGAGAGCTGTCAGACGAAGAGCCCCGCGCAGGTGCTCTCCAGATGAAATGTATATCTATTTAAAAGCGCAGGCCTGGATCTTGTACCATCAACTCCTTTAATCTATTACATACCAATTCCACTTTGTACACATTGTTAATAATCAACACCCAAGGCTTCGGCTGAACATAACGTGTAGTTGAGTCAGCCTCGCAGACAGTTACACCTTCCGGTGATATTGGAGTGTATAAATGTGTAAAATCTCGTTGCTGAGGCTGGCTTGAAGTTGAAGGTTCTGTGCCGACCCTGGTTGCATCAAAATTCAAATCCATTCTACATTCAAGAGGTCCAGGGTTCCCGTTGAATACATTGAGTAATTTTTGATACAAGACTTCCACTTCTGTCGCATCCTGTAAATGAACAGTCCACCGCAAGGGAAATGCTTCGTCCGTAGTGGAGTCAACTTGAGAAAGAGTTCCTTCCGCCATGGCAGCTAAGCAAGGAATGAGGTGAGCTGCAGTTAGTTGTAACATTATCGAAAAGTAGAGATGGAAATTTCAAGGTCATTTAAATTGGGTTTTAAAAAAAGGAAGGAGTGGAGGGGGAAAGTTCAAGGTCATCCAAATGGAGTTTTAAAAAAGGAAAACCTAGAAAGTAACATTGAAATCTTCCAACTGATGGTGGCGAGCGTTTTCTTCTGCAACCTTGCCGACACATGTAACTATGCCGTACAGTATGAACAGTACAACCATGATAAGGCCGAACAACAAAAGATAGCCGTTTACTATCATGATATTTTCTGAGTGGATCTGCTTTCTTCTTATCGCCCTCTCTTGCATCCTCTTCTCTAACTCGTGTACGAAGTCACAGCATGCGTGAGGACATCTTTCATCTGTTGGTAGGTTAGCCATTGTTGATGTTGTAGGTTTGGCTGTTGAAGAAGGAATGAGGTATCTAATTATGTTGTCTCATGTATATCAACAGTGAAGTGGTGGGGGTAGCGAATCAGTGGAGGGGGAAGTTTCAAGGTCATTCAAATTGTGTTTAAAAAAAAAACCCTATCTTGTTACTGAGCATATATGTCAGTAACAAGATAGGTGGCTTTGTTCTTTTTACTTCTTTAATATAATGAAGAAATAAACATATTCTACAATTGTAAGGACAAGGAAGACAACCGCTAGTCAGCTGAAGTAATCCAAGTTGTCTGGCTCGGTCTTCATCGACGCCGGTGAGGAAGCTGTCGTTGAAGAGGAATGTCCAGGCTCTTCCTTCGGCTGCCGAAGATTCCGTATATTGCAAGCGTAGACTTGCACGTTTATACGGTAGCCTCTTGCCACCATCAGCTGCAACTCCTTGTACAAGTCGTTCAGCTCATGTTGCGTTTTGATCGTCACCTCCTCATAGCTGGCACAGCTTACGTTCAGAGACATACTGATGTTGTTCGGTTGGCTGCTGGAGTTGAAATGAAGACGAGGCACAGCACTTGGAGGTATATGAAAAAGTGGTGGGGGTGTTTTGCATTCAAGCAGGTTTGACTTGTAGCGTGGTGGTGGGGGTAACTGTGAAATGCAAAGGTCAAAGGTCAAGGTCACCCGCGAAGTTTAAAAAAATGCAACATATCAATATGTGACAAACTTCACATATTGATATGTTGCATTTTTTTGTCTTTTTGTATTCTTTTTTTGTCTTTTATGGTTTATTTATTTATAAAACATTACAATAACATATGTACAACAGTAAAACTTAAATCTAACACTGCTGCTTGTCGGCGATGTGGATGGTCAACTCGGTGGAATTGCTACCCGTGCAACCGTGGGAAACCAGGTAGAGACAGCCGGGTTGGATGGAGCGCAGATCCTCGTTCTGGAGGAGATGGACGAACCGTTTCGGCAGGTAGACTTGGAACTTGGGCTCATCCCCCGGAGTGAATGGTGCCTCGCTAAGACTGCAGCAGATGGCCTCTCCAACTGTAGTCTCCATCTTCTTCATGGCGTGGATAATGTAGTGCTTCTCGTCTTTAAGTTCGGAACACTTCTTGACGGGTAGTATGGTAGATTTGGAGTGAGCATTGAACTGCTCAACCAAAGTTTGCAGGAACTGGTGAGATGCCATGGTCAAGTTATAGATCGTCTTCTTCGTCTTCTTGCTGGGAGATGTTGTCGTCTCGGAATCTCGAGTAATACTCATGCCAGGTCCCGGTCTGCTCCTCACTTATATAACCCCCGTTACCCCCACCTCTCCCCATTTCCCCACTTTGAAGGTAAGATGCGAGTTTATAGGCGTTTTTTAAAGCGCAATGTCTATCTTTTTCATGTTCTGGACTTTTAGTACAAATACAAACATTTTCCATCGTATACTTGTAGTTTTTATCCAAATCCACATCATTAACCGGAACATGAGTAAATCCTTCGATCCATCTTTTCTTTTCCAGCCCCTTTGTGTAAATATTGGTAAACTTGTCTGAAAAGTGATGCATAATGTGATACAAGTCCGTGTAACTTGTAAAACCATCATACCAATCGATATGATGGAAGTGTTTTGAAATCCATCTGTTGGTAGTAGCGGCTTTACTAGTTAAAGATGAATAAGAACATGGTGGTTTAAATAAAAACGAATAAGGAACACTTGTATTGATGTCGAAAAACACAAGTTCTTTTATGATAAATCTATCATCATTACCCCGAAACGCTTGGAACTCAATTATACCAGGTTTGGACTTTACTTGTTCTTCTTCCATTGCGAAGATCACTCGTCTGCTCATGACGAAGTCCAAAGGTCAATTGATTTCCACACCACGGTAGGTACGACTTTTATACCCGGCCGTACAGTTGTTGGCGCGTTGGTGTATATTTAACGTGGGCACCGTCCCCGGTAGGCCTAACCCCACAAAGTGTTTGATATTGTTTTAAAAATTAACCATTGCTGTGTAGTTAATTGTCATTTAGGTTTCCATCTTTACATTTTCCTTGTTTTCATTTTCATCACTAACACTTGATTCTTCTCCTCCTTCTTCTTCCTCTTTTTCACGTTTTACTGATTTCTTATGTAGTTGAGCGTACTTTTCCAATTGTCTCCACATTTGTACTTCATGAGGAACCCTATTGAATATAGAAGTATCTACAGGTCCGTACAATATAGGTGCGTCCGGTTGTTTGTCCAAAGTGTCTTCCAGATAATCTTTAATAATTGAACTTGAAAACACCAGTTGTCTCAAGTATCTCGTTATTGGTTCAGTTGCACAAGTTAGAATAAAAAACTCTTCTCGATTAAGTTGAATCTTGTTATCATGTCTTGTTGTGTCTCTAAACCGCAACTGATGATCACCACGATGTTTAACAATATCGATTTCCACATTTGAATCCAAAAGGCCTACTCTTGTCTTTCTTCCAAACATGTTACTACTTAAATAGCATTCTAGCAGATGCAAGTGTTTCATAAACGATTCCCAAGCAGTGTCCGTAAACAAAATCATTTTGGGTCCATGAGTTAAAATTACAGTATGGGAATAATCTGTAGATTTCATAACACCGATTAAAACACTTTTGTCCAAACTGGAAGAGATTGGGTAAAATATTCGCAAGAATACCTCACTTAATATGTTAGGAGAAATATTATCTTCAATATCCCTTTTCCTCTTGTGTGCATTCTTTCTTCTTTTACCTTTTTCCTCAACATTATTACTGGCGTGGAGTTGTCCGCAAGCGTTGTGTTCATCTCCCTCCGGTTGACCTTGAAGATCTAAAAAGTCGGATATCTCCTTCTCAATATCTACTACATTTTCTTGTGTACCACTAGGAGAAGCCATATTGAATAAGATGCTACCCATACAACAACAGGCAACAAACTGATGAGGAGCGAGCTGAACGCTCTGCTTTTATACTCGCGGAATGCATTGGAATGTAAGAAAACCGGTCTTTTACAATACATTTTTAACAATTCCAGTTAAAGGTGTGTATGTTACGATTTTATCATGTAGAATTAAACAGTATGCAGTTGTATTAGCCGGTATAGGCGCGTTGAATTCCATTTCTATTTTTATATCTACACTTGATGATTTTACCGATTCATTTTGTTTAGAACAATCGATTACAACTATAGGGTAACCATCTAAGTATTTTTCTGGTGATAGTAAAGGTGCATTCGTTTTACCATAATATGAACTTTGGAATCTTGCATACATATCGTACAATATGCTGTACTTTTTATTAGCGAATGACACATTTAAATTATCGTATGGAAAAAATTGTGAATTTAAATAAACTTTAATATTTTTCAAGTTGCAATGATCAAATTGGCCTGCATGTTTGGTGATGGTGTCTCTTCTGCCTGTTTGTAAACCAAATATAATATACCTGGCTCGTTCCACATAATTAGATGTTTTAACTGTCCAAGTGTGTCGATCCGTAGTTGGCAAGCTGGGATGTTCATGAAATTCCCAACTTCTAAAAGGAATTACAATATCACGATCAGCCTTTAACTTTCTTAATAGTAGCATTCTATGCTCGTCAGCTAATTTAACATGTGGAACTCTCCATACAATTTTGTCTAATGTTAATTTCCATTCTAAAGTTGCATCTGTTGTACCGTCTGGAGCTTTAATAATATCTTTATCGTTTGAAGATCTCAACAAAACTAATTCTTGTTTAACGTTTAATATTATTTTCCTATAATCTTCAGCAAAACCAAGCAACAAACGTAACGGAATATGAAAATCAAAATTTCCATTTGTATCTGGAGTGATTGTGTCTTTTGCAGGTAAAACCCATCCTGCAGGTTGTATTAAATTGGTTTCATTAGGTGATATAGATGTTAATCCCTTTAAAGTTGTTGCAATACCTACTTTTTTAGTAGAATCAACTGTTACACCTGATATTTCATATCTAATTTCATCAAACAGGAAAGCCATGGGATTATTTATAAATGGAACTGTTGTACCAGTAGTAGTACCGTCCTTTTTAGTAACTTTTCCTTCAATATACAAGTAACTTTCACATGGTAGTGTGTAAATGTCTTGATTTTGTATGGGAATACGAATTTCATCGTTATTGTTTAATTTTGATGAAGTGTAAGGGTTGTGGGTGTGATATTCTTTTTCCCATAGGGTTTCGTCGAATGTTGGACCCTGAGCTATATCCAGTATATCCATTATCGGTTACTTTTAATCCAATTCTCTCTAAGAAACGAATGTTCTCGCGTGTTAACTCCTCCACAGCTGAAGAGCTACTAATGCGGATTCCCGTAGGTTGTTCGCTTTTAAATGTTAAACCCATGATTTTGTATTAAAGTGTTGATTTTAAATGTAATCTAACCGTAATAGGCTCTTCTCGGAAATCTATCAAGTTACCGTCTTGATCCAATACGTTCAACACGATGTCTGAAATGAAAGTGGTGTTCAAAGGTAGATATACCAGGTTTTGCGGCTTTTCAACAATTTTAAATCCAGGTGGTACACTGGGGTAAAAAGTATGTATTATATGAGTATTTGCTCCATCTCTGTAAGCTCCTTGTATAATGTTACAAGTTATGTCTATACTATTGACTTTTAATATTGTTACAGTTTGTTTACCGGAATGTGTTTTATTTGGTTCTAAAATTGCTCCATCTTTGGGAAATCCTAATAAATCACCAATTGAGTCTGACTTACTGAAATCTATATAATATTTTGAAGTAAGCTCAGCTTTCATTGTATTGTTATTACCTTTTAGCGTTATATTGTCTTTTCCCATTTTATTTTGCAAAATTCATTAATATGATCAATTTCATAAGAACCTGTGGGTAGAGTGCAAACTTCTAAGTCTGTAAACTTCCCACTGGCATCTTTTCCTTTATAATAATGCAATAAGTTATTTCTACCTTCCGTAACATTGGGAATAGAGTTGTAAGTTGTAAAATCCAACAGTGCTGCCTCCCAAAATCTTCCTTTTTGCAAGCGTAACGCTGGAAAAAGGATACTTCGTAAAGTGGACGATTTTCCTGTTAATGATACCGTATAGGAAGACATCTCAATAATGACTGATACTTTTAGCTAGGAATTCCAAACATAAATGGCCGCATATTGAAGTATTATCAGGTTGTTCTCTTTTATAGTTGTAATATATGTTTTGAGCAGATTTAAAGTAATGTTCAAGTTCTTTAGGTGGTGGCAAATTTCCAAAACTATCAAAATAATATACATTACTATTTAGTTTCTTATAACACACCCAATGGGTGCCGGGCCCTTCAGTATTATCCAAATTTACGATTCCAGTCTCATTTTTCCATATTTTCTTTGGTAAACTGTCTTTCATAAATACTCCGCGGAAAAATGGTATTTTTAAACAGGAAATATATTTAAATAATTCAACATTAGTCAACGCTTTATGTGGTATAACCAATTGATTTCTTTTATTTAATATGCACGATACGGTCTTAGGTATAGACCAGCCCCGTTTTTTACCATTGACCATATTGTCGGTTTTTTGTTATTTTTCCTCGGAGAACGTCTTTTTAGTCTAATATTACCACCATGTTTTCTCATGGTTGATCCTTTTTTATTCTTACCCCTCCTTTTTCCACCTCCTACCGCTGTTTTAGCCTTCATACCTGCTGTTACCGCTAAAGCTGCTGCTTTTTCCGCAATACTAGCGTCACTAGACTTTACTCGTTGCCAAGCTATATTCGCTAGCTTTTTATCAGCGATTGACCTATTTTTTGAATCGGTAAACGTGGAATATGCGATATCGTGTTCTTTACAAGCCTGATCTAACTTATTTATGCCTGGATCACCTCTTTCCAGTCGTTTTTTCAATTTAGTTCCTGGTCCGCAATACTGATAACCTCCCGGTATATGAAATTCGTATGGTAAAGCGTCTATTGCTCTATTTACGATAGATCCTACTGGAATACGATTTAAAGCTTTACTTAACAGAGAAACCGCTGTGGACGTGATCCCACCTCCTTTCCGTATACTGTCTCGATATGGACTGATGTGCTGGAATGTCATTATTGTCCTTTTATAATCGAAATGTACAACTTATGTGTTAACTCTATGACGAGTTGGACATAAATGAGGTCGTTTATTGCGTTCTTATATTATATATCAATATCACCCCAATCTGATGATCTAAACTTTTGCGTATTAGGGTTAATAAAGTATTTATTAAAAATTTCCTTTTTAATCCAATTACCTCTCTCGGATTCAGACACCCAATTACCCCAACGTGTACGGGTTGCAATAATATTGAACATATCAAATAATGCATTTCCTAAAACTTTAATAAGAAAATTAACAGTAACAGCATTATCCACATGTTGAGGGTCTTTAAGTTCTGTAATACGTTTATTATTACAAGTATATACTTTATGGTCCTTTAATGAAGTTGTTATAGCCTGTCCTACAGTTGCAGCATCATTTGGATCACTTCCTTGTTTTAAATTACCTATTTTCTTATCATCTGCATTAAAAATATCACCAGTTGGTTTATCTAATATCAAAGATTGACTAACTACAACACAATCGAAATCGTTGATACCAGGAGATACGTTACGTATTTTTTTAAACCTACATATGTAAGGTTCATCATTATATGGATTAGAACATATAGTTTGTGCTACAACTGGAACATCAAAGAATTCTGTACCCATACCTATATATGATAATTTCTTTCCTTTACCATCCCAAGCATTATTCTTTTCTTCAAGTAATGTAAACTTTTCATTTCCCTGCACAAATACATCCCCTTTCCGCGATACTACTTGGTCTTGTTTTACAAATCCAGATGTTTCTTGTTTTAAGGTTTCCATCATTTGACCCACTGTTGCACTATCTGATGGCGCCGAACCATCTTTAACATTTGCTAAACAATTATTAAAACAATCTATAACCCCTACATCACGTATGATACAATGATCTTTAATATATTTTAGATTTACAGCATCGTTTTCAGTTTTTGGATAACCTATATCATTAATAACAAATTTATAAAAAGAAAATCCATCTTTTGTCTTTTCAGGTATCAAGGAATGTAAATAGCGTCTATTTACGCTGTCTTTTGCATCTTTAGGGTCATCTACGTTGGATATACGTTTATTGTTAGCACTATACGTTTTCCCATTGAATTTTAACGTATTTTTTAATTCAGATGACAAATAACCTTTGTTTATTGCATCACCGTTTTGATTTGGTTTACCAACGTTGATAATTCTATGATCTTCTGCGTCATATGTGTTATTTTGTAGTCTTAATGTTGGCGATATCTTTTCCTTTAATATTTTTAAATTTATTGCATCGTTTTCATCCGTAGGATCTTTTATGTTTTTTAACCTTTTATTACTCATATCATAATCTCCATCAGGTGTTTGTGGTAAACCAGCACTTCTTTTTAAACTATTCGCATAATATAACCCATCCGAGGAGTAACGTCCGAACTTGTCGACACTCATGGTGCAACTGAATAGTATTCTAGGGAGTAACGCATTTTTATGAGATTACCCCACGGTTTCGGAGTTCATCCACTAAAGCCACCCATTCGTTTTCCAATCCAGTATGACCCGCTTCTTTAGCTTCATGTATTAGTTTCATTCTATCCACCAATTTATTGATATTATTGTAATAAATCACATTTGTGTTATATAGTTTCTTCATTAAACCTGTACCTGTAACAGATTTGTTTCTTTTTCTTGGTTCTGGAGCACTTATATCCAAAGTGGATGACACAAACCTTCGTTTTACAGGTTTTCTTGGCATTATCGGCATTGGTTGTCTTCTCGTTGTTGGTATTAACTTGGATACAAATACTCTATATTTTAAAGACCTAGATCTAAAAACTGGTTGGTCAGCTAAATATTTTCTCCTGTATGCATTGGTGTGTTCCAAAATCTGTTTATATGCTTCCATGTCTTCTTCTTTAACTATCAATTCTAAAGGCTTTTTTTCAAATAATAATTCAAATAATCCTTTTGTGCCCTTATATCTTTGATTACCAACAATAATATTATCATCTTCATCAATGTTTACCGGGCTATTACCAACCATTAAACCTTCTTCTGTTAATCTTACTCCATAACTATGGTAGTTTTTATTAGGATTTATTCCAGTTAACATTTTTATCATGTATTTCCTTCCTAAAGGTCCTTTGTTATGAATGTTTTCACCCAACAAGCTTATGTTTGACGGACCTTCCCTTGCTTCTTCTTCTTTTTCCTCTTCACTAGCAGTTGATACATCTTCATGTCCTCTTTTAGCTTTTACTTCATATAATTCTCTTATACCACTATAGTCTGGTGATTCTAGCTCTCTTTCAGGTTCTCCACCGGTAAAACCACTATATGTAGAGGATTCCAGGTCTTCATCACTAAAATCTTCTGATTTTACATTTTCTCTTTCAAACTTTGTAATAGGTGCAATTGCATCTCCTTCCAAAACGGGTTTAGCAAATTTTTTGTTTAATTGTTTCAAGGGTTCAGTAATAGGTTTAAAAGTAGATTCAAGAAATTTCTCCCTTTCGCTAATACCTAATTTTAATACTCTGTTTTTATCTCGAATAGAATCACTAAGTGATTTTATTTCCTTTATTAACTTTTCTTGGTTAACCATGTTTGTAGCAAGACGTGTTGTACAACAATGAATGTTTTACATCATGATCAGTGTATTAGTATAAATTTATCAAATCCTATCCTGTATCGACCATTGTTTAGCGGTTGTTCCTTCATAATTGTTAAAAACCCATATTTTTCAGCCCAAGCCTTTCCACACAACTCTTTAAATCGTTCAAATGGCATATCCGCACTTACATGGTCATAATATATGTGTTTTAGGTTGGTTTCATCCTGTTTAAATACAATTAACATGTTTGCATTGTCTCTAATGAGCTGTTTCGGTATTTTGCTGTAAGTTTGACCAATATAAATGCTATCTATGTTGTTATGTCGACCCATGGCGAAGTAATTTCTTATTGTATTTTGATTTTCACAAGATACGTCGTCAAATATGAATACTGAGAATGGTTTAGCCTCTTGCGGTTGCATGACACTCTCGCTCGCGTTGAATTTAAAATATTTAACTTCAGGCACATTATTGAGTATTTGTTCCAATAACTGATATTTTGGTTGTTGTAGTGACTTTGAAAATACATATAAATTATTAAAACGTAATCCTTTAGGGTTTGTAATCAAATTGAATACTACATTTGTTTTTCCACAATTGGAAGGACCGGTAACCAGACAACGCACCGTGTTTGGTAACAAAACACCGTGTTTCCCAGTATTGAATTGAGAACCATCCACTGTGAGTTCATCTATATTATTAATAGTAAAATTGTCTTTTTGCGGTATTATCTCCATCCTTTGTAATGGTTCAACCCAAAATGATGCTCTATCATTATATTAGATCCTTTTTAGGTATCCAAGAATCTTCCGTTTTATTAAATCCTAACCATCGTACTTTAACCTTATCCTTTTTTCGTTGCAACACCTTTTCGACTAAATATACATCACCTACTGTTGATTTTAACATTTCATGTCCATAAAACCCTCCTTCAAGCAATTGTCCTTTATTATCTTTTAAAATGTAAGTTTCTGGTACTGTAGGTTGCACCTTAAATACGGTAAATACCTCATTTGTCCAGTTCGGAAGATATCTTTTACTGAATACACCTTTGTATTTGCTTATTCGCACTTTATCGCCAACATTAAACCTTTTAGGCTTTAGTTTTTCAACTTTTGGTTTAGTATTCATTTTTATACGTTTTAATACAAGTTTTTCATTTTTATTAGTCAGCTGGCTTGGTTTCATACCGATAGTTCTATGAAACTTGTTATTGTAATCGCTTATAAGTTTTGGTAACACATCAATCCATACGTGTGATCCTCTGTTGGAAAACATCTTATACATCGCACCTTTTAAAGTTCTGTTAAATCTTTCAATTATTGATGCTTTTACCTCTGAATTGGTTGAGTAATGGTTAATGTTGTGTTTTTTCATTAAATTTGCAAATTCCTTATTAAAATATTCTTTTCCATCATCAGTTTGTAAATGTTTTATAGTATGTTTGTCTCTTTGTATAGCTGTTTCCATTGCTTTTGTAACACTTTTGCCACTTTTATCTTTTAGTGGTAAAGCATCTGCCATTTTTGAAAAACAATTAATAATAGTCAATATGTATTTAAATCCTCTATTTTGTTTACTATAAGGAATCATTTCGATTAAATCTGCTTGATATAAATCATTTATTCCTTTTATCACTGTATTTCTTCGTGGAAACTTTCTTCTTGCAGGTTTATGAAGTTCGTTGACAATTTCTTGCTTCAAGTTCTTCATATTGCAGGTTTGAATGTTTCATGTATCACATGTATAATCACAATGAATGTTGTCTTAAATATTCACATCATTTATATAGGTCAAGGTCATCCAAACTTGTGTAAAAAAATGGGGAACACGGCGTTTGACTTGCCGTGTTCCCCATTTTTTTACGGAAGGAGAAAGGAATAAGGTCGAAGTTGTAGAAGGACGAAGAATAGGTTACTAGTCGATAGGGTTTAGAGAGTAGTGGCCAAAAGGAAGAGTGTGAATTTTATCCGGCATAATATGCCTTTTATCATCTCGAGCTGATAGTGCTCTTTTAACTTCAGTGACACTGTAGACCTCATGTTTAAAGCTTCTGATAGTGTTGAACGTTGCAGACATTGTAGAATCTTCAAACAAGCAGGTCTTGTAATGGTCAAACGTCACATGTTTCTTCAAGTACGATGTTTTGACTCCTTTTGCTTTCTTGACTGTCGGTGTGTTGTTCTCGTTGTACATTTTAAATGAATACAATTTTGCCATCAGTGCCACTATTTCTTCTAAAGGCATTCCATTTGCTTCATCTTTAAATTTTCCGATTACTTTTTTATTCTTTTCATTGTAATTTGGATGGTTCTTCGGATAGTCAGAGAAGTCAAAATCGTCTTTGTATGGGAAACTCCTTAGGTCTTCATACATGTCCAAAGTCTTTATCCAGTAGATAAACGCGTCGGTATCCATGTATGCAACTCCAATGTTGTCTCTTCCGTAGTGTTTAACCATTTTGTTGTAATGGAAATCATACATTAGGGTTTTACTTATATCCAAAATCGACATTCCAATGTATAACGGACGATCCATCACTATTGTTGTTTTCTTCATACTGACGGCAACTAGATCTTCGTTTATAATCATGGATGTTCCAAAATTTGGTTTTTGCACTAATTTTTCCAATTTCTTAGGATCACTTACTAATTTAACAATCTTGTGTTTTCTTTTGTTTTCTAAGGTCTTCCCGAAGATGGCGTTGTTCATCAATTTGTAAAAGTCCTTTTCAAATGCTGATGTTGCTGCTGCTCTTCTTGTAGTGTTGGAATCAATATATGGTTTCAACCAACAAGACTGGGTGAATTCAATTGCTCTATGCATTCTCACTACACGTAGACCCAATTCAAGAGCTTGTTGAACTACCCAGTAGTGAGCCACATACCGATCTTTATTCTCCAACGTCATCATCAATTTTGGCCATCTTCCTGTCGGTGAAACTTCAGTCTTGGCTAGGAGAGGCAAGTCGTAGTGATGGTCATGAAGGTGCTCCGGATATTCGAAATCACAGTCCAAAATATAGCCTTTTGGACCATTCTTTGGAATCTGTGAGATGTCACCGATGGTGGCCGGGTCGATCCATTTGAAGTCAGCGTAGGGAAGCGGATTTGACATTGCCCAACCATAAAGGTTGTTTGCGTCAAAGTAGCCAAGGTAGACCGATGGTTGTCTCTCGTCGAAGCCTGGGATGTACTTGTTGTTAGCTTTGACATGACGTGTTACAGCTTGTGTCAAACCGCCCCGTACACCAGATTCTATCATGAGCACCATATCAATATCTGTTAGAAGTTCCAATCGACAGTTGGTTGACTTTAGCATAGCTTGCCATGCTAATCCTGGAGATGTGTACGAGTGTAGAGGGTCCAGTCCATAGGCGGAGAAGCAGGTGTTTCGAAATTCTTCCATCACATCGCACAGCAGAGTTACGTCCAATTTTATGTAAAAGTCGGAATATTCCCCTAAGGTTTGAATGTTTAGTTGGTTCCAAACATTACAAGCATGATTGTAGTCTTCAACGGTGATTGCACTTTCATTTAACTTGCTATTGAAGGCTTCAATCGGTGGCAGACTGGTTTCTTCAAATTTTTCTGCAGAAGTTATGTAATCATAGGGGAACACTCCTTTACGCATTACTAAGTCCAATTTATCTTCAGGTACAATTTTGCTGGTTTCTTTTAGATCTTCTCTTCTTAGGTTCTCAGACAATTTGCTCAAACTAGTTGACATAAATCTATAAGAGTCTACGAAGCGAAGTTTAATTTTACCTACTGTTTTTGAGAAACTGATGTACTTCTCCAATGTTTCAGCTAATACTTCGATTCTTCCATCATCCCGTCCTAACTCTGGGATAATGAAGTGGGAGTCATAGCCGCTAAGATTGTGTAACACGACAAGGATAAAGTTTGGCAGTTTGTAATTTATATTGCATGAATTACAAGCAGCTCCTCTGTATAACCCTGTCAGGTGATCGTGATCTCTTACTTTTTGATTTTCTTCACTGAAGCTCTTCTTGCATAAATAACATCTTGTTGCCAAATTGTATTCTTCTTGTTGATTTTGATTCAAAGGTTCCATAGGTAAAACATTACCGTATAAGCGTTGCACCTTTTCAGCAATGTCATACAACTGGTCTACGAAATGCTTAGCGGCTTCTTCCCCACGGTAGAGTATCGGAGTGGATGTTAAACCATAGTCTTGCAACTGTTCTTCAGGCAAAGTTGATTTCACCAATAAGCAAAAACTGTTAGGTTGATGCAATTGATATTTGGTTCTTCTAGTCACCTCACCATCCGGAAGCTCCTGTGGTACTAACGTGGATTCGAAATCTGCGTAGACAGCTACTGGAATCCGATATTGGTGAACTGTTTTGTTGAATTTGATGAACGCTCGAGATGGCGGCGGCAGACTAATCTTCACTTCATAGTTGTCATTACAAAGTCTTTGGTGTTCCTTCAACCACTCCGATCCTCCATGTTTTAAATCTTTATTTGTAAAACAAAAGCATCTCTTACACACTGTCACTCTAATCTTTTTTTTGGTTAATTGTCGTGCAACCAAAGCTTCAAAATCTTTTATCCACATATAATGTGAAATTTCACCTTTAGTTATCAATAATAAATCAGTATGGTTTCTTTGCTTCACTTTTCCAACTCGTAGTGGATACACATTGTTCGAATCATCTAAGCCGAACACGTTAACAGAAACACCTGGATTTTGTTTCTCAAATTTTGCAATTTGATTAAGACTCACAGGATACGACATTCCTCGAAAGTTGTAGCGGTGTTCGTTTTCATAATATTCCCTACCAACTTTACAAGGATTATGTTTTACATACTTAGTTAGCATCGCATACTTAAAACATTCATTATCCCCGTTTGTAACATTTCTGCAAGAGTTGGTGTCTTTAATTTTCTTTGGTAGAGGGATAAAGCTGCTACCCCTCATACCATATCCATGCTTGTGAACCCTCACATCCATACCTTCGATCGATGATAGCGTCCAGCCAGATCCTCTTCCTTCATGTTCTTGGAGTTTCATTAGCAGTTCATTCAAACATTCTTCTAGAATTTCATTGATATCAGATGTGGTTGTAAGGGTTCGGTTTTTAGCAATGAATGCTCTCGGTGAGTTTTCACCATCGGTATTAGTAAACATAGCCTCCAACACCAATCCAAATTTAATAAAGTTCAATCTTGCCAATTCTTCCATCAATGTTTTTACAACTAAATTTTTAGCTTGGGTTATAAAGTTTTCCAATTCCAATTGCACATTATTAATTTTGAAATGAGTTACAACTGGTCCTGGCAAGGCTGTGGTGCGCAGTTGTCTTATATCTTCCACTTCTTCTGTATCCTCTTCTTCCATATCCTCTTCTTGGGTACGCAGTTGTTTTACATCTTCCACTTTTTTTTCTTCCATTTCCTTTTCAATAAATCCTCCAGCTGTAGACGGTCCAGCTCCGGCAAATTGAATAACACTTGGTCTTCTTCTTTGCATTAACTGTAAATAGCTAGCCCAGTCCTCCTGCTTCTGGGGTTTTTCCAAAAACCGATCAATCGCATCCAAGTCTTCTTCACTTACTACAATCTCTTCTTCTCTGTCCTCTTCACGATGCAATTCTCGGTGTAACTGTAGATAGCTATCACAGTCGTCCATCTGCTTCTGGTAGTTTTCCAATAACCGATCAAACGCATCCAAGTCTTCTTCACTTACAACAATCTCTTCTTTTCTGTTCTCTTCATGATGCAATTCTCGGTGTAAAACAAAGATATCTTCGTCTTGGAAAAACTCACCACAAATATCGCAAAGGGCCATTTTTTACAGTTTGGCTTTGAGTGTGCACTGGGTGAATGTCCACGCAATAATGAGCAGCGCGCTCAACCGGGTCCCCTTTATACCCGAGGTTGAAGGGTGGGGGAAGGTGACGTCATATAAATCCGGTTTATCAATCATGTAGTAGATTTGGCTTTTTAACACCCATTTTCAATATATTCTTCAACAGGCTTAATAAAGCAATGATGTTTGGTCTAAATCCACTACTTTGTACAAGTTTTTTCAAAATGTCTGTTTGAGCAAGTTTATATGGGTCAAGGTCACGTAAGGTAAAGGTCACGGGGGGGGGGGGGGTACTTCGCGTTCGGAATATTTACTGTGTTAATAAGACCTGACTGTTAAAGATTTTGAAAACTTTTATATATTTAGGTCAAGGTCACGAAAAAACTTTAAAAAAATTAAGCCCCACACCCCCATAGGGGGTGTGGAGCACTTGGGTTGTCATCGCTGTAGCCTCCGAAGAGACCCAACTATGACAACAGAGCAACATCCAATGTCGTGTACCCTTCGCCACGCAAGACTTTTAAATATTTACTGCATTGGTAACAAATAACTAACAAAACATTTACATAATTTTGAGAGAGGTTGAGGACAGCCCTAGTGGCTTACGTCCTCGGTCCGAGTGCAGAGGCCGCCGCAAATTGGCCACAGCTGTGGTCTGCATGCCAGCGTACAAACGGACCGGTTCCCAACCCAGCCGCAATATTGCATGCCTGAGAGGACCCATACTAACATTGGTTTTAAAATAGCTTTACACGGGGATCTACTCCCGTACCCTATCTTTAATATTTAACTTTATCAATGCAGTGAATCTTTATAAGTCCTTTGTGGGTCAAGGCCACACGAACATTAAAAAATTTCGGCCCCCGTACATCCATGGTGAACCACGAATGTTCGGGAGCCTTGGGGACTAAAAAACACAAATAGCTAACAAAGATTCATTTACATAATTTTGAGTTTCCAGAAGGGAAACAAGAGGTTGAGGACAGCCCTAGTGGCTTACGCCCTTGGTCCGAGTGTAGAGGCCACCGCAAATTGGCCACAGCTGTGGTCTGCATGTCAGCGTACAAACGGACCGAGTCCCAAACCCAGCCGCAATATTGCATGCCTGAGGGGACCCATGCTAACGTTGGTATAAAATACTTTTACACGGGGGCCTACTCCCGTTCCCTGTCTTTACACTTTACTTTGAGCATTGAAAAAGCTCAAGGGGGAATGCTAAAACAGTGGGGGTGGGGGTGGGGGTGGTGGGGGGGGGGGTGGAGGGGGGGGGTCACTTCTCGTCCGGAGCAAAAAACTTTTTGGTCAAGGTCAAAAAATTTTCCGAAAAAAAAAATTCGGGGGGGGGGAGGGGGGGGGGGAGGGGGTGGGGGAGGGGGGGGGTCACTTCTCGTCCGGAGCAAAAAAACTTTTTGGTCAAGGTCAAAAAATTTTCCGAAAAAAAAGTTCGGGGGGGGGTCACTTCTCGTCCGGAGCAAAAAACTTTTTGGTCAAGGTCAAAAAATTTTCCGAAAAAAAAATTCGGGGGGGGGGGTGGGGGAGGGGGTGGGGGAGGGGGGTGGGGAGGGGGTGGGGGAGGGGGGGGTCACTTCTCGTCCGGAGCAAAAAACTTTTTGGTCAAGGTCAAAAAATTTCCCGAAAAAAAAAATTCGGGGGGGAGGGGGTGGGGGAGGGGGTGGGATGAGGGGTTGGGGGAGGGGGTGGGGGAGGGGGGGTCACTTCTCGTCCGGAGCAAAAAAACTTTTTGGTCAAGGTCAAAAAATTTTCCGAAAAAAAAATTCGGGGGTGGGAGGGGGTGGGGGAGGGGGAGGGGGAGGGGGAGGGGGAGGGGGTGGGGGGGGGCTCACTTTTTCTCGGGGGGGGTCAAGTGGGTCAAGGTCACCCACTACACTTCTACTCTAAGTGTTGGCTATACCCCCTCCACAACCGAGTCCCCTAGGCTGCACAACACCGCTCCGCCAGTATGTCTCCGGCTTCCATGCGGTGCACCTCGCTGTTTTCTAACTCTCTATATGTAAGTATTTTTACAAGTCTTCAATCTAGGTCACTACACTTTAACTCTGGGATGATATCGACTTGTAGTATTTCTGTGTTTTTGATTCAAGGTCATCACACTTTAACTCTAGCACGTCGGTTATCATACCAGAGGTGCTCACTAACCTAACTTGTAATGTTTAGGGTGGTGTTTTCACGCCACGAAGTATCGCCATGAGTGTCCAGTCCAGATTTTAAGTTATATTAATTTTACTGTGATCTTTTCCATTTCCAATTCATTTTGCCAAAGGATGAGATTTCTCTTTATATATATCGGTATTTCTTTAGAGTTATTGGAGATTTTAGGGGTACAGTTAGTTTATTTACACAACTCTTTATCTTGGAGTTAAACAAAACTTCCACTTTGACTTTACTTCCTCGCTCCTCACAGCCTAAGCTGTACACCAATGTTTCTTCTACTGCCAACTCAGCCCGAGAGAACAGTGTGTTGACTGTAGGACAGCTCATGGTGAAGTGATGCGATACTCCAGCGTACAACCTCACCTTCCCCCACCACTGTAACCTTCCCCCACTCCTGCTGTTACCCCCCTCCACTTTTGCCCTGGCTCATGCGCTACCAACAGTCTCTCAGTATTGTGCGGACTTTTGTGAGGGGAAGCCATGTCGCGAGACACTTTAGGTAAGAAACTTAGCCGTGTTAAGTCTTTATTAGCTGCTCAGTGTCCACCGCTCAAGGTCAAGCGGGTTTCGACTTTAGCTAAGTGGCGTAAACTGTTGCGCGGACACCCTAAGTTTTATACCAAACAGACTAATGTAAGTTTTACTGATGAAGATTTGTTTAGAATATTGGAAGAAATGACTTTTCCTTGCAAAGTTCAGTTAGTTACTCCCATTCCTGACGGTTTAGAGTCTTAGTCTCTCGAGCCAATATACCTCGAGTGCGCGGGGTCGGACAGTCAGTCGCTCGGTGTCTGTCGTAGGGTGCGCATCGCGGTTGTAGTACTGGTCTAAAGGGGGCTGCTGGCTCACTTCAAGGTCACCCGAGCGGTGTCACATGACGGTTTAGGCAGAGTCACGTTGCAAACTTGCAGTTTCCTCGGCACTTTTGCTGTTTCTTGTCTAA
>CM061531.1:41845373-41970251 GCA_030545055.2 Neoaliturus tenellus | reverse complement strand
GCATGAATTACAAGCAGCTCCTCTGTATAACCCTGTCAGGTGATCGTGATCTCTTACTTTTGGATTTTCTTCACTGAACATCTTCTTGCATAAATAGCATCTTGTCGCTAAGTTGTATTCTTCTTGTTGATTTTGGTTTAAAGGTTCCATAGGTACAATATTACCGAACAAGCGTTGAACCTTTCCAGCAATATCGTACAGTTGGTCTACAAAATACTTAGCGGCTTCTTCACCACGGTAGAGTATTGAAGTGGATGTTAAACCATAGTCTTGCAATTGGTTTACAGACAAGGTTGATTTAACTAGTAAACAAAAACTGTTGGGCTGATGCAACTGATATTTTGTTCTTCTAGTCACTTCGCCGTCCGGCAGCTCCTGTGGTACTAACGTTGATTCAAAATCTGCGTAGACCACTAGTGGAATTCGGTATTGGTGAACTGTCTTGTTAAATTGTATTGAAGCTCGGGTAGGCGGTGGAAGACTTATCTTTACTTCATAGTTCTCGTTGCAAAGTCTTTTATGTTCCAATAACCAGTCCAATCCTCCACGTCTTGAATCTTTCCAAGAAAAGCAGAAACATCTCTTGCAAACTGTAATCCTATTTACTCTTTTGGTCAATTGTTTTACAACTAACGCTTCAAAGTCTTTTATCCATACATAATGGGAAATTTCACCCTTGGTTATCAATAGCAAATCCGTATGGTTTCTTTGCTCAACCTTTACTACCCGCAAAGGATAAACGTTGTTGGAATCATCCAGACCAAAAACATTGACTGAAACGCCAGGATTTTTCTTTTCAAATTTGTCAATATCTTTTAAAGTAACTGGGTAAGTAAGACCTTGAAAGTTGTAGCGGTGTTCATTTTCGTAGTATTCTCTACCAACTCTACAAGGATTGTTTTTAACATACTTGGTTAACATTGCATACTTGAAACATTCATTACCCTCATTTTGAACATTTCTACACGAGTTAGTGTTTTGGATTTTCTTTGGTAGAGGGATAAAACTACTACCTCTTAAACCATATCCATGTTTATGAACCCTAACATCCATACCTTCGATTGATGACAAAGTCCATCCAGATCCTCTTCCTTCATGTTCTTGGAGTTTGGTTATAAGTTCCTCCAAGCATTCTTCAATAATATCATCAATGTCGGAGGTGAAGGTAAGGGTTCGATTTTTGGTAATGAATGCTCTCAATGCTGTTTCACCATCAGTATTGTTAAACATAGCCTCTAACACCATTCCAAATTTAATAAAATTTAGCCTTTGTAATTCTTCCCTCAACGTTTGACCAACAAGTTCCTTAGCCTGGGTTATGAATGTTTCCAATTCCAATTGAACGTTATTAATTTTGAAATGTGTTACAACTCGTCCTGGCAAGGCCGTGGTGCGCAGTTGTCTTACATCTTCCAGTTCTTCTTCTTCCATATCCTCTTCTTCGGTGTCCTCTTCTTCGGTGTCCTCTTCTTCAATAGGTCTTGTAGCAGTAGATGGTCCAGCACCAGCAAATTGTATCACACTAGGTCTTCTTCTTTGCATTTGCTGTAGATAGCTGTCCCAGTAGTTCGTCTGCTTCTGGTGCTCTTCCAAAAACCGGTCAATTGAGTCTAAGTCTATTTCATCCATGGTAATATCTTCTTTTCTATCTTCGTCTTCATGTAATTCTCTGTGTAGGGTGAAAAGATCTTCGTCTTGAAAGATTTCCCCACAAATGTCGCAAAGAGCCATTTCAAACAGTTTGGCTTTGAATGCACACTCTGTGAATGTCCACGCAATAATGAGCAGCGTGCTCGACCGGGACCCTTTATATCCGAGGCAGATAGGTGGGGAAAGTGACGTCATATAAAACAGGTTATCAATCATGTGCTAAATTTAGCCTTTACACAACCGTTTGTAATAAATTTATCAGTAGGCTTGATAAATTGATGATATTTGGTCTAGATTCAATAATTTGTACAAGTTTTTTTAAAGACGTCTGTTTGAGCAAAATTTATATAGGTCAAGGCCATTTGGAATTATTATTTTGAGCGGGGGATAGAGCACTAAGCAGCATCATTTACTACAAAGTGCTCTATCCCCCGCTCACATTCTTTTTTTTAACTTTTTGTTTAAGCTTTTACAAAGGTGAAACATCACCATCAGAGTCGGAATCATCCTCATCACGGAATAGGCAGCGATGACAATACATAATTCTTCTGGCAACTAACATCCTATCCATTGGACGATGAGGAGTGTCTTGTTCTTCTTCTTCTTCTTCAATTTCCAATTGGAATTCCATTTCCGACTCAGATGATGACTCTAATGTTTCGTAGGCGTGCAAGTCCACTTCATTGTCCGTTGAACCAGCTTCGTCAGAGTCCGTTTCAATATCCATTATTTCTTCCTCCTCCTCTTCCTGATCAACCGCAGGTAGTTGGTCCTCTGCTTCTATAACTTCTACAGGTATTACCTCCAGAATTGAAAGAATTCTGTCGCGATGGAACACGGTGTTGTCAAGTGGAGCCATGGTATGAAAGTGGTGTATCTATCCAATTGGTTTGCCCTTTTTATACCCCCACCAACTATACATTTTATGTGGGTCAAGGTCACGTAAAGATACCCTTTGAGCGGGGGATAGACCACTAAGCAGCATGCTAGTCCATTGCCGCAAAGTGATCTATCCCCCGCTCTATTCCGCAGACCACACTCAAGTCCAAGTCCACATCCAAGTCCACATCCATATGTTACACTTTATTATTACTGCCACCAAGTAATTGTCACTCGCACATTTACTTGGTTTTGATAAAGGTACTGCACAAACTCCATATTGGTTGTTTGTTCGTTATACAAATGCATCATAAAATATGCAATCTTATCGATTGCGGCATTGTCCAACGGTTCGCAATTCACAAGTTCCAATGTGCCCTGGCTGGTCTTATCCTCTATAAGTTCCACCACTTCGTTGATGTCTTCTTCCAAGAGGATGAACTCAACACTGAAGCTCTCCATTGTTGTTGTTGATAGTGTCTAGACAAATGCTTGACTAAATGCTTTATTCATCAGTCCTACATATATACCAATTTCCCCCTCCTATTACCCATTCCCCCTCTACCTTTATATAGGTCAAGGCCATCCAATAATACCCTTTGAGCGGGGGATAGACCACTAAGCAGCATGCTAGTCCATTGCCGCAAAGTGATCTATCCCCCGCTCTGTATTCCACACAAGTCCTAGTCTTTACACACACACATAAGCCCCCCAGTCTTTTACACTTACTCATATACTCTGTCCTCCCTGCCAATTAAGAGTTCCCCATGTTTGCCACTATTTTCAATTAACCTTTCCAAGTCCCAAAACACAATGTCCAAATTAACCAAGTTCGCTCGTCCAATTTGAAACACACTATTCCCCCCAAAGTCACTTGCTCTCACTTGTTGTCCTGTATACTGCTTCTTCTTCCACGCTACAATCACTACCCTACCTTCTTCAACAACCATTCTTTTAACATTATCATACACCTTCTTCAACATCCCTCTACAGTTTAAATAGTTTATGGTTACATACTCCCACTCCTTACCAATGATCAGTGATCCACTCATTTTCTAGCGTTCCACTGGAAGGTCCAAAGCAGAATGAAGTCGGGATGTACAGACCCCCCTCTTTTATACCAGTTAACCTGTTGTCCTTCGTTTAAAGTGGGTCAAGGTCATTCAAAAGTACCCTTTGAGCGGGGGATAGACCACTAAGCAGCATGCTAGTCCATTGCCGCAAAGTACTCTATCCCCCGCTCTGTATTCTACACACACACACACACACACACACACACATGTCCCTGTCTTTTCATTACATACCTAATATATATTCACTACCTTCATCGTCACTATCACTCATCACCGTTTCTACAAACTCCACCGGATTAAAGTTAAATTGTTTCAATTGTTCTTTTAAGTTTTCAATTTGTTGGTCCTTTACTTCTAAAACACTGTGAAGGTGTGATATGTAGTCCGCTGCCTCGTTGATGCTTGCTACTCTGGGATCGCCTAACTTCAAGCTGGGAACTACACCCTGCAGCCTGAAGTACGCCATACGCCTTTCTTGCTCCTGCCGTTGACCAGGACTGAGCAAGCCTTGCCCGTCTTGGCTCACCTCCAGCAAGGTCCGTAGCATCGGAGCTTTGCAAGCGTTTGCCCGAGCAACAGTTATGCTATGGAATGGTCGAGCAGGTCCACGAGTAGCAGGCAGGACATTGGCAGCACGCCTTCTTGAAGAAGAAGCCCGAGAAGTTTTGCAGTTGGAAGCCATGTTGAAGTGCGGTATTCAGCTAAGCGATACAAAGCAGAATAACCAAACTGCACATCAATACCCGTATATATACACTTATCAGTGGTGGGGGTACTAGCTAACCTTGGTAAAGTGGGTCAAGGCCATCCAAAAACATTACCAGAACGGGGGATAGATCACTAAGTGGCATGTTAGTCCATTGCCACAGAGTGATCTATCCCCCGCTCTGTATTTCACATTCACGCACACATTCATACATACACACAAGTCCCAGTCCAAGTCTTTACCCACACACCTATCCACTCTCATCCTCACTATCATCACTGTCCAACAGGCTTTCACACTTCCTAATTAGTTTTTCCCATTTACTCCGGATATGAAGTAGCTCACTGCGAGTATTCTCTAGCATTCTGTCCCTTTGCTCTATGACTTCGTCGTACCACTCGATGATGTTTGGTGGAGTCTGAGTTGATGCGTCCATCGTGGTTGGTTGAGAAGCTCCGCTGCTCCGCAACTCCTTCCTCACAGGACCAAAGCCGGAGAATCGGACACGACTCCTTGACGAAGGCCCCGATCGGATTGGTCCAATGCTCGGGCTGGAGTTGGAGGCGGCCGGGCCAGAGGTAGAGGCTGGGACGTTCATAGCAGACATGGTGGTGTTCAGCTTAACGGTGTAAAGCAGAATGAGAGGACGGTTGATCACCACTCCTATATATACCCATTTTTAGTGGTGGGGATAACACGAGGGGGGGGGCCAAAAGAAATTTTGCTTAGTCTTCCCGGTCATCAGTTTTACATACCTTTAGCACACCCATTATTTTGGTTTCTTCAATAACTTTACACACCTCAAACACCCAAGCAAACAGCTCATCTATGTTGTTATAATTAATTTTTGTCCAGTGTTCATACTTATGAGTTTGGTTGTTTATAATACATAGATAAAATGTAGACCCGTCTCGTCTTATACAATACTCAACTTCCATTCTATGCTGGTTTAGCACTTCCCAAGCATTGTGTTGATCTATCAAGAAGTCACCACCTTTGTAATTGTACCGTGACATGTTTACCACGGAGCACAGAAACAGACTGAAGCAAATGAACGGCTCATACAAGCTTAGTAAGAGCGTTAGAGTGGGGGGTATCACGTGATACACAACATTAGTTGTAAGGTTAGCACTTTACTTTAAACAGTAATTTATATGGGTCAAGGTCATTCAAACTTTGAAAAATTTTTACCTCCAAACACTTGTAGCAAGCTACAAGTGTTTGGAGGTAAGTTTTTATTTGTTAAAGACTTTTTGTAACTTAGTCTTCACCCTCAAGGACACGGTTTGAGATTGTCCCAGTGACTTTACGTCACCGCCAGGTTAAAGTATTATACAAGTCAAGTGTTTTTTTTTTTTTTACCTGACTTGTATAATACCCCTCTCCCTTACTTTAAGAGGGTTAAGACTAAATTTGGAAAAATAATTTGGAAAAAGACTTTTAAATATTGTCCAACACAACCTAACAATTTTGAATTTTTTTTTTTTAGTGGGCCCATGTCCTAGTCCATTTCCCACACGGTTTGGCATCCTTCCCTTCGTATTAGATAGGCTTTAGGGATGAAAAATTCTCTTTGTACCATCCGAGGTGGTACTTGCATTGTACAAAGGTGGCCTTCACCTTTTACAACGATTTCTACTTTTTTATTACCTGCTCCATAGGTCTGACCAATAAAATAATATTTTTCATCAACCTTTAGCCTTCTAATATCCCGCGGTTGCGGGCCGTGGGGATGTCTGAACTTGAACGTTTTAGGCTTAATATAAAGAGTGTAGGGTTTGAATTGCCGAAATTTGACTGTACTTTTAAGGTGTCGTTGGCAGCGATCTCCTTCTGCACAGGCAAGTTTCTGGCAACACAAAACCCCAAACTTACTTGACATCCAAGCGTAATCGCATTTCTTACCCTTGCCAGCAGGGGCTTTAACACGCTTACGTTTTTGTGTTGGACTCTTTAGTGGAGTGTCTTGGAGCTTCTCCGAATTAGGCTGGCTAGAAGGAATGGGGGTGGAAGGGGGTAGAAGGGGCAAAGATTGGTCAAGAGGAATGGAGCAAACAATTTTGGGTGGGGTAGGGGAACGTGTTAGGTCTATGGTGGGAAGTTCGGGGGAAAGGATGGATCTTTGAGGCGATTTGGATGGCAGGTCAATAGTGGGAAGTTCAGGGGAAAAGATGGATTTAAGGGGTGGTTTGGTTGGTGTGGACGGCATGGGGGATATGGGTAAGGGACATTGGGATTTGGTATAGGATAAGATTTTCCGGGTTCTGCTGTAGGGAGTGATCCTCGACCTGGACGTCTCTTCAAAGACCGCAGACTCCGATCCTGAGTCCGATAGCAGAGAGAGTGCTGGAGACGCTACCGGGACTCGACCTGACGACTTGACGAGTTCTCCTGACGATGGCAGTGCACCAGCCTCTTCCACTGTTGGCGGCAATGGCGACAGGCTGGGCATTGAGGCGGGCTGTGGCGGCGGTGGCGGCGGCGGCGGCATCGTCAGGCAGCTCAGGATGTTCGCAGTCATCAGGTATTCCAGGATCGAAGTGGAGGATGATGAGGGTTGAGACGTGTCGGTCGAGGTTGAAGCTGGCGGGTAGTTTTTCAGCTTGAGACCCATTTTACCCATTTGAATGAATGAAGTAAATGAAAAGAGTAGATGTTAAGAAAGAAGTAAAGTGGTTATAAAAATCTCGAGAGTAAGGGAGTACCTGTCCGTATGGAAGCTTGGACCGGAATGAGAAGTGCGTACAGCCCGGGCGCCTTATATCCCCACCGGGGCTGCCAGCCCAGGATATCAGGGGTGGGGGTGGAGGGGGGGGGTTCGCACTTTTTGTCGGGGGGGGGGTTTGCACTTTTTGTCGGGGGGGGGGGGGTAATTTAACAAAATAAACCCCACTTGGGGCCTTTGTGTTGACATCGCTAAAGCCTCCTAAAAGACCCAACTATAGACAACTCCAACTTTGTGTGTTACTAATACCTAACTGTTCGATTTTTAAAAGACCTTAATTTATTTACTGTGTTGATAAGACCGGACTGTTAAAGATTTTAAAAACTTTTACTTATTTAGGTCAAGGTCATGAAAAAAATTTAAAAAAATTAAGCCCCACACCCCCCTATGGGGGTGTGGGGCACTTGGGTTGTCATCGCTGTAGCCTCCGAAGAGACCCAACTATGACAACAAGGCAACATCCAATGTCGTGTACCCTTCGCCACGCAAGACTTGTAAACATTTACTGCATTGTCTTTTCAGTAGCTAACAAAGATTCATTTACATAATTTTGAGTTTCCAGAAGGAAACAAACTGAGGACACCCTAGTGGCTTACGTCCTCGTCCGAGTGCAGAGGCCGCCGCAACCTTTTGCATGCCAGCGTACAAACGGACATGCTCCCAAATGCCATCCGCAACCTTTTGCATGCCTGGCAGGAGCCTACCGATAATTAAAATAGGCTTTACACGGGGGCCTACTCCCGTAACCTCTCTTTAATATTTTTAATTTAGCAATGCATTGAATTTTTACAAGTCTTTGTGGGTCAAGGCCACACGGACATTAAAAAATTTCGGCCCCCGTACATCCATGGCGAACCACGAATGTTCGGGGGCCTTGGGGACTAAAAACACAAATAGCTAACAAAGATTCATTTACATAATTTTGAGTTTCCAGAAGGGAAACATACTGAGGACACCTTAGTGGCTTACGTCCTCGGTCCGAGTGCATAGGCCGCCACAACCTTTTGCTTGCCAGCGTACAAACGGACATGCTCCCAAATGCCATCCGCAACCTTTTGCATGCCTGGCAGGAGCCTACCAATTATTAAAAGTGGCTTTACACGGGGGCCTACTCCCGTTCCCTGACTTTACAATTTACTTTGAGCATTGAAAAAGCTCAAGGGGGATTGCTAAAACAAGCGTATACACTTTAGAAACATATAACACACTTACAACACACAATTGAGCTCAACGTAGTCAATGCTGGAACAAGCACATACACATTAAACACATATAACAAACAAGACACACAGGAGACATAGGGTACAAGTAAAACACTCTCATATAAAACAATTCACAATACCCAAACGCAAGCGCAATATCTTACAACTAATACAAGTCTTAAAGTTAGAGTAGACTTCGCTAAACACTGAAGGCGCCATTCAATGTTTAGTGATGCCTATGGCGGTCCGTCCCGATCGTTCACGTTCAACGCGCGGGAGCGGACTGCGAGCCGGCTCTGGCTGGGCCCCCTTGTATCCCCGCCGGGGCTGCCACGCCCAGGATATCATGGGTGGGGGAGGGGGGGGGCTCGCACTTTTTGTCGGGGGGGGGGGGCTCGCACTTTTTGTCGGGGGGGGCTCGCACTTTTTGTCGGGGGGGGGGGCTCGCACTTTTTGTCGGGGGGGGGGTCAAGTAAGTTAAGTGGGTCAAGGTCACCCACAACACTTGTACTCTAAGTGTTGGCTATACCCCCACCACAACTGGGTCCCTAGGCTGCACAACACCGCTTCGCCAGTATGTCTCCGGCTTCCATGCGGTGCGTCTCGCTGTTCTCTAGCTCTCTATATGTAAGTAATTTTACAAGTTCTGAATGTAGGTCACTACACTTTAACTCTGGGACGATATCGACTTGTAGTATTTCAGTGTTTTGACTCAAGGTCATCACACTTTAACTCTAGCACATCGGTTATCGTACCAGAGGTGCTCAATAACCTAACTTGTAATGTTTAGGGTGGCGTTTGCACGCCACGTGGTATCGCCATGAGTGTCCAGTCCAAGTTTTAAGTTAAATTAATTTTACTGTAATCTTTTCCATTTCCGCTTCGTTTTGCCAAAGTATAAGGTGTCGCTTAATAAAGTGGTATTTCTCTAAAGTTATAGGAGATTGCAGGGATACAATTAGTTTATTTAGGAGACTCTTCATCTTGGAGTTTAACACAATTTCCACTTTGACTTTGCTTCCTCGGCTCTCACAGCCTAAGCTGTACAGAAATGTTTCTTCTAGTGCCAACTCGGGCCAAGAGAACAGTGTGTTGACTGTAGGACAGCTCATGGTGAAGTGATGCGATACTCCAGCGTACCACCTCACCTTCCCCCACCACTGTGACCTTCCCCCACTCCTGCTGTTTCCCCCACCTCTTTTCCCTTGACTCATGCGCTACAAGCAGTCTCTCAGTATTGTGCGGACTTTTGTGAGGGGAAGCCATGTCGCAGGACGCTTTAGGTAAGAAACTTAGCCGTGTTAAGACTTTGTTAGTTGCTCACTGTCCACCACTCAAAGTTAAGAAGGTTTCGACTTTAGCTACGTGGCACAAACTGTTGCGTGGACACCCTAGGTTTTATACCAAACAGACTAATGTCAGTTTTACTGATGAAGATTTGTTTAGAATATTGGATGAAATGACTTTTCCTTGCAAAATTCAGTTAGTTACTCCCATTCCTGACAGTTTAGAGTCTTAGTCTCTCAAGCCGATATACCTAGCGTACACAGAGCCTGACAGTCAGTCACTCGGTGGCTGTCGTGGGGTGCGCATCGGTGTCGGCGCTCCGTTGTTAGGTTTTCAAGGTCACAGTAATATCAAATTGTTGGTGTTGTGCTGGTTCAAGGTCACCTGAGGGATAACCGATTGCCCATTTAGGCAGGGTCATGTCAGAAACTCGAGTTTAACTTGGCACTTTTGCCGTTTCTCGTCGAAAATTCGCTCCAAGTGGTCAAGGTCACGGGGACTCTGACTGAAACTCGGAGCGTAGTGCGAGAAACGGCAAAAGTGCCAAAAAATTTTAAGTTTCGGCGTGACCTTGACCTCAGTGGCGTTGGTGACGTCATTTTGATGACGTAAGGGGTGATGACGTCATCAGCACGTCATTTCTGTGACGTCATGGATGTGACGTCATCGAAATGACGTCATTGGTGATGACGTCATCGATGACGCAATCGATGACGTCATCGATGACGTCATCGGTGAGGTCATTGACCTCGATGACGTCATCCCTCAGGTGACCTTGAACTGAGCCAGCACCAACAATTTGACACTACTGTTAGTCAAAAGTTCCAAACCAATTTTAAGAACAACTACGAGTGTCATATTGTAGAATAATTTTAATAAAGAAGAAAGGAAGCTGCGTTCAGTTTCAGACCCTCGGAATGCTACAAACCTTTCTCGAGATCGAAGTGTCAACCTCCGGTTTGAAAGATGAGCTCTAAAACATCTCAAATATCCAGCATTTGTTAGTTAATGGTCATGAAATGCATTGATGGTTGGTGCTTAGCCCAATATGTTAACTTTACGTGATAATTAATTACACGCATGAATTTAAGCGTAAATAGTTTATCTACAAGTTTACAGATGCAAATTTTCATCACTTTCTAAGAGTGCTTTATTTGCACGGTGGGTGGCATGTTTCTTCAATTTATTTCACAGATTAAGGTGTTTGCCAGACAAGAAACTATATTTATAACAGTGTGCATTCAATTTGGTTATGTTGTCTATATTTAAAATAACAAAAGATATGACTCACTTCAATATTATCTTGATTGTGTCTACTTTAATTTTGGAGTGTTCATGTCTGTAAGTTTTTTATTTTTATTTTATTAGTATTACTAACACCATATAATTAATATTTTTGCCATATTAGATGTGCAATGTTATAAATTATGTTCTCATAATAGTAAAATAAATTACCTGCTTTAATTTCATCTTGATAATGTCTACTGTAATTTTGGTGTCTTCGTAAGGGTAAGTTTTACAAATTTTTCTTTATTTGTATGAGAATTACAATTTCATTAATCTTTAGTAATATTGCATCCTAAACTAACAGTAATTATTTTAACGCATTAAAAAATTAACTGTGATCCAAGCATGGCCATTGTCAGAGGCCTTATGAAATTAAATTACTGTATAGTAGTAGTGGGGTTTGGTTACTTTCAAAACGGAAGTCGTGCCAATTGCCAGCCGCTGCCGGCCAGCTGCCATCGGCCAGCTGCCAAATCAGTCGCTGCCGCCATATGCTATGCCATATAGCTTCCGGTGGGGGAGGAGATGTTATTTGAAATTTGAAATTCAACTTGACAATTGGGTTATGGAAAGTATGTCAAGGTCATCCAGAGTAAGTTTTAAAAAACCCTATCCCGCTACCACCGGAGTAATAGTTCGGAGAGTGGAACTAACTCTGTTGATAGCGGGATAGGTATAGAATTAGGTTTGTGAATTTTATTTGTGAAAAACATACAATCAATGTGTGACAGCAGTGTTTAAACAAGTTGAAGTTTTGTTATGAACTACAGAGTTGTAAACACAAACACCGACGACGATGAGAAGGTAAACGCAGAGTCCCCAGATGATGTATTTAAAAAGTTTGAACAAACGTAACATCTCGAGTTGGTTTTCCCGTTCCATTTCCAATCGTTTGATTTCCAATTTCAATTTATCCTCTTCCATCCTTGTTACAAATGGAACTTCATCCATCATATCCATCATGTTTGTGTTTTTTTTTTTGAAATTTTGAAAGAAGCGATGTTGACAGTTGAAGAGGCGAGGATGGAATGAGAGTTAAAAGAGGGAAATGTCGGTTAAATAAAGAAGTGGTAGGGGGAAAGAGCGTTGTTACATAGAAGTGGTGGGGGAAAGATGCTGCTCATCATTTGCCTTAGAAGTTGTGTCCGACTGTAGAGGGGTAAGAGGAGTAAGATTTAGTAAACTGTCTTCATCAGAACTTTCAACCTTATCACAAATAGGACAAGCGTAAGTTATTTCCAAATTCATTGTAATAGAGTTAAATTTATCTATAATTTCATTTAAAGCATTAAATATTTCTTGTAAATCATCTTTTGAGTTTATTTCAAAACTAGCATTCATTCGTGCCAATGGAGAGGTGTTCATCGTTAGAGAGTTGGCAATCGAATGAGGATTAGCGCCTAGGGAAGGGGGGCTTATATAATGGCGACCTTGAGCAGGTGTTTAGGGAGGGGGGCTTTCTAGGGAGGGGGCTTCTATATAGGGGACCTTGAGCTTATGATTGAATAAAACGTTTAGTTCTTCTTCTTCTTCGTCTTTTAATTCAATTATTTGAACCGAAGTAGTTGTTTCATCCTCTTCACTCGATGAAGAAAACAATTCACCAGGATTTAAATATTGAACTACAATTCTGAACCATCTTATAGGATATTCGTCAATGACAGAAAGTAAATTTTGAAACAATTCTTCCATCTCCTCCCTGTCAGTTATTATATGTTCAAACTTGATAAATTTTCCTTCCATGTTGTTAGTTAGAGTGTTAGAAGTGGAATGATTTAATATTATATAAAAATTAGAACTAATGGTGGGGGAAATCTCAAGGTCATCCAATTGAAGTTTTAAAAAAGAGTGTAAAACTGAAATTATACATTTGATGGTTCTACAGGATCGGAATACCAATCTGATCTGTATTTACATCTTTTTATCATATGTGTACAAAAATCATCTTGATGAGACTTGGTGCGTTGACAATGAGCAAGATCTAGAGGGTGAAATTTGAAACATCTTTGAGGACAACATGTATGAAAATATCTTGATTTGTAAAATTTGAAAGTTCGCAATTCCGGTGGCGGTAGTTGTTTTGTTTTACATTTGCAATAACAAGATCCGAAGAATTCACATTTAGTACAAGCTAACCCATCCACCATCATTGGTCCTAAATCTGTACACTGTTGTTCACAACAGTAACGAGGTTTGTACTTGTATTTTTGCCCTTCCATGTTGACGCTGCGGAGTCTAGTGAAAGAATAAGATTGTATAGTGATGAATAGCGAGTTTTATGTACTATGAAAAGTGGTAGGGGTAATTTCAAGGTCATTCAAATGGAGTTTTAAAAAATTATACCTTACAAGTGTAAGGATTATTGAAATTTAGGAAGTTTGTTTCTGTTTGTTTTCTTCAGACTTTTTTTCTCTCTCCGCCTTAGCCATAGCAATAAGTTCTTCTGTTGATAGTGGATGTACTTCAGGAAATTTTAAAATTAATTTAGCTTGATATCCTTCTTTAGTTAATACATCTAAATCTTGAGTCATTTGTTCAACAGTGTTATAATCCTTTCCATAGATTTTCCCATCAAGTTCAATCATCATTCTGTATAACATTTTGTAGAATAGATCTTGTTGTGGCGAGAGCTGAGAAGCGAATGATTATTTATCAAACTGTTACATCCTTTTTATGAACTTGATATTGATCACGTGATTCCTTAGTTGTAATTTTATTTATTAAAAGTTATTCAACATTGGTAATACTTCTGGAACTTGACGTTATGTTGACCAGCTGGCGATGAAGAAGTTGTAGGTTGTGTAGAAAAAAATATTTCATCATCGCAATATTTTGTTTTAGTGAACATCCTTGTATTAGTAGCACTAACATCTATACTACGTTATGGCCAATTAGTAGTACAAATTTTGTTTTTTTTAAATTAAACTCTTTTTACCCACAATGGCTTCAGGACCTTTCAATAAACATAAATTTCCAAATAATGTGGTTTATTACTAGTTCTCCCAAATACAAGATCAATACATAGGTCTTCACCTATATTTATTACAAATATATAAATTGGTTTGATCTTACTTGATTAACGTAACTGTGTGACTTGACGCCTGAAGACTCTAACTCGAACACATGAACCGTCTGTGAAATAATAGTCATTCTTAACACAATACATAATTACAATTGAAAATCTAATTATAATATTAACAAAATAAAATTGAAAGTTTGCTTTGAAAAATGTGAAATGCATGTGGACAACTACAATCATGAAATCCTTTACGAAAAAATTACCATTATAAATTTAATACTCTCATTCATCTATGACAGTGAACAAATTAGTATTTACTGGATCACTTTAAAGGTTTGTATAAACAATTCTATTAATATTCATCGTTTGAATTACATTATATCAGAAAATAAAATACTTACAATTACTACGGTAATGTTCATTCGGAGGCGTCACAGTCAGTTATCAAGTTGTGAGTTTAACTTACAGTTTAAATTCAGAGCAGTCTACCAACACAACAACTAAAAATTCTCTTAACATACGATCATAAAAAAACTTAATACTACATATAATTACAATAAAGATAAATATTTTAACAAAATCAGTATAAATTTCCCCCGCTAAATAAAATATTTATCTAACATAAATACTTAAATTGAATTTACAGTTTAACTTTTCTCGCAGAAATTGTAATTGACACATATTGATTGTTTATTTTTCTTTGAAACAAAATATATGAACAATATTGATTTTACAGCCCAGAGTAGGCCGAGAAGAATTTTCCAAGAGAGACAGAGAGAGAAGGAGAGTGAGGTATACGCCCAGTTTATCTTATCTCGGGACAGGAAATTCCAATGGTTTTGTTCGCCCAAACGGGCTTCCCAAAAATATTCCAGTATTGTGCTCGTATATTTTTCAATTTAATCCTCAGTCGAGTTCAAGACTTGTTGCAGTGCGTGTCGTGTGTCCGTGTGTCCGTGTGTCCGTGTGTCCGTGTGTCGTGTGTCCGTGTGTCCGTGTGTCGTGTGTCAGTGTGTCGCGTGTCAGTTCAAGTGCAGTTTAGCTAAACAAGTGAAGTGAAGTGTCAAGTGCAGTGTGGAAAAACGTATCCTTAAAACTATAGCATACAATCAACTTACATACTCATTCACGCCAACTTTCGCTTAACCCACATATTCACAGATTCATTCCCAGTCTCACACTTCATTCGTTAATATTTTTGGAAAACATCTTTTATATAAAATATCGAATACAGACCCTTTAAATATAAAAAAATTTTAAATTCCGCCCCTTTAAATTGATTTTTGTTCTCTTGAAAATTCTTCTCCAAATTAAAAATATTTTCTTCTAACAAATTAATAACTCAATTGAATGCCTACATAAATTCAAATAATAAAAAAAATTAATTTTTCCTCTTTACAATAGTCAAGTTAAGCGTATATCTGACCATGGAATGCTAACTTGATTAAAATACACAACCTTTTACTAAACATTTCTAGGATTGGCTAGTTTTAAGTCCACAATGTGTACCTTTCTCACATCACTCAAGTCTGACACTCTTTGCGCTAAAATAGTAACGTCCGTAATAAAGTACAAAATCCGAAATGGGCCGTCATACTTGATTGCTAATTTCTTCGAAAAATTCTTGAATTTATTACTTAAAAAGTGTGTCTTGATGTACACTAGATCGTTGGTCTTGTAAGGTGGATTACTTCCATAGTTATTATATTTCTTGCGTTTCCTATTTTGCTGTATATTCTTCCTCGCATTGTTGATGGCATTTTTCAAGTTCGTTTTCTTATCTTCAGCACTTAGATTCTCACATACGAAGTCTTGAATGTTCCATAAGTTGCATAAAGCATTATTAGGAGAATGATTAAACATAAGTTTAAAAGCAGAACTTTTGGTACTTGAGTTCAAAGCAGTATTTAAACTTAGTTGGATTAAATTCAGATCCTCGTCCCAATCGGCCTGTTGATCATGATAAAAACAACGTAATAAAGTTGAAACGTCTCTCAAAAATCTCTCGGCTCTGTTTCCATTCGCACGATAAGCTGCAATACGTCTGTGTGAAATATAGTTTTTGAACAAAAAACTTTTAAATACTTTCGAGGTGAAATAACTGGCGTTATCAGAGACTATTATGCGTGGAACGGAAAAATTTGCAAAAATGTTTTGTAGTTTGTCGATGACCAATTTTGAGTTGCAGTCTCGCAGTCCGTAGGTCCAAACAAATCTCGTGAATCCGTCAACAGCAATCAATAAAAATTTATTGCCACCTTTAGACCTTGGAAGTGGTCCTAGGATATCTATAAAGATAGTATGCATCGCCTGTTCAATTGGTATAGAAATTAATTTTCCCTCATATTTCAATTGAGAGGTTTTACTCATCGCACATATTTTGCATTCTTTGACTTTCCGTTTTACTTCTTGGTCTAAGCTAGGGTTGTAGAAATATTCGTTTATTCTACCCTGTGTTCTGTATATGCCAAAATGACCACCCAACATTGTATTGTGGAAAAAGGCAAACACCAGATTGAATAACTTCTTCGGTAAATAAATTCTAGTTTTTCCCCTTTGTCTCCGATACATTAAAACATTATTCTTCATGAAAAAGCATTCTTGATTTGTTTTCTTCGCAATGCTGTCAATTATTTCGACACATTCCTCGTCTTCCTGTTGATGACGTTGTAAATCAACAAAGGCTAACGGCAATTCTGATATCATGTTAGCTAATCTAAGGTTTTCCTTTTCATTTCTAGTATTATTTACAATATTTACAACTTCCTTATTTTGCATGTTACGCATGGAATTAATATTATCTTGCACGTCATTCGAATTTTCTTTAACTTCAGAATCAGACTTCACATTTTCATTTTCTTCGTACATTCTTGATAGAGCGTCGGCTATGACATTTTCAGTACCAGGTTTATGTTCCACTATGTAGTCTAAATCCAAAAGTCGTTCAATCCATCTGGATAATCGTCCCAATTTCCGTTTTGAATTAAGGACAAAACTCAACGCCTGATTATCAGTAACCAATTTAAATTGCCGAATTTCTAAGAACTCACGCCACTTTTCCATGCACAGTATCACGGCATACGCTTCTTTCTCATACGTGCTGAATTTAAGTTCAGAAGGAGTAAACTGTTTTGAATAATAAGCGATGGGTAATAAATGCCCTTCGTCATTTGATTGTAAAAGGACTCCCCCTGCCGAATTCTGGGAAGCATCTGTTTGAAGAGTAAATTGTTTGTCGAAGTCCGCAATTTGTAGAATAGGGGGGTTGGAAATTTTATCTTTTAAAGTTTGAAAAGCTTGTTTACATTCTGCAGTCCAATTAAATTTAACGAATTTCTTCTTCAGGGAATTTAGAGGGCGACATATTTCTGCATAATTAGGAATATACCTCAGCCAGTATGAGCACATGCCAGTGAACTGTTTTACTTGTTTCACAGTTTTAGGCGTCGGAAAATTTCTTATGCTAGCAGTTCGTTCAGGGTCGATTGTGATAGTATTGTTCTTAATTAGGTTACCTAAAAAACTTATTTCCTGGCAGAAAAATTTGGCTTTGTCTATATTTACCGTGAGTTTATGCATAGATAACCGACTGATTACTTCTTTCAAATGTTCAAGATGAGATTTTTTATCTGCACTATAAATCACTATGTCGTCACAAAAATTTATGACATACTTAAATTTAATGTCATTAAATACTTTATCCATGTAGCTTGAAAGAACAGAGCTTCCCACCTGTAAACCAAATGCTACCCTTTTCATCCTATATTTCCCAAAGATAGTGCTAAATGAAGTTAGGTCACGTGAATTTTCTGTTAATGGGCACTGAAGGAACGCCTTGTTGAGATCTATTACAGAAAAGTAGTTTCCACCCCTTAGGTGTTGATGAAGGTTTTGGAGGTCGCCAATTGGGTAATTCATTTTTACCAGTTTTTTATTAAGTTCTGTGTAATTAATTACAAGTCGGTCTTTGTTGGTTAAAAATGCGGGGCTACTATAGGCACTGGTTGAAACTTCTTTAGATATGATTCAATAGGATTTGTTAACTTATTAAATACTATGGGAGCTTCTTCTTTACCAGTTGGCACATTTAAGGTTAGGCTAGGTTGGTTTAGTTCAGGGACATTCAATCTAGGCTCTATAGGTTGTTGCATGGTTAGGCCTACTTTTATTTCTTCCTTTAATTCCTCTTTTCTAGCAGGAGTAGACGTTTTGTTTGGTGTTTGTTGTACATGCGACCCGATTATTTGATTTAGTTCCTCATCTTCGATTAAAGATTTATTTAATTTTTCTTCATAGGAGCTTAGTTCTGAATCACTGATCTTATCCTTCAAGTCTTGAAACTTAGTAGAGTGGGTTTCTAGTTCACTTGTTAATTTGGCTAGGATACCCTTATATATTTCGTCCAGCTTACACTGACTAAGATGAGATAACCTTAAATTAACATGACTTATCTTAGCATTTAGTTTAGCTATTTGTGCTGTAGTAGTTTTTTCCTCTTCAGCTGCATTTTCTATCAAAAGTGAGATGTTTTCTATTTTGGTTTGTATTTTATCAAATTGGTCTTTTAGAGAATACTTGCCCTGGAGATGTGTTATATCAACACGGACATCGAGTTTAGCCCTAAGTAATTTTCTTAACGAATCAACGTTTTCATCTGTTGTTTCATGACCTCTTATTAACAACTCATAAACAAGTTCTTCTTTAGTTAGGTAGTTTAAGTTGTAGTTAGGCATACTGGATAGGCTTTATGTAATAAAGGTCCTTAAATACTGAAATTTCTATTTTGTATTTTTTTCCCTTTAGTTCTATTTATCAGAACCTGCCATATTTATAGGGATAGAGTTTAAATAGCAGAGTTGCGCAAATATTTATACTACGTTATGGCCAATTAGTAGTACAAATTTTGTTTTTTTAAATTAAACTCTTTTTACCCACAATGGCTTCAGGACCTTTCAATAAACATAAATTTCCAAATAATGTGGTTTATTACTAGTTCTCCCAAATACAAGATCAATACATAGGTCTTCACCTATATTTATTACAAATATATAAATTGGTTTGATCTTACTTGATTAACGTAACTGTGTGACTTGACGCCTGAAGACTCTAACTCGAACACATGAACCGTCTGTGAAATAATAGTCATTCTTAACACAATACATAATTACAATTGAAAATCTAATTATAATATTAACAAAATAAAATTGAAAGTTTGCTTTGAAAAATGTGAAATGCATGTGGACAACTACAATCATGAAATCCTTTACGAAAAAATTACCATTATAAATTTAATACTCTCATTCATCTATGACAGTGAACAAATTAGTATTTACTGGATCACTTTAAAGGTTTGTATAAACAATTCTATTAATATTCATCGTTTGAATTACATTATATCAGAAAATAAAATACTTACAATTACTACGGTAATGTTCATTCGGAGGCGTCACAGTCAGTTATCAAGTTGTGAGTTTAACTTACAGTTTAAATTCAGAGCAGTCTACCAACACAACAACTAAAAATTCTCTTAACATACGATCATAAAAAAACTTAATACTACATATAATTACAATAAAGATAAATATTTTAACAAAATCAGTATACATCAACAGTTAAGTGATAACCACCGGTAAGTAAAACTCGCATTTCGTTAGTTAAATCTTCAAGTTGTTCAAAAGTAGTTATGGTGTTGGTATCATAAGATGCACACTTAACCTTTAGGGACATGTTGAAGTTTTGTATTTAGTGATAGAGAGTGAGATGTGTACGGTACGAAAGGTAGTCGTAGACTGATGAATTTAACAAGTTGATTTTCACTTTTATTATCACACAAAATTGGGTCAAGGTCATCCCATGGAATTTTTAAAAAAAGCAACATATTGTAATGTACAAACACATTACAATATGTTGCTTTTTTTATTTTTTTATTTTTTTATTTTTTTTAGGTTTATATCATATTTATTGAGAAACAAATACAAAGAAATATTTACAATCTTATGTACAAACTAATCAGTAGTAGGTGTTACATGAATTGTAAGTTCAGTAGAGTTGTTTCCACTTGGTCCATGTGATACCAAATAGAGTGCGCCGGGTTGAATTATACGAAGATCTTCATTTTGTAGTAGTTGTACGAAGCGCTTTGGTAGGAAGATTTGAAATTTTGCTTCATCACCAATTGTATAAGGTGCCTCGCTTAATGTGCAATTTATAGCATCACCTACTGAAGTTTCCATCTTCTTTATTGTATGAATGATGTAGTGTTTTTCTTCTTTCAGCTCGGAACATTTCTTTGTAGGTAGGATTGTTGATTTTGAATGAGCGTTGAATTGTTCAACTAAATTTTGAAGTAAGTTGTTTGATGCCATCTTAATGTTTTTGCTGATGCTAATCTTCTTGTTAATAAGAATATCTGTTGGAGATGTTGTCTCTTCGGAGGTTCGAGTAATACTCATGCTGTGTCATGGTAGCGCTCTCACTTTTATTATCGAGACTACCCCCACCACTGACACTACCCCCACCACTTTGTTGAAGGAAATTATTCAAGCGGTAGGCATTCTTCAAAGCACACTGTGACCTTCGATGTTTAAAACTTTTTGATGAAATACAAAGTTCATTAAAGTAGCATTGGAAATCTCTATCTATTATTGCATTTATCACTTCATTGCTTGTAAATGATTGTATCCAATTTGCTTTTTCCAATCCTCTTGTGTAGATAGTTTTAAACTCTTTACAATAATGATTCATAATATGCGGCATCATGTTATAATGAATAAAACCTTCATCCCATTTTAAGTTATGAAAATGTTTGTTTAACCATTTGTTTGTAACTTTCGCTTTAGTTGTTAGTTTATTGAATGGAAATGGAGGTTTGAACAAGTAATGATAAATTACAGATGTGTTCATATCCAAAATTACTAATTCTTTAATAATGAAATTTCCATCATTCCCTCGAAAAGCTTGAAATTCAATTATACCTCTTTTAACTTCCATTAACTGTGATGCAGTAGAAAACGAAACCCGTTTGTTCATGATGAAGTCTCATCCACAACTGACTGTTATTACAAACACGATTGTTCTTCTTTTATTTCTTGCGCTTCTTCGTTTATATTAAAATTGGTGTGATAGTTGTTTAATTGTCTCCACATATCCACTTCTTGAGGTATTCGATTAAAAATTGAAGTATCCACAGGACCATATAAAATTGGAATGAATGGTTGTCTGTCCAATGTATCGATTAGATAATCTTTAATTATTGTACTTGAAAATACTAGTTGTTTTAAGTATCTAGTGACAGGACCGGTAGTACAACTTAAAGTGTAAAATTCTTCTTTAGTGAAATGTAATTTTACATCATGTCTAGTTAAATCTTTGAAGCGAACAACTTGTCCCCCACGATGTTTGATTATATCAACTTCAATATTTGATTCTAATAAACTTAATCTTGTTCTTTTTCCAAATGTGTTGTTAGTTAAATAACATTCCAAAAGATGTAAATGTTTCATTAGAGAATCCCAAGAAGTTTCAGTAAAGATAACCATTTTATTTCCTTGATTTAACATAACAATTGGTGAATAATCCAATGATTTTACAATTCCAACAGATATACTTTTTGTCATGCATGAAGAAATAGGGTAGAAAATTCGAAGAAATACTTCTGTTAAAATATTTGTTGTAATGTTAACTTCAACCTTTTTTCTTTTTACTTCTTTTTCATCTTCTCCTTCTTCTTCTTTCTTCTTATGTTTGTTAAACTTGAGGAATTCATCCATTTCTTGTTCAACTTGCTTTTCTATATCAGAACTATTTTCATCCATTAGAGGTGTATTTTCTTCTCCGTTAGTAGAATTCATCTTGCGAACGATGTTTCCCAATCGACGGTTGAAGATAGAATGAAGTTTCTACTAGTTAATTTCCTGCTTTTATATTTTTTGTAAAATTTTTGAAATTTATACAATTACATAATTGTTTATTTTCAACTTGTGTTTTATAAACAAAATTCTAACCTTAAAAATTGAGGAAGATAATTCTAACCTCAATATTTTGCAGTAGTTGTACTAATATTTTAAAGTACATTTTTCACTATTCCGGTCAGAGGTGTGTAAGTAACTATTTTATCATGTAGAATTAGACAGTATGCCGAAGTTCCATCCGCTACTGGTTCTTCAAATTCCATTTCAATTTTTATATCCACACTTGATGATTTTACTGATTCATTTTGTTTTGAACAATCGATTACAATTATTGGAGCTTTGGAATAATACTGATCAGGTGATAATAGTGGTGTATTAGTCTTTCCATAATATGATGATTGAAATCTTGCATACATATCATATAAAATGGAAAAACGTTTTTTGCTAAACATGACATTTAAATTGTCATATGGAAAGAATTGAGAGTTTAAGAAAACTTTACAATTCTTTATTTTACAGTGATCAAATTGACCAGCATTTGCAGTAATAACATCTTTTCGCTTAGTTTGAAAACCGAGTATTATGTACCTTGCACGTTCCAAGTAAGTTGATGTTTTGACGGTCCATGTTTGTCGTTCTGTTTGAGGTAATGTAGGGTATTCATGAAATTCCCAACTTCGGAATGGCATTACAATGTCACGGTCAGATTTTAACTTTCTTAACAATACGATTCTATGTTCATCAGCCAATCTTACATGAGGTACTCTCCAAACAACTTTATCCAATTGTAGTTGCCATTCCAGTTTATCTTCCGTAGTTGCAGGGTCTGCAAGTATTAAGTCCTTATTAGTTGAAGATCTGAGTAATACTAATTCTTGTTTAACATTTATTATAACCCTTTTGTAATCTTCAGCAAATCCTAAAAGCAATCGTAAAGGTACATGAAAATCAAAATGACCGTTGGAAGCAGGTGTTATAGTGTCTTTATCAGGAGCAACCCATCCGGCAGTGACTATTGAATTCTTCTCATGTGGTGTTAATGATGTTAATCCTTTTAATGTAGTTGTTATACCAACCTTTTTTGTTGAATCAACTGTCACCCCTGATATCTCATATCTTATTTCATCAAAAAGATATGCCATTGGGTTATTTATAAAAGGAACTGTTGAAGCAGTTTTTCCATCCAATTTTAATATTCTTCCTTCGATGTACAAATAACTTTCACATGGTAATGTGTAAATATCTTGTTGTTGAATGGGAATTCTTATTTCATCATTATTGTTTAATTTTGATGAAGTGTAAGGGTTGTGTGTGTGATATTCCTTCTCCCATAGTGTTTCGTCGAATGTCGGTCCTTGAGATATATCCAGGATATCCATCGTTGTTAAGTTTCAATCCAATCTTTTGTAGAAAACGAATGTTGTCTGATGTTAACTCTTCCAATGTCGAGGAGCTACTGAGCTCCCGACTCTTCCGTTGTGGTTTAAATGATAATCCCATGTTGATTTTTATGTCGCCGCTCTGATGTGTATTCGTATAGTAATTGTTTCTCCTCTAAAGTCAACACTATGACCGTCTTGATCCAATATGTTCAGTACGATGTCTGAAATGAAACTGGTGTTTAATGGTAGGTATATCAAGTTTTGTGGCTTCTCAACAATTTTAAAACCTGGAGCAACTGTTGGATAAAATGTATGTAAGATATGCTGATTTACTCCTTTTCTATATGATCCATGTATAATATTACATGTTACATCAATACTATTTACTTTTAATATTGTAACAGTTGTATTACCTGAATTAGTAGTTCCAGGAGTTAAAATTTTCTTTTTTGTATCTGTAAATCCAAGTAAACTGCCAATAGAGTTTTTCATTCCGACATCTATATAATATTTTGAAGTTATTTCTGCTTTTAAAGTATTATTGTTTCCTTTGATTGTGATATTATCTTCTCCGAGTTTTTTCTGTAATAATTGGTTTATATCATCAATTTCATAAGCTCCAGTAGGAAATGTAATTATTTTTAATTCTGAGTATTTTCCTGCAGCATCCTTAGTTTCATAATAATGTAGTAAATTGTTTTTTCCTTCTGTAACATTAGGAATTGAATTGTAGGTAGTCAAATCAAGTAATGCCGCTTCCCATAATCTTTCCTTGGATAAACGCCTTGCTGGGAATAGAGTACTTTTTAATGTGGATGAATTTCCACTCAGTGACACTGTATACGATGACATCTTAAAGGTGACTGACACTTTTCGCTAGAAACTCCAAACATAAATGTCCACATATTTCAGTATTGTTAGGTTGTTCTCTTTTGTAATTGTAAAAAATGTTTTTGGAGTTTTGAAAATAATGTTGAAGTTCTTTCGGCGGTGGTAGATTGCCAAAACTGTCAAAGTAGTAAACGGTTTGTCCGAGCTTTTTATAGCATACCCAATGAGTGCCTGGACCATAGGTGGAATCCAAATTTACTATTCCAGTTTCATTTTTCCATATTTTAGTTGGTAATGCATCTTTCATAAAAACTCCTCGAAAGAATGGTATTTTCAAACATTTTACATAATCATTTAACTGATGATTAGTTAAGGCTTTATTTGGAATTATCAATTGATTCTTTTTATTTAGTACACACGGTACGGTCTTAGGTATAAACCTGCTCCATTTTTTACCATTGACCAAACAGAAGCCTTTTTTACTTTTCCTTTACGAGTTCTACGACGTCTCTTTCTAATATTTCCACCTTTTTTGGGAGCTCTTCTTTTTGCAGGTCTTCCTCTGCGACGTCGTCTTCCACCACCAAACTTAGCTTTTGTCTTCATGGCTGTTGTTACTGCCCAAGCCGCTGCTTTTTCTGCAATACTTGCGTCACTTGATTTTACTCTTTGCCAAGCTTTTTCTGCTAGAATTTTATCTGCTATTGATCTATTTGTTGAATCTTTAAACTTTGAATATGCTATATCGTGTTGTTTGCAAGCTTGATCTAATTTATTAATTCCAGGATCTCCTCTTGCTAAACGTTTTGCCAACTTAGTTCCAGGTCCACAATATTGATAACCTCCAGGAATATGTAATTCGTATGGTAGAGCGTCTATCGCTCGATTTACAATAGCACCAACAGGTATCCGTTTAAGCAGGGTTAACGCAGCTGAAGTTATACCACGTCCTCTCTTGTTGCTGTCTTGATGATGACTGAGTGATACAGCCTTCATTATGTAGTCTTATATAAACTGGCGTGTTTACTCCACAAGATACTTTACATAAATGAATAAGTTAGGTATAATTTTTTATATTTAAACACTTAGTTATTCAAATTAATTATATATTGATTTATAATTCTATTTTTAATCCAAGCTTCCCGTTCATCGGGTTGAATTATCACATGACTCGTTGTACTAGCTATATGATTATGGGTATCAATAAGTAAATTGCCCACTATTCTTATTAAACAATCTAAATTTACAGCATCTTTTGGATGTTGAGGATCATGTAATTGCATAATACGTTTATCATTACATGTGTAAGCTGTTGAATCACTTTTTGATGTTTTTATGACTTGTCCAATAGTAGCAGCATCATTTGAATCTTCACCTGGTAAAATATTAATTATTTTCTTCATCTTTGCATCATATTGGGTCCCAAAGTGTTTATCCCAAGTTATTGTTTGTTTCATTGTAACACAATCATTTTCTTCGTAACCAGGATAAATATCTTTTATTCTTCTATTACGACCATTGTATGTACCTAATGTACCACCACTCGCAATAAATGTTTGCACCATTAGAGGTACATCTGTATCTTTTATACCAAATCTTCCATTTGTTATTGTTTTATGTCCTGCATCCCATTCATCATTTTTTCCTTGCATTAAATCAAACTTTTCATTTCCATGTATAAATGTATCTCCTCGCTTTAGCACGGCATCTTCATGTTTTACAAAATTTGATGTTCCCCTTTTTAATTCTTTAGATAGTTGTTCCATAGTAACAGCATCTTTTGGTTGAGAACCGAACTTTACATTTGACAACACTTTCCCATGACAATCGATTTCATCACCATCTTGTAAAATACAGTTGTCCTTGATATATTTCAGGTTTACAGCATCGCCGTCTTCCTTTGGGTATCCAATGTCATTTATAATAAATTTATAAAAAGAATATCCATGTTTAGTTTTTTCCGGTATTATAGAATGTAAATATTCTTTATTAACTGAATCTTTATCATTTTTGGGATTTCCCACGTTGGTTATTCTATAATTTCCAGCATCATATGTTTGTCCATCTTTTAAGTTGTTACCCCATTGCAATTTTAAAGTATTTGAAAGTTCAGATGATAAGTACTCTTTAGTAATTGCATCAGAACCTTCAGTTGGTTTACCAACATTAATTAATCTATGTGATTTAACATCATAAGTATTCTTATGTAATTTCAATGATGTTGAAGTAGCTTCTTTTACTGTTTTTAAATTTGCTCCATCAGTATCTTCTTCTGGATCTTTAACTAATTTTAAACGTTTATTACTTATGTTATAGTCACCTTCAGGTGTTTGCGGTAATCCGCTTCTTTTTCTGTCTTCTCCAACTTGCACTCCTAATGCGGAGTAGCGTCCGAACTTGTCGACGCTCATGTTAGAACTGATACATCTTATACTTGTAACTTCTTTATATTTGCGGACAATTATACAATTATGCCACGATTTTTAAGTTCATCAACTAGAGCCACCCATTCATTATTTAAACCAGTATGACCGGCTTCCATAGCTTCATGCAATAGTCTCATTCTGTCAACTAATTTATTGATGTCGTTGTAATAGATAACATTTGTATTGTATAGATTTTTCATTAATCCTTTACCAGATGTTGAAGTATCTCCTTTACTCTTTTTACCATGTTGTTCAAGAAGTGATAAATCCATAAGTGATAAAGATTTTCTTTTTAAAGGTTGTCTCACAGCCGGTGTGGTACGTAATGTTGGTAATTTTCGTGGGGGAAACAATTTTTTTATAACAATACTATATTTTGTTGCACGTGAACGATTAATCATTGCATCCTTTGAGTAGTTTCTTTTATGAGCGTTAGTATTTTGTAAAATTTCTTTAAAAGTATTTAAATCTTTTGCTGAATATTTTATTGGTATATTTTTAAAAATTAATTCATATAATCCTTTTGTTCCTTTATATCTATGGTCACCAATAATGATATAATCGTCTTGAGTTACTTCAAGCTTAGAGTTACCAATTTTCAATTCATTTCCATCAATTCTTGCTCCACATACATGTGATTTACTTAAATTTGGATTTGATTTCATGTCATGTAGCATTTTCATTATATATTTTCGTCCAAGAGGTCCATGTTGTAATATATCACTACTCAATTGAGTTAAATTTGGAATAGATTGTTCTGCTTCAGGTATTGGCTGTTCTTCCTTTTCAACAATTGATTCTTCTTCATTTTTTGTTTCTTCTTGTTCACTAGCACTTGTATATGAATCATCATCATCATCTTCTTTTTTTAATGCTTGTACTTCTTGTTTAGAAACTGGTAGTAAAACATCTCCTTCATAACGAGGTTTACCAATAGTTTCTGATATCTGTTTTAAAGGTTCCGTGATAGGTTTAAATGTATTCTCTAAAAATTCTTCTCTTTCACTTAAACCCATCCTTAATGCACGATTCTTTATCCTAATAGAATCACTGAGTGATTTTATTTCTTTTAATAGTTTTTCTTGATTCACCATGTTTACACTGTGAAGTTCAACGTGTTACTAGATGTAGCATAGGTAGTTCAACGTATTAATACAAATTTATCCAATCCTATACGATATCTACCATTTTTAATATCTTCTTCTTTCATAATAACGAGAAATCCATATTTTTCATTCCATGCTTTACCACACATTTCTTTAAATTTATCAAATGGCATATCCGCATTAACATGATCATTATATATATGCTTTAAATTTGTCTCATCTTGCTTAAAGATGATCAACATATTTGCATTGTCTCTTATAAGTTGTTTTGGAATTTTACTGTATGTTTGACCAATATAAATGCTATCAATATTATTATGTCTTCCCATAGCAAAATAATTTCTTATAGTATCATGATTTTCACAAGAAACATCGTCAAATATAAAAATGGAAAATGGTTTTGCTTCACCTGGTTGCATTATTGTTTCACTAGCATTAAACTTGTAGAAATTCACTTCAGGTACACTTGCAAGTATTTTATCTAATAATTGATATTTTGGTTGTTGCAATGATTTTGAAAAAATATATATATTGTTAAAGCGTAAACCTTTAGGATTAGTTATAAGGTTAAAGACAACATTAGTTTTTCCACAATTTGAAGGACCAGTTATTAAACATCTTATAGTATTTGGTAGTAATTCACCATGTTTACCATGATTTAACTTATTATTGTCAACTGTCAATTCATCAATATTATTAATATTAAATCGATCTTTTTGTTGTACAATCTCCATCTTGTTTAAAGGTTAAACACATAATGAGCTATTTAATAACTATACCAAGTCTTTTGAAGGAATCCAAGAGTCTTCACTTTTATCAAATCCTAACCACCTAACTTTAACCATATCCTTTTTCCTTTGTAAAACCTTTTCAACAAGATATACATCACCAACTGTTGATTTTAACAACTCATGTCCATAGAATCCACCTTGAAGTAATTCACCCTTATTATCCTTTAAAATGTAAGTTTCAGGTATAGTTGGTTGCACTTTATAAATTGTAAATACTTCATTAGTCCAATTTGGCAGATATCTTTTACTAAATACACCTTTGTATTTGCTTATACGAACTTTATCATTAACCTTAAACTTTTTTGGTTGTAACTTTTCTATTTTTGGTGTTGTATTATTTTTGATGCGTTGTAATACAATTTTAGCATTAGCACTGTTTACTTGGATAGGTTTCATTCCAATGGTGCGATGATATTTGTTGTTATACTCTTTTATAAGTTGTGGTAATATGTCATACCACACATATGATCCTCGTTTTGAAAATTGTTTATACATAGCTCCTTTTAATGTTCTATTAAATCTTTCAATTATTGAAGCTTTAACTTCAGAATTTGTAGAATAATGATTTATTTTATATTTTTTCATCAAAGCTCCAAAATCTTTATTAAAATATTCTTTTCCATCATCCGTTTGTAAATGTTTAATTTTAAATTTATTTCTTTGTATTGTTGTCTCCATAGCTTTGGTAACACTTTTACCAGTCTTGTCCTTCAAGGGTAAAGCATCAGCTATTTTAGTAAAACAGTCTATAATTGTTAAAATATATTTAAATCCTTTGTTTAATTTACTGTGTGGTATCATTTCAATAAGATCAGCTTGGTAAAGATCATTCATTCCTTTAATGATTGTACTTCTTCTTGGAAATCTTCTTCTTGCTGGTTTATGTAGTTCATTTACAATCTTATCCTTTACACTTTCCATCTTAAAGTGTTGCTTGCACACTGTTTGTAGAAATACTGATCCATACAATGGTTTATTCTCTTATATATAGTTGAAATATAGGTCAAGGTCATTTAATATTAGTGTAAAAAAGAGGGAACATGGCATTGGGCTTGCCATGTCCCCTCTTTTTTATGGAAAGGAAAAAGGAAGAAGGTAAAGGACGAAGAATAGGTTTACTGGTCGATAGGGTTTAAGGAATAGTGGCCAAATGGTAGAGTATTAATTTTATCTTCTAAAATATGTCGCTTGTCGTCTTTGTAGCTTAATGCCCACTTTGTTTGTTTGACACTAAAAAGTTGGTGGTTATAACTTCTAATAGTGTTAAATGTTGCAGTTGTTTCAACATTTTCAAACAAACATCTTTTATAATGTTGAAACTGTACGTTCTTCTTTAGGAAAGATGTCTTTATTCCTTTAGCTTTTTTTGTGACTTGATATTCGTTCCTTTCATTTATGTACAGTTGAAATGAATAGAGTTTAGACATTAATGCTACAATTTCCATCATCGGCACACCATTTGTTTCATCTTTAAATTTTCCCAATACTTTTTTGTTTTTGTCATAGTCGTAATTTGGATGGTCCTTAGGATAATCGGAAAAATCAAAATCATCTTTATATACAAAGGTCCGTAAATCCTCATACATGTCATTTGTTTTAATCCAGTAAATAAGTGCATCCGTATCCATATATGCAATACCAATGTTATCTCTTCCATAATAATTAACCATCTTCTTATAATGAAACTCGTACATGTGTGTTTTAGAAATATCCAATATTGACATTCCAAGATATAAAGGACGATCCAATAGAACTGATTTTTTGTTCATAGAAATGACGACAAGATTTTCATTTATAATTACGGATGAACCAAAGTTTGGTTGTTGCACTAGTTTCTGTAATTTTACTGGATCAGTTACTAATTTGATATTCTTATGTTTCCTTTTGTTTTCTAAAGTCTTGCCAAATATTGCATTGTTCATCAGTTTGAAGAAATCTTTTTGAAAACTTGATGTAGCAGCAGCTCTTCTTCTTGTGTTGTTGTCGATGTACGGTTTCAGCCAACAAGATTGAGAGAATTGTAGTATTCGATTAATTTTTGTAATTTTTAATCCCAAGTCTAAAGCCTGTTGTATCATCCAATAATGTCCAACATACCTAGACTTATTGTTTAAAGTCATTAATAATTTTGGCCATCTTCCAGTAGGGGAAATTTCAGTCTTTGGAAGAAGTGGTAAATCGTAATGATGATCATGAAGATGTTCAGGATATTCAAAATCGACGTCAAAAATGTAACCAGATTCACCATGCTTTGGTATATCCATTATGTTTCCAATTGATTCTGGATCTATCCATTTAAAATTATCATATGGAAGGGGATTTGACATTGCCCATCCGTATAAGTTATTTGCATCGAAATAACCTAGAAATGTTGTTGGTTTTGATGCATCATAATCGGGCAGATACTTATTATTAGCCTTAACATGTCTGGTTACACTTTGTGTCAATCCCCCTCGAACTCCTGATTCTAACATTAAAACCATATCTATATCAGTAAGAAGTTGTAATTTACAATTTGTTTCTTTCAACATGGCTTGCCATGCTAGTCCAGGTGAAGTGTATGAATGAAGAGGGTCCAATCCATATGCTGCAAAACACGTATTTCTAAATTCTTCCATTATATCACATAATAAAGTTACATCTAATTTAACATAAAAATCTGAATATTCTCCCAATGTTGTAAATCCTAATTCATTCCATACTTTACATGCATGATCATAATCCTCTTGAGATATGTCCATGTCGTATAGTTTACTTTTAAATTCTTCTTTTGGCGGAAGTGATGTTTCATTAAACTTTTCTAAACTGTCTATATAATCATATGGGAAAACACCTTTCCGAAGTACGAGATCCAGTTTGTCGTTACTTACAATCTTCTTTGTTTCAATAAAATCTTGTTTCCTTAAATTTTCAGAAAGTTTAGACAAACTCGACGGCATAAATCGGTAGGAGTCTAAGAATCTTAATTTGACATTTCCAACTGTTTTAGAAAAACTTCTAAATTTTTCTGAAGTTTCAGCCAACACATCTATCGAACCATCGTCTCTTCCTAATTCAGGTATTATAAAATGAGCATCATACCCACTGAGGTTATGCAGAACCACAGGAATAAATAGTGGTAAACGATAGCTCAAATTACATTTATTACAAGCAGCACCCCTGTAATAACCTGTAAGGTGGTCATGATCTTTAACTTTATAATTGTCAATGGTAAATTCATTTTTACATAAGAAACAATGAGTTGCATTTTCATGTTGAATTTCCTCTTCTTCCTCCATCGGTTTCATTGGTATGATATTTGTATATAATCTTTGTACATTTTCAGCTATTAAATATAAATGGTCAAGAAATATTGTTTCCACATTTTCACCACGATATACTAGAGGTTCTGAAGTTAATCCATATTGGTTTAAATGTTCTTCTGATAATGTTGATTTAACCATTAAACAAAAACTATTTGGTTTATGCATTTGATATTTGACACTTTTTCTAGCTTCACAATTTTCATCTTCTATAGGAATTAGTGTTGATTCAAAATCAGCATATACAACTATAGGGATACGATATTGATGATGAACTTTTTGAAATGTAACAAATGCTCTGCTTTCTGAAGGTAAAATAATTTTTGCTTTATAATTATTGTTACATAATCTTTTGTGCTCTTGTAACCATTCCATTCCTTGTCTTCCTTCTCGTTGGAAATTAAAACATCTTTTGCAGATCAGCTTTTTGTTTCGATTTTTTGAAAGTTGTTTATTAACAAGAGAGTCAAATTTCTTTATATACACATAATGAGATACATCTCCTTGTATTAGTAGTAGTAAATCTGTATGATCTGCTAGTTCTTCTTTAGCAATACGTAAAGGATAAACTTTATTTGAACTATCTAATCCAAAAACATTAATAGATGTGCCGGGATTTTTCTTCTCAAATTTTGATATATCTTTTAGTGATACAGGATAACTAATTCCTTGAAAGTTATATCTATATCTTTGATTTTCATAGTGCTGGTTTGGTTCATTACAATGATTTGGTACAAATTTACATGTCATCGCATATCTAAAACATTCGTTATCTTGATTTTTCACATTAACACATGATCTTGTATCCTCAATTATTTTTGGTAAACGAATATAACTAGATCCCATTAGTCCATATCCATGTTTATGAACTCTTATATTTAATCCTTCAATACTTATAAGACTCCACCCTGATCCTCGTCCTTCATGTTCCTGAATTTTAGTTAATATTTCTTCTATACATTTTTCAACTATTGAATCAATGTCTGAACTTCCTATGATAGTTTGATTTTTAGTTATAAATCCTCTTGGTGATAATTCTTCTTGTACATTTATAAACATAGCTTCTAGTAGTAATCCAAATTTGAGAAAATTCAATCTTTTTAATTCTTCTTTTAAAGTTCTACTGATGATTGGTTTTGCTTCTCTAATAAATTCTTCTAAGTTTAAATCTTCATTTTGAATCTTATGATGCATTACTACCTTTCCGGGTAAAGCTGATACTTGTAAATTTGGTAAAGTTGTTGTAGGTCTTGCTGTTATTTCATTTTGTTCTTCTTGTTCTTCTTGTTCTTCTATGTTGTTGTGAATTAGTTCCTTATGTATTTCTAACAGAATATCATCATTAAACGATTCCAAACATTTATCGCAATGATACATGTTTGGTGGTGTTCACTCTTCAAAATTTCGCCAAGAAATGAAATGAGCTCTCCCTTTCCTTCTTTTATAATAGTTCCCCCACTACTATTTCATCTTCTTCTTCTTCTTCTTCACTTTCAGAAGAAAACAAACGTCTTGGACAAAATATTAATCTTCTACAAACAGATTCTTCATTAGTATTCTCTATATGAATTTGAGTTTCAATATGTATTTCTTCATATTCAAATGATGACGAAGACTCTGATATTACTACATCCATATCCAAATTTTCATTCTCCACATCATTGGCATTTTCTTCTTCTGATGTTGTTACATCCACATCCATATCATTTATAGTTTCTACTTCTGAAGTTTCGCTATTATTTTCATCTTCTTCCATATTTAAATCCTCTAATTGAATTTTATACAATATTTCAATCATAGATTTCCTTGGATAATCGGTGTTGTCCACAGGAGCCATTTCCAGTAAATGAGGAATAACTGTTTTTGATCCGGCTTATATGATATTTTGCTAAGTATGTCAAGGTCATTTTTGATTAAGCGAGAACTGGGAATAGATCACTAAGCAGCATGATGATTCATTACTACAAAGTGATCTATTCCCCATTCTCTAAGAAGTGTCCAATCAATAACCAAAGTCCAAGTTCATTTTTTTGTTTTGTTTAATTTAAGTCTTTTACATCTTCTTCTTTTATTACACAATTTATAGGTTCATTGTTCGATGTTTCAATATGTTGTTTTATCTTGTGCTCCAGCTCTTCTATTCTTGCTTCCTTTATCATTAATTCCGATTGTAAGTAACTGATGTAATCAGCCGCCATGTCTACCGTTCTTGATCTTATTTCTCCTAACTTAACACCAGGAATCAATCTCTGTAGTTTGTAAAATCTCAACCTTATTCTTGACTCTCTTACTTTAGCCATTTCTCGAAATCTTTGTTTTCTATTTTCTTCTTTGCTTGTGGTCAAGTCCATACTTCTGACAAGTTTACTTTCAGAGTGATTCCTCTACAGTAGGCTTCTCCTTTATACACTTTCCCCCACCATTTTCAATTTCCCCCACCCTACTAATGTAGGTCAAGGTCATCCAATATAACGCGAGAACGAGGAATAGAGCACTAAGTGGCATGTTAGTCCATTACCACAAAGTGATCTATTCCTCGCTCTCTATTCTACATCTACTTTTTTTTCATTTTACTATTTTATTATTTTTTTTTTTTGTTTTTCTTGGGGGGGAATGAGTGTTTACTTTTTACAATGTTCATTCTTCTTTTCCAACTTTTCAATTCTTTCTAACAATTCCAACAAATATGCATTGGTTGCTTGCAAAGTTTGTATTCTAGTACATCCCACTTTAATAGAGGGAACTGTTAACTGTAATTTTGTAAATTCTATCCTTTCTTTCTTGCACCTTTCTCTCATGTATGTGTTTTTCCTGATTCTTCCTGATTGAGCTGATATTAACTTATTACAATCCAAATGGGGTTTTGATACTTTAAATACTGATGTACAAAAATTAGTTGATGTTGTCGGCTGTTGATTTTCATAGAAATTTTGTGTTGAAGTAATAGTTTGCTGATTTCCATAACAATTTATACTTGAAGTGGCCGGTTGCTGATTTTCATACCAAATTGAACTTGAAGTACTAGGCAGCTGATTTTCATACCAATTTGAATTTGAAGTGCTAGGCTGATGATTTTCATAACAATTTGAACTTGAAGTATTTGGTTGATAATTTTGATGCCAATCCACAGATGCCAATACAGGTGTTGTGGAAGGATGCTCCATCGTTGTATAGAGTGAATTCTGTTCTACAATTTTGCTGGTTTTATCTCATTTCCCCCACCAATAACTTCTACATTTCCCCCACCACAATAATTTAAATTAGATACCAAACTTCTAGGGTCACATCCAAATCTTCTTCTTTTAAATATTTTATAAATGCAGAGCTTTCTGATGTTACATTAGGTGTGTTTAAATATGCCATTATTTTGTCATGACTTTCTTCATTGTGAATATAGCAATGTACATTTAGCAACTTTTGATTATCTTCTTTAGACTTGACAAATCCTGCAACAGAGCTCCAATCTTCATATTTAATTTTAAAATGGCAAACTTCGAACTGCATGTTGTTTCAACAAATGCTGCAACAATATTAAAAGTCTCTTCAAACAGCCTACATTTATACAAGTTCTCCCACCACTTTATAATCCCCACTCTTTTTCTTCCCCACCTTCTTCATATGTAGAAGGGATATCATGATTTTAATGCACTATACTTAATAAATTCAAACAAGTTTTGTGCACAAATGTTACATTTTTTCTTGACTGTTTCAAATTTCATCACTTGGCCTTTTACAAGGTGAACTAATTTACCTCCATCATCTTCAAATTGTTCAAAGTCTAAAACAGATGCTTTTCCACAATCATGACACATTTTTGTTCCATCTTCAAAAATAAAAGCAAGATAAATACCAAATCCACTATTGTCCTTCTTAAATTTCATGACCATTTCAAGAATTGGTTGAGGTATTTCACATTTATTTGATGTTATTATATAACGGTAAAGAAACCCATTATTGATAATTTGTTGTAAACACAAAACTAACAAGCTGTCCATAGTGTTAGACTTGTACTGAAAGTTATATCCATAACTATCTCTTTATATGCTCTTACCCCCACCACTTTTATGTAGGTCAAGGTCATCGGATATTAAGCGAGAACTGGGAATAATCACTAAGCGGCATGTTATTACATTACCACAAAGTGATCTATTCCCTATTCTCTAAAAGGGGTGCTGATAATTTAGATTCCTAAAATTTCTTTTCCTTCTTCTTCACCTTCTTGAACAGTTGTATTACCAGACATGTGTGATATTAATTTCTTCAATTCTCGATTTTCCATTTCTAATCTTTTCAATTTTAGATCTCTTGCTTCAACTTGTACTTTCAAAAATTTGATATAACTTCCAGCCCAGTGGAGAGTTTTCAATCTTGGTGCTCCAAGTTCAATTCCTGGTATTTGAAATTGTAGTCTATTGAATTCCATCTTCATATCTTCTCGGTCTTGTCTTTCTTTTTCTAGTCGTTTTAATCTTTGTTTTTCCCTGAAGGAAGAAGTCGGTACATGATGAAACATTTTGATCAACAATTTCTTGAAGAGTGAGCTTCTACACAGATAGTCAACACATTTATCCATCAAATTTAAGTCAGTAGTGGGGAGATGCCAATGGTGGGGAGACGTCAATGGTAGGGAGAGTTATACTAATGTAATGGTTATTTCTACCGTTACACTCGCTCCATTCTCGAAAAGATATTTGTAATATGGTTCGGGATACTGTTCTCTTTCAGATCCCGCATGTTCTTGAATAAAGTTGAAAGCCAATTTTTTTGAATAATCATTGTGAAATACTTCCCTCACACAAACAAGAATTTTTTCTTCCAAAAATTTGACTTGAACTAATGGTATTTTGCTTACATCGTCCATGATAGGTAGCTTGTAGGTAAAAGTATTAGGTGGTAGTTTTTGTGGTTTATCCAGTAGAGAACAAAATTTCTTGTACAATTTCTCCTCAATGTCTGGAAAACGATGTATATCAAACAGATTGTAGTATGAAGGATCAAAAGGTATTTTACGAAACATCTTCGGTCACTAGTCTCTTTAAGACTGATCTCCTGCACAAATATTTAACACATTTATAAACATTCCCCCACCAACTTTTAACTTGTGGTGGGGATATTTTCCCTCCACTACTTCTTCAAAATAGTGGGGGTACCTTAGTCCAATTCAGATTCAGATTCAGAAGACAGTAAAGGTGATATGGGTGATTCCAATGATGAATCCAATATAAATATTTCAATAGCTTCCTTAATTATATCTTCATCACTATCATTTATCATTTCTTCAAATAGTTCTTGTTCAATCTGTACCATTTCTTCCTCTTCCATCATAGAATCATTATCAGTTTCGTCATAATTTTCCTCTATGTTTTCTTCCTGTATTTCATTTGTGCTTTCAAAAACATCTTTAACTTGAGAATAATTAATAAATGGAGTATCTCTAGACAACATGTTTCTTTACTACTTCTTTTACTTCAAATAACAAACTATGCATTGCTTACTTAGTCTTATATATACTCCTACCCCCACTATTTTTGCAAAACCAAGTAATAGGAGGGGGTTTATATCTATTCTTCTCTATCTAGGTTATATTTCATTGCTGTCACATCTACTATAATTTTCTGCTCTTCAACTTTATTGCGAATAAAAATTGTCCAAGGAAATAGTTCATTAATATTGTTAATTGTTACTTTTATACTATACAAAATTTCAAAATGTTCTACTAATGAAACAAAAACTATAACTCCTAGCTCATTGTTTGCCATAATTTTTTCTTCAATTTTCATCCGTAAGTTTGTTATCAAACTCCATATATTAATATCATTGGCTATAAAACCATCAATTCTGGTAAGCATCTTCATGCCGCAAGGTGTAGGTACAGACTAGAAACTTGGAGGTTCATAGCCCGCCTTTTTATTAATTTTAAAAATGGGAAGGGGGAAGGAATAAGGATTGGGAAGGGATAGGGTGTATGGTGGGGGAAAGGTAATTTTTGTTATTACACTACTTGTGCAAGAAAATAGCCACCAGTGTCCACACCTTGTTCATAGCACTCCATCATAGATTGTGCCCACTGCAACATGCGGTCTCTGTCATTTGGTGTGACAAGTAAAGAATGACTATCACCATACAATATAAAAGAGTCAATTCGTATATAACATCCTAAATTTAACCATTTATTAGCTTCAACCATAAACTTTTCTATTGTATCAAATGGAAATTGTGGATCAATTGCTATAACTTTACGTTCTTCACTAAGTTCAACACTATAATCATCATCGTCTTCACTCTCACTCTCACTACCATTATTTAAAATGTCTTCAGGTTGTACAAAAACATCTGAAATTTCGGAACAATTAAAATGGTAATTCACATTAGGAGGCATTTTTTCAAACAAATAATATTTTAAAAGGTGGAGAAAAAAATACAAGAGATGTACTTCACGGCACAAAGTGCGAGTACAGACTAGAAACCTGAAGGTTCATAGCCCCACTTTTATAAATTTTAAATATGGGGAGGGGGAAGGAATAAGGATTGGGAAGGGATAGGGTGGAGGTGGGGGAAGGGTAATGTGGTTATTAAGCCACTCTTGCAACAAAGTACCCAACACCAATGTTCAGTTCGTATGATCTCATCACATCGTCCTGCCAAGTAAGAATTTGTTCTCGATCATTTGGAGTTAGAAGGAAGAAGTTACTGTTATTGTAGACAATAGGTGAACCAATTATAATGTTGAATCCTAAATTTAGCCATCTATGTGCTTCAAAAATAAATCTTTCAACTACATCAAAAGGAAATTGTGTTTCTATAAAATATACTTTGAATTGTTCATTAATTTCAATTTCATCTTCACTGTCATCTTCACTTTCATCTTCACTGCTATTATCCATGTCTTCTATCACATCTTCTTCATGTTCTTGGAAAGCATCTTCTTCATGATGTTGGAAACCATCTTCAGGTGGTTGAAAAACATCTGCATTTTCTGAAGGATTAAAATTTTCATTAAAGTAAGGAAGCATTTTAAAAATAAAGATATTAAGACTGGCAGGAACAAAGCAACAAGAGCGGCGAAGCAACAAGAGTGGTGGAAGAAACCAGAATGAAACACTAGCCATAGCCGGCGCGTCTTTTATAACGGTATGCAAATGAGAGGGGTTAGCAGCCGGCCATGACCGGTCATTGGCCCGGGAGGTGGGGGAAGGAGTGGGGGAAGGAGTGGGGGGGGGGCTCCATTTTTTCGGGGGGGGGCTCCATTTTTTCGGGGGGGGGCTCCATTTTTTCGGGGGGGGGGGTCATTGACCTTTCAGGTCCGGTCATTGACCCTAAGGAGTGGGGATGGACACAGAACCCTCCTTTGCTTACTACTACACGGATCAAACTAGCCATGTACCAGAACTTATTTCTGCTAAGTCGCATGTAAGCTAAATAGCTTACATCCCTAAATTTAAGTCTTAGGTGGCCCTGAAAAGGGCCGTTTGGCTGGGTTTGGTGGACTGCTATGGAGCTTAAGGCATAAAAAAATAAGGGACTTCAATGTTGTTTTCCAAATGGATTTCAGCAGGATCGGCTTGTATAAACTTGTACAAATTAAGTGCACAAATATCGCATTTTTCTTCTTCTGGGATGATAAACTTGTATGACAAGTAAGATTTGTATTCATAAACTCCACCATCTATTATAAAATCCAATATTCCATTTCCTATTGCAGCCGAACCGCATTCTGGACACATATTTGTTCCATCCATAAATTTATACTGAAGGTAATGAAAAACTCCAAAATTTTCCCTATAAAAAGAATACACTTCTTGACGTAGTGTTAGTGGAAGGTTTGCATCTTGAAATGCAAGTTCCACCAACACTATATTTGAAACTATCTGTCGCAAACATAATTCTAATAGAGTAGGCATGTTGCGGCAGTGGCCTCACGGATTCGAATGAAGACTCTGGAGTAGCTAGTATAACGGTTAAATGAAAGTAGACAACCGGTCATGACCGGCCATTCACCCAGAGGAGTGGTAGGGGAAGGACTGGTAGGGGAAGGAGTAGTGGGGGAAGGTGGGGGGGGGCTCCATTTTTTCGGGGGGGGGGCTCCATTTTTTTGGGGGGGGGGGGGTCATTGACCTTTCAGGTCCGGTCATTGACCCGAAGGAATGCAGACAAACACAGAACCATCCTTTACTCACTACTCACATGAAAGTAGGTCACGAGACTTAGAGTGTTAAAAAATAATGGGGGAGAAACACAACGCTATAACGCGTTGTGTTTCTCCCCCATTATTTTTTTTAGCAACAATTTGGAAAAAACTAAGTGAATTTACTGTTTACGCCCCCACCTTGTAATACGATCCTTTTTATCCCTGAGGAGAAAGTCTTGAGAATCTAAAGTGTTAAATCTCTTCTCTTTACACAAATTCTCACAAACTCTAATTTTATATTTTAAGCCGTTACATTTTGCCAAAATGTGTTGGTGGTCAACAACACTTAGAAAAAAATATTTCAAACCTTTCTTAAGCCTCTCTCCTCTGACGGATATTATTTTAGGATTGTCTTCAACGGTGGGGGTTTCTGTCAGTTGTGGTTCAGAAATATGTTTCACGATATGTACACGGCAAAAACTTTCATTTTTAACACATTTCCTCCCACAAGCTGATCCTTTCTTAATTCCCTTAATAAGCATTTCAGGGCAAGTAGTGGGACGGCTAAATGCCCTACGACGCTCTTCTTGTAATGATCGAAATTGCCCTGAAGGAGCAGGTTTAGGGGCAGGTTTAGGGGCAGGTTTAGGAGCTGGTTTAGAGGAATTAGTTTTGTGATAGGTATGGTCTTCAACTGTAGCAAGTGGTGGGGTAGGAGGCAATGGTGATAGTGGGATAATGGGTGTACTAAGGTGATGAACAATAGTTTCAATGGAAGGGGTATTAAGACGGGGAACTGGCTTCTGCGGTGGCGGCATCATAGTTGATGGTGGTGCGGAGTTGTTTGAAGGCGAAGGTGAAGGTGGTGAAAAAATACTGCGAAGTCTAGAAGTGTTGGTTGGCGGAAGAATAGCTCCAGAAGTTGAAGGTTCAGATGAAAGCTTCTTCTTATACCAATCCGGACAGTTTTTCAAGCGAAGAGTTTTGTTTGATGCAGTAACAGCCGTAGAAGTCGAAGTCGAAGTTGAAGTAAAAGTTGAAGTGGTAGAAGTAGTAGAAGTAGTAGAAGTAGTAGTAGGCACAGAAGACATCGTTATAACTCCAAGTTCACAGCCTAACGTCTGGAATCGGAATGAAACACTAGCCCCGGCCAACGCGTCTTTTATAACGGTATGCAAATGAGAGGGGTTAGCAGCCGGCCATGACCGGTCATTGGCCCGGGAGGTGGGGGAAGGACTGGTGGGGGAAGGAGTGGTGGGGGAAGGGAGGGGGGGGGGCTCCATTTTTTCGGGGGGGGGGCTCCATTTTTTCGGGGGGGGGGTCCTTGACCCTTCCAAAAGTGGGTCAAGGTCATTCAAGATTTATAATGATCCAAGGTGATGGGAACAGTAATACTGTTCCCACCACCCTGTTTGCCTAACGGTTCCCACTCCCAACCCACTAGTTACGTTCTGCAAGGGACATCGACGCAATTTTGTTTGGACCGTCCGGGTCTACCGTAACGGTCCGGTCCGGGTCTACCGTAACCGTGAATTCCAAGGGAAACTGGAACACCTAATGCAGAAACGCAACTCTAACCCCACCCAAACTAATCCCACCCATCATATTCCTAAACAAAATGCAAAAAAAAAGTCCGGCTTGCGGATGTCCCACCCATTTTAAATGAAGTTCAACTGAACTTCTGAATTTACAGTTAATCTACCCCCTAACATCTAGCTGTAAGGCAAAACAAATGCACAAAACAAACATAAATTATTAGTACCAACACATCATTATTAAAAACCAAATAATTCAACACAACCAAATACCATCATTATTCTTAAAATTAATACACCTTAATGCTAAATACCATCATTATTCTTAAAAATTAATACACCTTAATGCTAAACCCAACTTATAACTAACATCGCAATGCGCAAATTATTTCTTAAATTAAATACACCTTACAACTAAACACACACACACATACCACATTGCATTAAAAAACGCAACATAGTAGAAGAAGTTCAAATATATATAGGCCTACTATATATTTGAAACTTCTTGCTGAGTCGCCAACAACCTTTCGCTATGAAAGTTTGTTGGCAACTGAAGCAAAGGTATAGCTCCTATCGCTCCTCGGGTTTTCAAGGAGTGGGGGAAGTTGTTTCACTCCAGTACAGTGTTCAATCCAGTCCAGTTCACAGCAGTATAAAAGAAAGGTAAAGAAGTAGGGAGCGGCGCATGCGCAACAACACAAAACCAAGGTTTGAGGTTAGAATTATCCATGTGCAGTAGCGCTAAAGTGAGTAATACAGGACTAGGCGCATGCGCATAGCATAGACTCATTCCGATCCGGAGAACTCGTTGCATGCGCAGCAGGTTTGAGGTTAGAATTATCCATGGCAGCTGCCATATTTAGTCTGGTTTCACCACATAAAGTCAACAACCGGTGGTGACCGGCCATTGACCTAGAGGAGTGGGGGAAGGAGTGGGGGAAAGAGTAGGGGAAGGGGGGGGGGTCCATTTTTTCGGGGGGGGGGGCTCCATTTTTTCGGGGGGGGGGGGAGGTCATTAACCTTTCCGGTCGGTCATTGACCCCAAGGAGTAGGGATAGACACAGAACCCTACTTCTCTTACTACTCAAGTGAAAGTCGGTCAACCAGTCATTTGCTTGCCATCTGCCGCCATCTGGCTGGAGTTATTGCCTCTATAAAGGTGGGTAGTTTATCTCGCTACAAACATTCATTGCCTCGCATCCGCTCGGTCATCATCTCTCGTTAGTTTTATGTTATGACTACTTCACTTACTAGGTTTGAGGTTAGAATTATCCATGAAATAGCCTTTGTAAATTCTAACCTATAAAATTACTACTCTGGCTTTCTGTTTCAATTTCTTTTACACTTCATTTTATATCTCAGTCTTCTTTTAACTTCTGAACTTAACACATCGATTATAATGACTGCACAATGTTTAAAATTAAAGCTTTTGCGAACACAACACATATTACGAAGTACTTCTAAACCTTCAATTTCAAAGTATAAAACTAATTTAAATAGAGTTAGGAAGAAGTACAGTTTTAACCCATTATACTGTTCAACAACTTCTCAGGTTAATGTTGATGATAGTGTTATTTACGACATTTTACGTTCTATGTTACACTTAAATAACTTAGAACTTGTTACACCTATCGACTGTGTTCAACAAGTTTTTTTATTTTACCCCCACCATTCCCTATATAAGGGCCCCGACAATAATTCCTACTTCATTATCTTCTATGCTCTTCAGCTAACAACATCTCCACTCTAATTTACACTACAATAATAATGGAAACCAACCAAGAAAATGTTCAAGTTCATGAAATATCATCAACAACTCATCCAAGGGAAAATCCTTCTAGAAATTCAACTTCAACAACTCCTCAGAACCCTGTACAAGTTCCAGATGTATCTTCTACAACAATAAATGATGTAGAAGCTATTCTTCAATCCCTTGTCGGTTTCGACTGACCTGTATGATGATCACCGATAAACTGAACTCTTAGAGTTCAGTCTTTTTTAAAACCCCCTCCGTATGACCTTGAAGCAATTATCCCCTCTCCTTTATACACTAACTCCTACTTCACAAATTAACACCATCTCCTTACCCCTTCTCCACCCCTTCATTTGATTTAGCCTCTCCCCACCTAAAGCTATATGGCATAGCATATGGCGGCAGCGACTGATTTGGCAGCTGGCCGATGGCAGCTGGCCGGCAGCGGCTGGCAATTGGCACGACTTCCGTTTTGAAAGTAACCAAACCCCACTACTTATAGTCATTATAATTATTGAAATTTTACGAAAAACATTTTGTACCATGTCGCAGAGTTCTTTTGTATCCAATGCATATACTGAAATATAATTTTATAGTTTCATGGCTAATAAGCCATCAATATCCTTATTTAATAAAATATTACTAAATAACAAAATAAAGTTATAGTAATTTCATGCTTAAAACTGGTCACTACAACTTGGTAACCCAGTAAGTTGTTGTTTGAGATATGGTCGAACTATAGTCCGTTTTTTTAAGCCTGATCCTTCACGAGAATATTGGGGTGGGGGAGGGATTTAAACTGTAAACAAAACATTTAAACTCGTGACAAACATGTTCGAGTATCAGATTTCCTCAAATAACGTTTTTAAATAGGTTATAATGTCTTTCAGTAACTCCTAGTTAGCTGTTATATTTTTAAGCCAAACCTATTCCTTGTTGAAAAGTAACAGTTCTAAAATAAACTAATAAAAAACAACTGCTACCAATAATATTGTAAAACTGATACACAATATGTTGTGATGTAAAATTACCAGCTGGTATGCAACAGTGATATAAAACAAAAACAACAAAAAAAACAACAAAAAAAAAAACAAAGGGCTCCAGCCAATGGGATATTAGCAAGGATAAACAAACCCCCACCACCATCTCTCACTAGAAGGATCAGCTTTAAAAAAACGGACTATATACTTAGGGTTTTCGTAGTTTCCTTTATGCCAATCTGCCCCCGATTTTTTAAAATACTATTACAGAGCATTTTCCATTATTTTTTATTATTTTTTTAAACGATAAATAATGCTCTTACGCACATGTATGATCTATTAACGCAAAGTGGGACTATAACTAAATACAGTAGAACACAAACTAACAAATAACCTTTCAACTAACCTTTCACATTCTGACACTATAGCCTGGGATCGCTTATTGTATAACATCAGAAACCCGAGGATCATGTGATGCGAGACTCATCGACCAGGTCAACAATGGAACACACCCCCCCACCTCGCCATCGCCCTAGCCTAGCCGAAGCTGGGTGTTGAGCTTGAGCATGCATCTCCTCGAGTCCAATTCAATATCCCAACTGGCCGAAGCCAAGGGCTTGCACCGGATCCCGAGGTCCCCATTTTAGTTTTTACTTGAGTCATGGGTAGTTTTTGTTGTGTATGTTGCATGTCACATTTAAAATGAAAAACATATGGTATGTTTTAATTTTGTTGTCATTAATTCATTCAGAGAGTCAGTGGTTTAAGTTGTGACTAGAAGCACAGTTTTTCCTCCGGAATATTCTGCTATAAAACTTGACGATTGACACCTTTTTAGTGTTTTTGTTATTAGTTTTACTTGCGGATAGTTTCTTTTTCCCATTTCAATAGTTTTTACATCTTGTAGTTTTGACTATGTGAATATTTTTACATATTTGTGTTTCTAACCTAAAACTGTGTTTTTGTTTGCATTTGACATGTTACACAATTACGGGCCCTAGTGTTATGAATGAGATCATCCCTCCTAATATGACTGGGTATCACAGTCTAAGTGATCATAACTACGTTGGCAAGGAGTCTACTACCTCGTCTGAGATTATCAGCGACGTTAGCCGGCAAAATAATCTATCAACCGATTGGCAGATCGTCACCAAGCGCGGGTCTGCTGACCAGTTGTCTAGAAGAGTACAAAAGAGGGCAAAACATGACACGTCAATGTCTAGCGCGGTTACTCTTCAAAATAGTTTTTATATCTTAAGTCAAGTTGATGGCAATGATATGGAATTTGATACTACAACTTCACCGCCTTCAGAACCGAAGCCTCCGCCAATTTTTATACCTAATGTCGGAAATGTGCACGCAATGGTCCAAACTTTCAAAACTGTGGTTAAGCCTGATGACTTTGTATACAAATGCATCAACAACAACACAGTTAAGATTCTTCCAAAATCTTCCGATATTTATAGGAAACTCGTGCGGAAACTAAATGAAATTAATATCATTTTCCACGCCGTAGTTTTAAAACACATGCACTACTCGATTGACCAGAATGAACTTAAAGAAGCCCAGAGTCAAAGAGGTCATACCGTCGTAAGAAATATTACAAATGTACTACACTCTACCACAAATGAACCTCTCTATGTTTTTCATAGACTTAGAACCAAGCTCGAATAACAAGGATATCTACGACATCCAGTGCTTATTGCATGCCAAAATATCCTTTGAGCCTCCTCACAAGAAAGGAAATATTGTTCAATGTAAACCATATTTTGTCTTAGGTCTACTTTGATTTTGTTTGAAATCTGCTCTGTTTGTATATGGATAAGTGTTTTTACTTACAGTGTCGACATTGGAGTCTTCATTTTGCACTTGTTTTTTTTTTCCTTTTTTTTCTTTTTCTTTCTTTTTTTTCTAAGGCTTACCTTTAGGGTATTTCAATTCTTTTAAATCAACCTGCTGTCCTTCCTCCAGCCAATGAATGTTTGTTTACGCGGCTTCCACCGACTTACAAAAGGATATGGTCTTCTCTAGGGATATAATTATCTTCTCTTAAAAAGGGTTCTTTTGCATTTTTAGACCTAATTCCCAAAAATATCTGTGCCCTTAACAGTTTTTTCTCTTGGTCCTTAAAATCACATGGTTTTATCAGTCTTTTTAGATCAGCATAAATTTATCAAAAGGCACACCAGGTAGTTGTTTTCTTAAGAAGAAATTGAAAATATCCATAATTTCATTCTTTTGAGGAAGGCAATGTTCTTCCAAAACTTTGAGTATTGATAGGACTGTTTCAATGCTTTCATCTTCAAGTTGACAACGTCTTGTATAATTTCAATCCTTCAGTTCCCAGTGTAGGTTTTTCAATCTTGCAACTTGTACCTGCCTTTTTTTCTTGTCAGTCTCCGTTGCTGAAAAATAAATCAGATTTTCTTCCTTGAATATCTTGAAATTATCTGAAATATTCCGATTCAAATTGACTTAATGTTCTATGTCAACAATACGGGCATACGAAAGATCACTGTTAGATACGGCTATGGCTAGGATGTATTTAGCAAAATTTCATTGTTTTACCGATTCCGAATTGATAGCGAAAAGTTTTTATAAAGTAGCGGAATCTGCTAATTCGTAGTAAATCAGCTTATTATCCTAAATATATGATATACTCTTATTAAAAATATTAATTTGTTCAGTAAAAAGCTCAGTTATGAATCGAGCGTTTCAATAAGGGAACCCGAAATAAAGTAAATAGTTGAAATATAATCTGAATGAAATAGATTATTCATTACGAAGTATGATTATTAACAGCTATAGCCTAAGTGAAGAATTGATACCTGAGTAATATTAAAGGGGAGGGGGGAATGGATTGATTATACCTGCAAGGTACTTCTTCTGTATTTCTTCTTTTGTTTTTGAAGTTGTTTCCTTAAACCTCAATTGCAGCCTTGACTGCAGCTCGTCAGGTCAGAGTATGACACTTCATATTGTAATAGGTAGTGTAGCTGTCATACATTAATAGACGAAAGCAATAGGGTGTTTGGGTTTTGTACAAGGAAAAGGTAATAAACTAAACTAACTGTTTATTTACTGTTCCAGGGCATTGGAAAGAGAAACGCCATTTCACCAGGAGGAGACATGCCCGAGCTCTCACGTAGAAGACTTTGCAGATTCCTAGAAGACTTTGCAGATTCCTTGATCAAAGATATTTACATGACAGTGAAAAAAGCTGAAAGTACACTGGCTAACCCAGCAGACTACCCGGCACACTACAGTCCTCAGGAGGGAGAGGAGTTTGACTATATCGTGGTAGGATCAGGATCAGCGGGAGCTGTCGTAGCGAACAGACTCTCCGAGGAGCGTTCTTGGAAAGTCCTTCTCTTAGAGCAGGTGGCAACCCAACCAAGACTACGGAAGTGCCCGGAGAGTATCTCAAGCTGCAGAAGTCGTCCATGGACTGGCAATACCAAACTGACTCGGAGGAAGACAACTGTTTAGCGATGGTGAACAGAAGTTGCAACTGGCCGAGAGGAAGGTCCTTGGAGGGTCGAGCACAATCAATGCGATGCTTTATGTCCGCGGAACAAAGAGGACTACAACAGCTGGGCTCGAGTTGGGAACTACGGCTGGGACTACAAAAGTGTGCTTGAATATTTTAAAAAGTCAGAAAATATCGTAGCTGAAGAAGTTTTAAGAAGTAAAAACTTTAGAAAATACCATGGAGAAGGAGGATATCTGAATGTTTCCACAATTGCAAACTATGGAATCGAGAGTGTTGTTCAAGCGTTTTCTAGAGGAATGAAGGAACTTGGGTATAACACAATAAATGATTGTAACGGTAAATCTCAAATGGGGTTTGCCAAAATGCAAGGGACAATAGTTAATGGAAAAGATGTAGTACCGCAAAGGCGTTTTGAAACCATGCAAATTCCGGCAAAATTTAAGGGTTTCCAAACATTCTTTAGTTACTAAAATTTTAATTGACAAACAAACTAAAACAGCGTATGGAGTTAAGTTTACTGATTGTAAAGGTAAAGAGATCAATGTCATTGCAAAGAAGGAAGTGATTGTATGTGCTGGGGCTATAAATTCTCCACAACTTCTCATGCTTTCAGGGATCGGACCTAAGGAACACTTGGAGGAATTGAATATCGATGTTGTAGAAGATTTACCGGTAGGAGAGAACTTACAAGACCATATGATGATGTTCGGACTTTTATATTCGTTTAATTATTCGCGACCGGTAAAGCAGTTAACTAATTACATGTATGACTTCTTGACATCAACATCGAGCAAACTTTCGGGTTAGGCATGAGATCTTATACAGGATTTATAAACACAATTGATAACTCTTCCGAAATTCCAGATATAAAAATCTCTCATTTCGATTTTGACACAAACAATAAAATCGCATTGCCAAGTACGTTATCTAAATTTGGAATAACAGATGAAATCAGTAAAAAATATCTCGAAATAAACTCAAACAGATATATATTAATTATGATTCTGATATTATTAAAACCTTCAGTAGAGGGAAAATTTTACTGAAATCTGTAGATCCTAAAGACAAAGTGAAAATTATATCCGGCTATTTGACAGATGATCGAGATGTAGAGACATTATTAAGAGGAACAGAGTTTCTCTCAAAGCTAGCCACAACTAAGGGCTTGGGAACTCTAGACACCAAGTTCCATGAAATCGTAGCTCCTGCCTGCTCCAGGCACCCCATATCATCGAGGGAGTTCCGGATTTGTTCTCTGAGACATTTCGTCACGACTTGCTACCATCCGACATCCACTTGTAAGATGGGCGCTGTAGAAGACCCGACTAGCGTGTTGATCCTCAACTGCGGGTGAAAGGCATCCAACGCCTCAGAGTGGCCGACTCTTCCATCATGCCCGACATTGTCCGAGGAAACACGAACGCCCCGACCATCATGATCGGCGAGAAGGCCTCTGACCTCATTAAAAAAACTTGGACTAAATGCAAGTAGGCCTAAACTGCAATTTTATAACTTATCTGTAAATGGTTTGGCAAAAATAAATGTACTTGTATTTTTAAATATAAAAACTTTAATACGCAATTGTTTAGGAAACAAAACAAGATAAGCCAGTTAATACATTTTGGAAGAGAGCAAAATATAAAACTTACACTTCTCATATTTTATGTTGTATGATTCATAACTATACATTACTTTTTATCAAATTGTGAGATGGGGATATTATTTTATTTTTTTACTAAATAAATAGTTGTACCAATGCCAAAAACATTTCTTTTATTTTGCACGAAATCAGCCTGTTTTTTGTTTTCTCTAAAGTACCATAAACGTTTTTTTTCAGGTTTAGGACTATAAAATCAGCTAGAATAGTTTATAGGTCCTAGGGCTGTAAAATCAGTTGTTTTCTAAGCATATTAATATTCATTTATTAATTTTTGAGATGCAGAATTTTAAAATTCAAACGTTATATAGAGCATTGTTTTTAAATGACAGAATGTTAACCCGGCATATTACTTACTTTGTAAATATAATGTCGAAAATACATCTTTATAGTTAATTTTTTCAACGATTAAAAGTCTAATTCCGCAATATGATAAAAATAATTGTTCATAACTCAAATAACAACAATAATAACAAAATTTGTAGTTTTAAAGTTGCTCAGTTCAACAATAGCTTTAAAATAAAGTAGCTAATAATATAATTAGCATACCAACCGCTTAAGAGTTAGAGACAAAGACATTTTTCTGGGCCAGCGAAATGCTGGTCCGGTCATGTGTCCAAATCACTCAAAACCGGTGTCAAACGTTAGCTTATAATTAGTATATATTAGTATACAACGTTTCATAATTAGTATACCATCTGGGACCCACCAATAATTAAGAAACCAATATGGCGAAGGAATGTCGCTGGCCCGGTCATGTGTCCAAATCACTCAAAACCGGTGTCAAACGTTAGCTAATAATTAGTATATTTTAATATACCACATTTCATTATTAGTATACCATCTGGGACCCACCAATAATAATAAAAAAACAATATGGTGGAGGCATGTCGCTCGCCCGGTCCACATTTTTAATTTTTTAAATCGGTAAAGTACAATGTTGAAGTACAATGCATTACATATTTTTAATATTGTACATCTTGTCTTCCCTTTTAATACTCTTAAACTATCATAACATAAATAATTTTAGATAGCTTATTATTTTCATTTTTATTTCTTAGTTATTAAATGGAATAAAGCTAAAAATTTAATATTACTTTATTATTTAAGGAGTAAAACATTTATATTAGCATTGCAAAAAATATTCAGTTGATTTAATAATGACGGGATATTTTCGGCAAGTAATAACTGATTGGCGATGTAAGAGAAGTATTAAGTTATTAAAGGTGCCGTTAAAGTATGTGGCACATGGTATACTAATTATGGAATGTAGTAAACTAATATCTATTAATTATAGGCCTAAGCTAACGTTTGACACTGGTTTTGAGTGATTTGGACATATGACCGGGCCAGCGACATGCCTCCGCCATATTGATTTTTTTTATTATTGGCGGGTCCCAGATTGTATACTAATTATGAAATGTAGTTATACTATTTATAAGCCAACATATGACACCGGTTTTAAGTGATTTGGACACATGACCGGGCTAGCATGTCGCTGGTCCGGAAAAATGTCTTTTAGTCTGGTTGCAGTTTAAAAAACCCGGAAATGAGGTCCACACGATATTTTATAGTGGGTTTTGTTTCTTCAATACCTACATAATAAAAATCTGAAGGGTGCCACTTTGTCATCCTTGAGCAAATTTAAATATCCAAGATGGCGGCCAAGATGGCTTAAAACCCATATAATTAATGGCTATAAAGTTTGTAAAAAGTCCAGAACGGCTTATTTTTTTTTCAAACGGAATTGGTTTGAGAAATCAAAATTTGCACATTCACTCCTATGTAAAAAAACTACTTTCCGAGATGTTTACTGACTCTTGGCCCCTGGTGGGGGACGGCCCACAAGGAGTCGGTACAAAATCTTAAATGTAAGCATAGGTCGATATGCACATCATTTTAAAGGGCTCTTCAAGTAAAGTTCAATGCTGCAAACCGCACTTCAAATGGTCCATTCGTTACAAAATGGCGGCTGATTCAAAAATCTGATAGAATTACAAAGTTTTCGCCTAAATATAGTCTAAAAACTGTTAACAGCCTATGTCTGGATAAGCAAAACTCCGGGATTGAATGTCAGACGTAAACGCCTATTTTTAGGGTGCCGAAGAGGATGTTAGCTCCAATGGGGGACGGCCCACGAGGAGTCGGTACAAAATCTTAAGTGTAAGCATGGGTCACTATGTACATTATTTTAAAGGTCTATTCAAATAAAATTCAATGTCGCAAACCGCATTTCAAAGGATTATAGGTTAAAAAATGGCGGGTGATTTAAATTTTCAACAAAAATACATAGGCTTAGGTTTGATACGAATTTGATTTATTAAAACTTGTATTCCACCCCCCCCCCCCCCCCCCAAAAAAAGACCTAAGCCTATGAACTTTTGTTGAAAACTTGAATCAACCACCACTTTGTAATGAATGTACCTTTTGAAGTGCGGTTTGCTGCAAACCGCACTTCAAAAGGTATATTGACATAAACAGTGGTACATAAAAGGTACATAGGTACATAAACAGTGTGTTAAAGTACCTAAGCAAAAATTTAACAATGATTTTATCTTGAGATCCAAAAATAAGGTAAGAGCTGTATGGGAAGTTGTCGCTAAGGAAAGTGGTAATAGGGACAGGAAAGTTGAGGTGGAAAAGATTATTGATAATAATAGTGTAATTTCAAACAAAAAAGACATAGCCATGACCTTGAACAAACATTTTTGTGAAATTACAAGTAAGTTAAATCTTAAGCCAAATGTATACCTAAAGCATTAGAATTAATGACAAATCATATCAGTGGTCCCAAATTGTTAGTATGTTTTAGACTGACAACGGAGAGAGAGGTATCTCAGATGATCTGATCTCTTGAACCTAAAGAATCTGCTGGCTGGGATGATATTTCCCTTTTCTTGCTCAAAAGATGCTCCCACTTATTGTTAAGCCACTTACTTTTATTATCAATCGCTCCTTTCAACAGGGCGAATGCCCAGATTTACTTAAGTTCTCGGTGGTCAGAGCGATCCCAAAGAAGAGTAATTTGCACACTCTAGACAATCTGAGGCCTATCTCTTTGTTGTCCGTCTCTTCCAAGGTTATTGAAAAGATTGTACATTCTAGACTCTGTGAATTTTTTAAAGACAACAATGTATTATCATTTTCTCAGTTTGGGGTTTCGTAGAGGCAAGAGCACTGAACATGCAATTTATGAGTTTGTCAGTGGGGTCGCTGCTGCTGTGGATGGGTCTCAGTTCACTGTCGGTGCCTTTTGTGACCTTTCTAAGGCTTTCGACACAGTAAGCATTGAGATCCTTTTCGAAAAATTAAAATTTTATGGTGTGACTGGCACCTCTCTCTGATGGTTGAAGTCCTTCCTGGAAGGAAGGCTGCAGAGAGTAGAGTTGGATGCGGGTGCTCAGAGTGACTATCGCAGAGTAACTTATGGAGTTCCCCAGGGCTCCATCTTGGGGCCTCTTCTGTTCCTTGTTTACTGCAATGACCTTCCTGATATTTCAACTAATTTTCGGATTTTGATGTACGCTGATGACACTTCTCTTGTCAAACAAAAATAAAATTAACCTTTCTCAATCACTTTCTGAGGTCCTGGACAATATCAATTCATGGTGCATAGCAAATGGTCTAAAACTTAATCCTTCAAAAACTGAGCTTATAAATTTTTACACCAACCATAGAAATTCATCTCAGTCTGACTCACACTTACCCCCTTATTTAATTGTGTTCATTCAACAAAATTTTTAGGCCTGAATATCGATTCAACTTTTCTTGGCGACAGCATGTGAACACACTTCTTCCTAGACTCAGTAAAGCATTCTATTCTTTGCTATCCTTGTCCCAGTCTGTCATTCAAAATGTTCTGAGGCAAGTGTATTTTGCGTATTTCCACTCACTAATCTCATATGGTCTAATTTTTTGGGGCAACTCCTCTGAATCAATCAGAGTCTTCAAAATGCAAAAAGGGCCATTAGATTGTTGTCCGGTATTAGTCCGAGAGAATCCTGCAAAATACATTTCAAACGGCTTAAAATTCTTCCACTTCCTTCATTATTCATACTCCAGTGTCTTATGTTTGTTAAATCTAATCCGGAAAGTTTTTTGAAATAATCATCTTCATCAATACTCAACCAGAAATTCCAACATTTTGCAATACCCAATTCATAGAACGACTTTTCTAGAAAAATCACCTTCGTACTCTTGTTTAAAGATCTTCAACAGTTTCCCCAAAGTATTAAACAGGAACCTTCAATTAAAAAATTCAAAAAAGCTGGCTATAGATTATCTTTTTCAGAACTACTGTACTTCTATAGTCTCTCTGAGTACCTGACACACGGCACAGGCGGGGCTTGACAGGATCATATGCTTCCAAATAATGTCATGAGAGTCTTTCCCAGTTGGTGGCATTTGTTTTCTTTTAATGTAAATAATTTTTGTCTTTGTTTTAACACACATGAGTAGTAAGGAGACCCCACTCCGAGGCCATGAGGGGTGTGAGGGGTGTGAATTTCCTAACAGTCCTGTAGACCTATTTTTAACCGGTTTTCTATGATTTTTAGCACATTTTAGCGATGATTTAACCTACATTTTAGCAATTTTACAGCACTTTTTCAGGATTCCGAGGCATAAAAAATTTATAGAGCAGGGTGACTACCTCGTACTTCCGATTTTTGACCCTCCGAGAACTTCATTTTTGACTGGTTTTGGGCCAGTTGTTATCTGATTATAGGCTAATTTCAGCCATTTTCCAGCATTTTGATCAGGTTTTACCAATGGTAAATTTAAGAAGTACGAGGGAAGTACGAGGAAGTACGAGTGAAGTACGAGGGAAGTACGAGGGAAATACGAGGGAAGTACGAGGGAAGTACGGGGGAAATACAAGGGAAGTACGAGGGAAGTACGAGGGAAGTACGAGGAAGTACGAGGGAAGTACGAGGGAAGTACGAGGGAAGTACGAGGGAAGTACGAGGGAAGTACGAGGGAAATACAAGGGAAGTACGAGGGAAGTACGAGGGAAGTACGAGGAAGTACGAGGCACCCTCTTAACCGACCCCTGTAAACCTCATTTTGAATGGTTTGAGCCAGTTTGTATCTGATTTCGGGCTAATTTCTTGATAGAGAAGGGTGGCTGTGCGAATTTCCTAACAGTCCTACGTAAGGACTAGTCCCGTGTAAGGACTATTGTATTTAGATAGTCCCGCGTGAGGAGTAGTCCCGCGTGCTATTGTATTTTAATGGTCCCGCATGAGGACTAGTCCTGTGCACGGACTATCGACTTCATTTTTAACTGGTTTTGGGCCAGTTGTTATCTGATTATAGCTAATTTCAGCCATTTTCCAGCATTTTGATCAGGTTTTGCCAATGGTAAATTTAAGAAGTACGAGGGAAGTACGAGGCGCCCTCTTAACCGACCCTTGTAAACCTCATTTTTTAAATGGTTTGGCCAGTTTGTATCTGATTTCGGGCTAATTTCTTGATAGAGAAGGGTGACTGTTGTGAATTTCCTAACAGTCCTACGTAAGGACTAGTCCCGTGTAAGGACTATTGTATTAAGATAGTCCCTCGCAAGGACTAGTCCCGCATGCTATTGTATTTAAATGGTCCTACACAAGGACTAGTCCGTTTGCTATCGTATTTAGATGGCCCTGCGTGGGGACTAGTCCAGCGTGCTATTGTATTTAGATGGTCCTGCATGAGGACTAGTCCTGTGCAATGACTGTTGAATTTAAATAGTCCGGCGTGGGGACTATTATTTAAGTAGTCCGGCATAGGGGCTATTGCATTAAATGGCGTGGGGGACTATTGTATTTTAATGGTCCGGGGACTATTGTATTCAAATGGTCCTGAAAATCCCTAAAACCTAGCAGCTAAGGCTATGACCCGTGAATAGAACTATTAGCCACCAGCTTAGACCAAATGAGTTGTACCTAAGATCTAAACCTAAGGTCTTACACCTGAGTCCAAAGCTCTAAAACCTAGCAGCTAAGGCTTTGACCTGTGAATAGGACCAATTAGCCACCAGCTTATGTGTTGGACTAAGATCTAAACCTAAGACCTTACACATGATTCCAAAGCCCACAAACCTAGCAGCTAACGCTTTGGCCTATAAAAGAGATCTATTATTTATTATCTTATGCCGAATGTGTTGGCACTAAGATGTAAACCTAAGCCCTTGCACCTGAGTCCAATGCCCTAAAACCTAGCAGCTAAGGCTCTAACCTGTGAATGAGACCTATTAGGCAACAGCCTAGACCTAATGTGTTGGGACTAAGATGTAAACCTAAGCCCTTGCACCTGAGTCCAAAGCCCTAAAAACCTAGCAGCTAAGGATTTGACATGTGAATAGGGCCTATTAGGCAACAGCATTGACCTAATGTGTTGGGACTGAGATGTAAACCTAAGCCCTTGCACCTGAGTCAATGCCCTAAAACCTAGCAGCTAAGGCTTTGACCTGTGAATAAGGCCTATTAGCCAACAGCCTAGACCTAATGTGTTGGGACCTAAGGCCTTGCACCTGAGTCCAAAGCCCTAAAACCTAGCAGCTAAGGATTTGACATGTGAATAGGGCCTATTAGGCAACAGCATTGACCTAATGTGTTGGACTGAGATGTAAACCTAAGCCCTTGCACCTGAGTCCAATGCCCTAAAACCTAGCAGCTAAGGCTCTAACCTGTGAATGAGACCTATTAGGCAACAGCCTAGACCTAATGTGTTGGGACTAAGATGTAAACCTAAGCCCTTGCACCTGAGTCCAAAGCCCTAAAACCTAGCAGCTAAGGATTTGACATGTGAATAGGGCCTATTAGGCAACAGCATTGACCTAATGTGTTGGACTGAGATGTAAACCTAAGCCCTTGCACCTGAGTCAATGCCCTAAAACCTAGCAGCTATGGCTTTGACCTGTGAATAAGGCCTATTAGCCAACAGCGTATACCTAATGTGTTGGGGCCTAAGGCCTTGCACCTGAGTCCAAAGCCCTAAAACCTAGCAGCTAAGGCTTTGACCTGTGAATATCGCCTATTATCCACCAGCTTAGACGTAATGTGTTGGACCTAAGTTCTATACCTAAGCCTTTGCACCTGAGTCCAAAGCCCTAAAAGCTAGCAGCTAAGGCTTTGACCTGTGAATAGGGCCTATTATCCACCAGCTTAGACGTAATGTGTTGGACCTAGGTTCTATACCTAAGCCTTTGCACATGAGTCCAAAGCCCCTAAAACCTAGCAGCTAAGGATTTGACCTGTGAATAGGGCCTATTAGCCACCAGCTTACACCTAATGTGTTGCACCTAAGATCTAAACCTAAGCCTTACACGTAAGTGCAAAGCCCCAAAACCTAGCAGCTAAGGCTATGGCCTGTGAATAGGGCCTATTAGCCACCGGCTTACACCTAATGTATTGCACCTAAGATCTAAACCTAAGGCCTTACACGTAAGTGCAAAGCCCCAAAACCTGGCAGCCAAGGCTATGGCCTGTGAATAGGGCCTATTAGCCACCAGCTTAGACCTAATGTGTTGGACCAAAGATCCAAACCTAAGCGTGACACCTTCGTACAAAGCCATTAAACCTAGCAGCTAAGACTTTTACCTGTGAATACTGCCTATTACCCAAAAGCTTACACCTAATGTGTTGCACCTAAGATCTAAACCTAAGGCTTTACACCTGGTTCCTAGGACCAAATACCTTAGACTAGAGTAAATCCTTAGCCCAAAGATCTAATTCCATAGACCGAGGCTTATACTTGGGCCCGAAAACCTATCAGCTATGACCTGTGAATAGGACCTATTAGCCATTAGCTTAGACCTAATGTGTTGGACTTAAGATGTAAGCCTAACGCCTTACACCTGGTTCCTAAGACCAAAAACCTTAGACTACACAATTCCAAGACCTATGATCTAATTCCTTAGACACGAGGCCCTTAGACTTAAGACCTAAGTTCTAGCAGCTGAAGTGACCCTACGAGCCATTAGACTAGAACTAATAAATTTAACCTAAGATATAAACTTAGGCCTTACTTTGCACCTGAGTCCAAAGTCCAAACACCCTAGACCAGACTAATTCCTTAAACCTAAGATCTAATTCCTAAGACCCAAGGCCCTTAGACTTAAGAACTAAAGACCTACAAGGGGGCCGCAATTCACAGCCCCCCCCCATGAATTGAGCCAACATTAGGCAACGAGGTCTTTTTTCTTTGATTATGAAATCATGACCAGAAATGGTTATCAGATTCAAATTGGAGTATTTGAAGACCAACCTCCATCCATCTTACTCAAGACCTAAGGTCCTAACGCATGGACTTGACCGAAGACCTAAGGCTATACACCGTAGTCTAGGCTTTAAGGTTCTTAGACCCACGTCCGAGGCCATAGAGTTAAGACCTGAACACTTACAAGGGGTCGCGTTTCACGACCCCCCCCCCTGAAAAGACACTGTGGTCTAAACCTAATACCTAATACACTGTGGTCTAGGCTTTTAGGTTCTTAGACCAAAGACCTACTACACCATGGTCTAGACCCAAGATCTAAGGCCTGTGGTCTAGGCCTTTAGGTTCTTAGCCCCCAGATCTAAGGCCTGTGGTCTAGGCATTTAAGTTCTTAGCCTCTAGATCTAAGGCCCGTGGTCTAGGCCTTTAGGTTCTTAGATCCAAGACCGAAGACCCTACATCATGGTCTAGACCCTAAACCTAAGGCCTGTGATCTAGGTCTCTAAGTTCTTCTCAAGACCTAAGGCCCTACACCATGGTCTAAAACCAAGACGTAAGGTCCGTTGTGTAGGCTTTTAGGTTTCTTATACCCAAGTCCTAAGGCCCTACACCAGGGTCTAGAACCAAGATCTAAGGTCCGTGGTCTAGGCTTTTAGGTTTCTTATACCCAAGACCTAAGGCCCTACACCATGGTCCTAGGACCAAGGTCCGTGGTCTAGGCTTTTAAGTTCTTGTACCCAAGTCCGAAGGCCTACACCATAGGCTAGAACCAAGACCTAAGATCCGTTGATTAGTCCTTTAGGTTCTTACACCCAAGTCCTAGGGCCCGTGGACTAGGCCTTTAGGTTCATAGACTCAAGACCTAAGACCATGCACCATGTTCTAATACTCGTTTGAAAGGCGGCCGGACCAAAGACCTCAGGCCCTTCACCATGGCTTATATCCCCAAGACCTAAGGCTATACACCTTGATCCTAATGCTATACACCGTGGTCTAAGATCCTAGACACAATTTCTAATTCCATCATAATCTAGATCCTTAAACTCTAAGGCCCTCCACCATGGACTAGTATTCATCTTAAACCATGTGCAGTTGTGATTGTTTCGTCTCTAGCTAGAGAAAACTCGGCCTTTAAGTTCTTAGCCCTAAGACCTAAAGCCATACACCGTGGTCTAGGCTTTTAAGTTCTTAGACCCAAGACCTAATGCCTTGCACCGTTTTCTAAACTTTTTAGTACTTAGACCCAAGACTTTGGGCCATACACCACGGTCTAGGCTTTTAAGCTCTTAGACCCAAGACCTAAGGCCATACACCCTGGTCTAGGCTTTTAGGTTCTTATACCCAAGACCAAAGGCCCTACACCCTGGTCTAGGCTTTTAAGTACTTAGACCCAAGACCTAAGGCCATAAAGTAAAGACCTGAAAACTTACAAGGGAGTCGCGATTCACGACCCCTGAACAGACACTGTGGACCCAAGACCTAAGGCCTTACACCGTGGTCTAGACTTTTAAGTACTTAGACCCAAGACTTAGGGCTATACACCGTGGTCTAGACTTTTAAGTACTTAGACACCAAGACCTAAGGCCATACACCCTGGTCTAGGCTTTTAAGTATTTAGACCCAAGGCCTAAGGCCCTACACCGTGGTCTAGGCTTTTAAGCTCTTATACCCAAGACCTAAGGCCATAAACCCTGGTCTATGCTTTTAAGCTCTTAGACTCAAGACCCAAGGGCATACACACTGGTCTAGGCTTTTAAGTACTTAGGCCAAGACCTAAAGTCATAAACCGTGGGCTAGGCTTTTAAGCACTTAAACTCAATGCCTAAGGCGGTCCGTATGGGCTAGACTTAAGACCTAAGGCCATACACCCTGGTCTAGGCTTCTCAGCACTTAGACCCAAGACCTAAGGCCATAAACCGTTTTCTAGGCTTTTAAGCTCTCAGACTCAAGACCTAAGGCCATACACCGTGGTCTAGGCTTTTAAGTACTTATACCCAAGACCTAAGGCCATACACCATAGTCTAGGCTTTTAGGTTCTTAGACCCAAGACCTAAGGCCCTACACCGTGGGCTAGGCTTTAAGAACAGGGTCTAAGAACATAGAGGCCGACTTTCCTCTAGCTATAGATGAAACAACCACAACTGCACATGGCTTATGCGAGTACTAGACCGTGGTATAAGACCTTTGGTCTTAGGGTCTAAGAACTTAGATGCCGACTTACCTCTAGCCATAGATGAAACAACCACAACTGCAAACGGTTTATGCCGATTACTAGACCATAGTGTATGGCCTTTGGTCTTAGGGTCTAGATCATGGTGAAGGACCATAGGTCTTGGGTCTAGACCTAGGTGTAGGGCCTTAAGTATTGGGTCTAGACCACGGTGTCTGTTCGGGGATCGTGAATTGCGATTAACTTGTAGGTTTTCAAGTCTTAACCCTATGGTTTTAGGTCTTGGGTCTAAGAGCTTTAAAGCCTAGCCCACGGTGTAGGGCCTTAGGTCTTGGGTCTAAGAACCTAAAAGCCTAGACTATGGTGTATGGCCTTAGGTCTTGGGTATAAGTACTTAAAAGCCTAGACCACGGTGTATGGCCTTAGGTCTTGAGTCTGAGAGCTTAAAAGCCTAGAAAACGGTTTATGGCCTTAGGTCTTGGGTCTAAGTGCTGAGAAGCCTAGACCAGGGTGTATGGCCTTAGGTCTTAAGTCTAGCCCATACGGACCGCCTTAGGCATTGAGTTTAAGTGCTTAAAAGCCTAGCCCACGGTTTATGACTTTAGGTCTTGGCCTAAGTACTTAAAAGCCTAGACCAGTGTGTATGCCCTTGGGTCTTGAGTCTAAGAGCTTAAAAGCATAGACCAGGGTTTATGGCCTTAGGTCTTGGGTATAAGAGCTTAAAAGCCTAGACCACGGTGTAGGGCCTTAGGCCTTGGGTCTAAATACTTAAAAGCCTAGACCAGGGTGTATGGCCTTAGGTCTTGGTGTCTAAGTACTTAAAAGTCTAGACCACGGTGTATAGCCCTAAGTCTTGGGTCTAAGTACTTAAAAGTCTAGACCACGGTGTAAGGCCTTAGGTCTTGGGTCCACAGTGTCTGTTCAGGGGTCGTGAATCGCGACTCCCTTGTAAGTTTTCAGGTCTTTACTTTATGCCTTAGGTCTTGGGTCTAAGTACTTAAAAGCCTAGACCAGGGTGTAGGGCCTTTGGTCTTGGGTATAAGAACCTAAAAGCCTAGACCAGGGTGTATGGCCTTAGGTCTTGGGTCTAAGAGCTTAAAAGCCTAGACCGTGGTGTATGGCCCAAAGTCTTGGGTCTAAGTACTAAAAAGTTTAGAAAACGGTGCAAGGCATTAGGTCTTGGGTCTAAGAACTTAAAAGCCTAGACCACGGTGTATGGCTTTAGGTCTTAGGGCTAAGAACTTAAAGGCCGAGTTTTCTCTAGCTAGAGACGAAACAATCACAACTGCACATGGTTTAAGATGAATACTAGTCCATGGTGGAGGGCCTTAGAGTTTAAGGATCTAGATTATGATGGAATTAGAAATTGTGTCTAGGATCTTAGACCACGGTGTATAGCATTAGGATCAAGGTGTATAGCCTTAGGTCTTGGGGATATAAGCCATGGTGAAGGGCCTGAGGTCTTTGGTCCGGCCGCCTTTCAAACGAGTATTAGAACATGGTGCATGGTCTTAGGTCTTGAGTCTATGAACCTAAAGGCCTAGTCCACGGGCCCTAGGACTTGGGTGTAAGAACCTAAAGGACTAATCAACGGATCTTAGGTCTTGGTTCTAGCCTATGGTGTAGGGCCTTCGGACTTGGGTATAAGAACTTAAAAGCCTAGACCACGGACCTTGGTCCTACACCATGGTGTAGGGCCTTAGGTCTTGGGTATAAGAAACCTAAAAGCCTACACAACGGACCTTACGTCTTGGTTTTAGACCATGGTGTAGGGCCTTAGGTCTTGAGAAGAACTTAGAGACCTAGATCACAGGCCTTAGGTTTAGGGTCTAGACCATGATGTAGGGTCTTCGGTCTTGGATCTAAGAACCTAAAGGCCTAGACCACGGGCCTTAGATCTAGAGGCTAAGAACTTAAATGCCTAGACCACAGGCCTTAGATCTGGGGGCTAAGAACCTAAAGGCCTAGACCACAGGCCTTAGATCTTGGGTCTAGACCATGGTGTAGTAGGTCTTTGGTCTAAGAACCTAAAAGCCTAGACCACAGTGTATTAGGTATTAGGTTTAGACCACAGTGTCTTTTCAGGGGGGGGGGGTCGTGAAACGCGACCCCTTGTAAGTGTTCAGGTCTTAACTCTATGGCCTCGGACGTGGGTCTAAGAACCTTAAAGCCTAGACTACGGTGTATAGCCTTAGGTCTTCGGTCAAGTCCATGCGTTAGGACCTTAGGTCTTGAGTAAGATGGATGGAGGTTGGTCTTCAAATACTCCAATTTGAATCTGATAACCATTTCTGGTCATGATTTCATAATCAAAGAAAAAAGACCTCGTTGCCTAATGTTGGCTCAATTCATGGGGGGGGGGCTGTGAATTGCGGCCCCCTTGTAGGTCTTTAGTTCTTAAGTCTAAGGCCTTGGGTCTTAGGAATTAGATCTTAGGTTTAAGGAATTAGTCTGGTCTAGGGTGTTTGGACTTTGGACTCAGGTGCAAAGTAAAGCCTAAGTTTATATTTCAGGTTAAATTTATTAGTTCTAGTCTAATGGCTCGTAGGTCACTTCAGCTGCTAGAACTTAGGTCTTAAGTCTAAGGCCTCGTGTCTAAGGAATTAGATCATAGGTCTTGGAATTGGTGTAGTCTAAGGTTTTTGGTCTTAGGAACCAGGTGTAAGGCGTTAGGCTTAGATCTTAAGTCCAACACATTAGGTCTAAGCTAATGGCTAATAGGTCCTATTCACAGGTCATAGCTGATAGGTTTTCGGGCCCAAGTATAAGCCTCGGGTCTATGGAATTAGATCTTTGGGCTAAGGATTTACTCTAGTCTAAGGTATTTGGTCCTAGGAACCAGGTGTAAAGCCTTAGGTTTAGATCTTAGGTGCAACACATTAGGTGTAAGCTTTTGGGTAATAGGCAGTATTCACAGGTAAAAGTCTTAGCTGCTAGGTTTAATGGCTTTGTACGAAGGTGTCACGCCTTAGGTTTGGATCTTTGGTCCAACACATTAGGTCTAAGCTGGTGGCTAATAGGCCCTATTCACAGGCCATAGTTTTAGCTGCTAGGTTTTGGGGCTTTGCACTTACGTGTAAGGCCTTAGGTTTAGATCTTATTTGCAACACATTAGGTGTAAGCTGGTGGCTAATAGGCCCTATTCACAGGTCAAATCCTTAGCTGCTAGGTTTTAGGGCTTTGGACTCATGTGCAAAGGCTTAGGTATAGAACTTAGGTCCAACACATTACGTCTAAGCTGGTGGATAATAGGCCCTATTCACAGGTCAAAGCCTTAGCTGCTAGCTTTTAGGGCTTTGGACTCAGGTGCAAAGGCTTAGGTATAGAACTTAGGTCCAACACATTACGTCTAAGCTGGTGGATAATAGGCGATATTCACAGGTCAAAGCCTTAGCTGCTAGGTTTTAGGGCTTTGGACTCAGGTGCAAGGCCTTAGGCCCCAACACATTAGGTATAGGCTGTTGGCTAATAGGCCTTATTCACAGGTCAAAGCCATAGCTGCTAGGTTTTAGGGCATTGACTCAGGTGCAAGGGCTTAGGTTTACATCTCAGTCCCAACACATTAGGTCAATGCTGTTGCCTAATAGGCCCTATTCACATGTCAAATCCTTAGCTGCTAGGTTTTAGGGCTTTGGACTCAGGTGCAAGGGCTTAGGTTTACATCTTAGTCCCAACACATTAGGTCTAGGCTGTTGCCTAATAGGTCTCATTCACAGGTTAGAGCCTTAGCTGCTAGGTTTTAGGGCATTGGACTCAGGTGCAAGGGCTTAGGTTTACATCTTAGTGCCAACACATTAGGTTTAGGCTGTTGGCTAATAGGCACTATTCACAGGTCAAAGCCTTAGGTGCTATGTTTTGGGCTTTGAACTCAGGTGTAAGGCCTTTGGTTGAGATCTTAGGTCCAACACATTCGGCATAAGATAATAAATAATAGATCTCTTTTATAGGCCAAAGCGTTAGCTGCTAGGTTTGTGGGCTTTGGAATCATGTGTAAGGTCTTAGGTTTAGATCTTAGGTCCAACACATAAGCTGGTGGCTAATTGGTCCTATTCACAGGTCAAAGCCTTAGCTGCTAGGTTTTAGAGCTTTGGACTCAGGTGTAAGACCTTAGGTTTAGATCTTAGGTACAACTCATTTGGTCTAAGCTGGTGGCTAATAGTTCCTATTCACGGGTCATAGCCTAGCTGCTAGGTTTTAGGGATTTTCAGGACCATTTGAATACAATAGTCCCCGGACCATTAAAATACAATAGTCCCCACGCCGGGCATTTAAATGCAATAGCCCCTATGCCGGACTACTTAAATAATAGTCCCCACGCCGGACTATTTAAATTCAACAGTCATTGCACAGGACTAGTCCTCATGCAGGACCATCTAAATACAATAGCACGCTGGACTAGTCCCCACGCAGGGCCATCTAAATACGATAGCAAACGGACTAGTCCTAGTGTAGGACCATTTAAATACAATAGCATGCGGGACTAGTCCTTGCGAGGGACTATCTTAATACAATAGTCCTTACACGGGACTAGTCCTTACGTAGGACTGTTAGGAAATTCACAACAGTCACCCTTCTCTATCAAGAAATTAGCCCGAAATCAGATACAAACTGGCCAAAACCATTTAAAAAAATGAGGTTTACAAGGGTCGGTTAAGAGGGCGCCTCGTACTTCCCTCGTACTTCTTAAATTTACCATTGGCAAAACCTGATCAAAATGCTGGAAAATGGCTGAAATTAGCTATAATCAGATAACAACTGGCCCAAAACCAGTTAAAAATGAAGTCGATAGTCCGTGCACAGGACTAGTCCTCATGCGGGACCATTAAAATACAATAGCACGCGGGACTACTCCTCACGCGGGACTATCTAAATACAATAGTCCTTACACGGGACTAGTCCTTACGTAGGACTGTTAGGAAATTCGCACAGTCACCCTTCTCTATCAAGAAATTAGCCCGAAATCAGATACAAACTGGCTCAAAACCATTCAAAATGAGGTTTACAGGGGTCGGTTAAGAGGGTGCCTCGTACTTCCTCGTACTTCCCTCGTACTTCCTCGTACTTCCCTTGTATTTCCCTCGTACTTCCCTCGTACTTCCTCGTACTTCCCTCGTACTTCCTCGTACTTCCTCGTACTTCCCTCGTACTTCCCTCGTACTTCCCTTGTATTTCCCCCGTACTTCCCTCGTATTTCCCTCGTATTTCCCTCGTACTTCCCTCGTACTTCACTCGTACTTCCTCGTACTTCCCTCGTACTTCTTAAATTTACCATTGGTAAAACCTGATCAAAATGCTGGAAAATGGCTGAAATTAGCCTATAATCAGATAACAACTGGCCCAAAACCAGTCAAAAATGAAGTTCTCGGAGGGTCAAAAATCGGAAGTACGAGGTAGTCACCCTGCTCTATAAATTTTTATGCCTCGGAATCCTGAAAAGTGCTGTAAAATTGCTAAAATGTAGGTTAAATCATCGCTAAAATGTGCTAAAAATCATAGAAAAGCGGTTAAAAATAGGTCTACAGGACTGTTAGGAATTCACACCCCTCACACCCCTCATGGCCCGGAGTGGGGTCGCCTTACTACTCACATGAAACAAGATTTTGTTATTTAGAATAAGTATTTAAGCTAAGACAATATTGTGACATATCTACTGCCCAGGCAATCAATTGCATGTAAGGGCGTCTCTAGATACTGTGAATAAATAAATACATAAAAACATTCATTACAAAGTGGTGGTTGATTCAAGTTTTCAACAAAAGTTCATAGGCTTAGGTCTTTTTTTGGGGCGGGGGGGGGGGGGGGTGGAATACAAGTTTTAATAAATTAAATTTCGTATCAAACCTAAGCCTATGTATTTTTGTTGAAAATTTAAATCACCCGCCATTTTTTAACCTATAATCCTTTTGAAATGCGGTTTGAGGCATTGAATTTTATTTGAATAGACATTTAAAATGATGTACATAGTGACCCATGCTTACACTTAAGATTTTGTACCGACTCCTCGTGGGCCGTCCCCCATTGGAGCTAACATCCTCTTCGGCACCCTAAAAATAGGCGTTTACGTCTGACATTCAATCCCGGAGTTTTGCTTATCCAGACATAGGCTGTTAACAATTTTTAGACTATATTTAGGCGAAAACTTTGTAATTCTATCAGATTTTTGATCAGCCGCCATTTTGTAACGAATGGACCATTTGAAGTGCGGTTTGCAGCATTGAATTTTACTTGAAGAGCCCTTTAAAATGATGTGCATATCGACCTATGCTTACATTTAAGATTTTGTACCGACTCTTTGTGGGCCGTCCCCCACCGGGGGCCAAGAGTCAGGAAACACATCGGAAAGTAGTTTTTTTACATAGGAGTGAATGTGCAAAGTTTGATTTCTCAAACCAATTCCGTTTTAAAAAAATTAAGCCGTTCCGGGACTTTTTTATTAACTGTATAGCCATTACATGGGTTTTAAGCCATCTTGGCCGCCATCTTGGATATTTCAATTTTCTCAAGGGTGACAAAGTGGCACCCGGCAGATTTCGATTATTTAAGTCTCGAAGAAACAGAAATCAATAAAAAACATTGTGTGGACCATATTTCCAGGTTTAGGTATAAAATGCTTTTTGGCAACCAGACTATTTGTCTCTAACTCTTAAGCAGTTGGAATACTAATTATGTAAACTAGTATACTAATATATACTAATAATATATACTAATTCGTGGTATAAATTTTTTGTTAATTTACCGACATGACCGGGCCAGCGACATGCACCTCAATATAGTCATGAAACAGAGTTGAATCAAAGGAACGAGAGTCTTTCATTTCAGGTCTACTATAGGAGGATTCACGAAAATAGTATAATGAGAGTCGATATATTGTTGCCAAATTTATTCTGAACACATTTTTGTACTTTATTACACATGGTAAACATAACCACAAATGACAACATTGCGGGGTGAAGGGGGTGAGGGGAAACACAGCTATTAAAATTTCCATCCGACTATTTTCGTGCATCTTACTTTCCTGCGGCGCCTGGTCGCGGTGGAACGGGATTGAGTGGTTTTTTGCGGTAACAGATGCACGTGAACGTCAACATTCAAAATCCCGGTAGATCCTTAGACGTCAGCAAAATGACGTCACTAGGATCCACCAGGATTTATCACGTGACCATTGGAATTTGCAAAGTGATAATCTAAATCCCGGTTGCGGTGGATGCTGTGGATGAACGTGAACGACACCATTATAATTAACATACTCATTAAAAGAAGTCCAACATCAAAGATTCTCCTCATAATCTGAACCGATTCTATGTAAAAAATTCAACTGTAACCAATGAACTTCTAAGTTGCATGGTTCCTTTCCCCATAGCCTGCTTTAACGAAAAGAAAAAACAACTCGTCTCAAAACTTCCTCTTCATTTCCAATTTCCATTTGTTTTTTATTTATTTACTTTATTGTTTGTTCCTAACCTCTATATTTCTGATTAAACGTCTACTTATGTATGTTTGAAGTGGTAAGTTAGGATAATCCCATTCTACCTGGATAGGATAATCCTATTCTACCCAACCTACCTAATTTTGGTTGATGGTGAGTTTCAGTTCAAGTAGGCTTATCTTATAGTTTTGTGAAATAATAAAATAAGTCAATCCTAGGTCTACTAACCTGATGAAGAACAATTTATTGTCATCACGTTGACCTACCATCATTATAATGGTAAAATGATTCTTCGGGGTAGGATCCAGGGTTGCTGTTTGTCTGGGGTTTTTAAGACTTAGACAAAATGATAAATTTGGCCTCAAAATGCACATGAACCACCATGGTGTTATCAGGAATAACTAGTTGCTAGAGGTGGGAATTCCGGCTACATTTTGGTATTAGTCACTAGGCCCCTATGTAAAGGAAAAATGAAGAAAGAAAAAAGAAATATAAGTTAAAGTAATCAAATGAAGAGTAAGGAGAAGTAGGCCTACGACTCGCCACATACTCTGCCTCGGAGTTTACGTGGTCCAAAGGATAAATAAATAAAAAAATAGGCTGTAACGTTATATGGAGCTTCAGTAATAGGCCTAGGTGACAAAGAGCTATTCATTCTGTAACCTATTTCCAGCTGTAGCCCAATCCAGCCGAGGTGTAATTTTAACAAGCTAGTTAGGCCTAATGGTTAAATAAAATTTCATTAGAAGATACCTTCTATCAAATTGTATAGGCCTACTTTATTGACTCATTTAATTATTCATTCGTCCCATGGTAAAATTTTATAAAATTTATTCACCTCAGACATGTAAACATGAACTTCTTAATCTAACTTAAATTCATAATACAGATGTTTTGTTTGCTAATTTTATCCATGCTTCCATATGGTTTCTTCTTCTTCATAAATATAAGTTCTTTGTTTTCTTCTTTTTATCACAAAAGCTTTAAAGTGAATATAAATGAAATTTTTTTAAAAACTTAATTCTTTTGATGTTTTTATTTCCAATTTATAATTTTCCGTGATATTTCAAAAGTAGATTTTTCATATTTAAAGCGGTTCTATGACATTTTGTAGGTATAAGGGTTGAATTTCTGGTCTGGTAGTTATGTCTACATAAATTCTTTATTCTTTATGTAAAATTTTGTCATTTCATAAGTTAAATTTACAAGCCAAATACTGTTAAAACTCTGTTGTTTTTAAATAGGCTAAATTGTAACAATGTTCCAAATGATGTAGCCTAGGCCTACATAATTTATATTTCTGATAGCTCGTTTTTGTATTCTAAAAATGTTCATCTTTGATTTTGTATAGAAGCATTGAAAAAAACTGGTATAAGTTAAGATAGGCCTAATTTAAAGTGTTTTGAAAGTAAGCAAAATAAAACATTTTTAGAATATTTCTATCAACACATTTTGAAAAGACTAAAACACACTGAATTTAATTTCTCCACTATATTTTTGACATATTAGTGTTCCTTAAATTTAAATTAAAAAAATAAATATTTTTTAAATTTATTTAGAAATGTGTTGAAAATATAGTTAAATAACTTATAAATAACCTTCATTGTTTACTAAATACTTTAGTATTGGTTCATTTACCCCACTTTATAGTAAACGCTATAGTAGGCTGATATCTTATTTGCAGATAAAAATTATCTACGGCCCTAAGGGGTACAATTCATGAAAATGTATTGACTTAGGGGTTCGCGAGGTGAATAAGGTTGAGAACCGCTGTTTTAAAATATCAATCAATTTGTCAGATGTTTTAAATGATGTTGTGATATTATTCTTTGCTAGTTGACATTTTAGGTACCGTACTGTGTTATTGAGTACAGTGCCATATTCTATGGAGATATACTGTTTTAATACTGAGATATACACCAAATTTTAACATGGCACCTCAAACTAGATCATTTCACTCACTCTCAATATTCGTCCCTCCTAATTAAAACACTTGATTTCGTGTAAACAAAGCAAACTTTTTCTTTAAATCACTATACATAAGGAATCTTTTAGGAGAATCTTTCGGAACTTAAATTTTTCCCAGTTTGTTGTAAAGTTTTTTACTTGCTACATTTTTTCCTTGTATGTAGGACAAATGTCTTTGATTTTATCTCTCTCCTATAATTCTGCAATCTATGCAGGCCCGGATTATCCACTAGGCCAACCTAGGCCATGGCCTAGGGCGTCAGCCGAGAGGGGGGCGTCAAACGGCCTTTTTATACTATGTTACAGTCAAAAAATTATTTAACTGCAAATATAATTTAATTTTGGGGTTTTCACATTTTTCATTAAATTCTTTAATAACAAGAGTAAATAGAATATTCGGCAAAATAGAAAAAAGAAAGGATTATTCAAGCGAACTATAGGACCCCCTAAGTTGCCGGGACCTGAGGCCTGGTCAGCGGTTTGGTCCCCCTATTTGGTCCCCCAACATTTTAGGCCATTGTTCCTGGACCAAAAACAAATATGAAAATTTGTTCATACCCACACAGCAGAAATTTTATTTTTACACATATTAGGCCTAATTTTTATTTCCACAACGGATGGTTGTATTGAGTTCAGTTTTGGCATGAATTTTTATCACACCAATGTCCATTTCCAGAGAAAATAATTATTATTTTCCGATGTGTATTTAAAAAATGGCGGTCATTTTAAATTTTTAAGCTCAAATATCTCAAAACGGCAAGTTTTTCAAAATTTTTACTAGAGACAAAAAAATTGACAAATCAAATTATGTAACTAGGGATACCAAGTTTGTAAGGATATGACAACAAATAACGGCGTTATTGCGATGTTTCTCTTAAAATAACCTAAATTTGCACAAATTTAAATGCAAAATCATTGTTTTTCAGCAGAAAAATCACAATAACTCCGTCATTTGTTTCAAATACGTCCTCGGAGTAAAGTAACGAAAATGCCAATCATCACTTTCCTTTAATCGTTCGGTGCTTTTATACTACAGCGACTTTATACTACATTGTGACCTTTGGCCTAGGGCGTCAAAAAGTGTTAATCCGGGCCTGAATCTATGAAATGACCAAAAAGTTCTGGGAAAATTCAGTTAACATAATACCAACACTTTGTTGCCTGATACACTTTTAATTAAAATATCATATTCACTCATTGTGATAATTTGACACTTCTTGTTTTAAAATCAAATAAAAACACTTTTAATCTAAATAAAGTAGGTGTTTCTCAAACCCCAACTCATTGCCCATTGCACCCCAGGTTTAGAATGATTTTTATTATTTGCATAAATGCATTGTTAGCAAACCAGTAAATTTTATACATTGTTAACAGCAGTAAATTTTTAATATTTTGTAAGGTTGGTAAAACTCCAAGTAGAATTTTTAGTTGCTCAAAGCCACAATAGTATATTTCGTCACAAGGGCCGAAAGTGGCGTTTTGCCGGCCCCGAGATCGTGTTTCAAGTTCGAGACGAAGTCGAGAACTTGAAACGATTGAGGGTTGGCAAAACGCTTTCGGCCCGAGTTACGAACGATATTTTTCATCACACTACACAATTCAATAAAATCTAAACAAGTGAAAACATTACTTTTTCGTTCATAACAAACAAAACATAACATCTACTAACCTAGCGAGATGTACTGCTTGAGTTTCCGGTTGCTAGGCAACCAATTCATTGCATTGTTGCAGTCACATGTTTTTGTGATACAAACGTGTTGTGAATGTTTTTATGTAAGGTCTAGGCCAGCTGATTTTGCAGGCCTAGGCCGGAAAATTTTGCCGGCCTAGGCCGGCAAAACAGGTGTTTCGACGGTAGAAACAAGGGTCGAAAACAGGTGATATCGATGTAGTGTGATGAAAAACATCTTATTAGTAGGCCTATTACCTCTCTAGGTATACAGGGTGTTCGGAAAAAACGTTTCAGGAATTCAGGAGATTATTGCCCACATCAAAATAAGCAAAAAAGTTCATGAAATATATGTTCTAAAATGCTTTGTTAACCGGCTAATTTTTAATTCAGTAACGGACCATTGTATTTTAAAGTTAATATTTGGCATGGACCTTGATCATAGCAATACTCTTTTTCAAGAAAAAGGTTATTTTTTTCCAATGTGCAATTTCAAAATTGCGGCCATTTTAAAATTGTAAACTCAAATATCTTAAAACCGATATATTTTACTACAATTTTACTAGACACAAAAAAGTTGACAAATTTAATTATCTAACCAATCGTACCAAGTTTGTAAGGATCTACAACAAATAACGGAGTAATTGAGATTTTTTTGCATAAAAACATAGATTTTGCATCATAATTAATGCAAATTAAGGTAATTTTAATTGAAAAATCTCAATAACTCTCTTATTTGTTCTCAGACCCTTACAAACTTGGTACCATTGGTTAGATAATTAAATTTGTTAATTTTTTGTGTGTAGTAAAATTTTGATAAAATTTTCCAGTTTTTAGATATTTGAGTTTAAAATTTTAAAATGGCCGAAATTTTAAAAATACACTTTGGAAAAAACAACTTTTTCTTGAAAATGAGTATTGCTATGATGAAGATCCATACCAAATCTTAACTGGTATGGATGGTTTCAAGATGGCGGCTAGCAGCAAGAACCTGTGATTTAGCTCTTTAAAAAAGTTCATTTTAAAGTACTTTTTACGGCTTAACTTTACACAAAACAATTAGTGAGTATATTTTACATACCTGTGCTTGACATTCAAGTGATTTGAGGGTGAGTCCGAACAGTTAAACGTTTACGACGTGATAAAAGGGTTCAGGAAAGGAATGTCCACATGAAAAAACTGGTTTGATAAGACTACAGGTACAAGGCCAAGGTCAGTTCCTTATCAGTTCTTTCACGGATGGATAGCCAGTCCAAGCATTGACCTACATCTACATAGCTTTCTAGACTTTGTTTTGGTCTCCTGATGTAAATAAATATTGAAGTGAAATTATTAATTTCAAAACTTATAATCTAAATTAATTAATACATTATAATTATTTGAAACTGTATTACTGAGTATTAGCAAGGGAGTTATTTTATTTTATTGAGCCAAACTAGGTGAATTGAGTAGCCTGGTAATCTCAGTGTTTGATTGGGAAGTTAACAAATAAAAATGTTTGAAACCATATTTATTTAACTAGCAACTTTGATTTTTTTATTTTTTTATTTTCTGTAGTAGTTTGATACAGTACTGAAAATAATACAAGTATAGCTAAAACTCGGCATGGCTTTCCAAAATAAAAGTAGTTCAAATGTTGACAAAGGTAAAGAAAGCCCAGTAATCAAAACAAGATCTTACTGTCAAAAAAAGTCTGACCAAAAAAGTTTGCAGGTGAAAAATACACCTAAAAAAGTTGTTAAAACTAATAATAATGGTACAATTAATACCACAAAAGAAACCTCAGAGAAAACAAAGTCTGATAAACACAATGAAGAGTTAAATGAACTTGAAACTAAATATTGTGAATTAGAATTGAAACTCCAGGAGGCCAATGATCAAATTAAATTACTCAGCAAGTCTCTTAAAGATGCAAGTTCTAAACTGAAAAATAATTTAATTCGTCCTATTTGGGTAGATGATGACCATTTGTCTAACTATTTTGACAAGTTAAACAATGATGTTTTGGGGCCCAGTGCGAGTGTCTACATTTTGAGCTCTCTGATGAGTCATGCTCTTAAGTCACTGATTGATACTGATTATCTCCTAGAACCTCTAAATCTGCACAAGAAAAATATTATAATTGTCCCGGTAAATGACTCAACGGATTTTGAGAAGGAAAGTGGCTCCCATTGGAGTTTATTAATTTGCAATAGACAATTGAACAGTTTTTACTATTATGACTCAATTCCTCTAAAAAACTTGAATCAAAGTAAAACAATTGCTCATAAGCTGAATAATTTCCTTTCCCCAAACACAAGCTATGATTTTAAAACAGTTGAGGGTCCCTGTCAAAACAACTCCTACGACTGTGGCATTTATATGGTTTTAGGCGTTGAACATGTTTTGCAAATGCACCGAAATAATGAAAGTTTCAAAAATTTCTCCATACCACCTTTTGATGAAATTGATTGTGTAAAAAAAAGGTGTTCTCTGGCGTATGTGCTTGAAAATTCAACCGATGCTAAAACGCTGATATCTTTGATGACTCTGAGAACAGTATCAAATGCTGAAGACAGTCCTTTTGATAAACCTAAAAGAGTCCAAAAGTCTTCTATGGGACCCATGGATAATTTCCCTGCATTGCCCCTATTTAACAGATTTTCTGTTTTATCCAACACCTTACAAGATAATGTATCCCAGAACACATCTGCACAGATACCACAAACCCCAAAACCTTCTACTAAGCGAAAAACGAAAAACATTGGACGTAAGCTGAATGAAAATATCTATTTTAATATGAATAGTACCATCAATAGGGTTAAAACACCAGAGAATGAAATCAACAATAAATTGAAAACCAAGAAAAAGGTCTATGTTTTTGCCGACAGCCACGGTAAGGACCTTGGCAACCTTCTAGGTCCGTTATTGCCTCAAAATATTGAATCTTTTGTGTGTGCTAATTCTGGCGCAACACTGGATTATATTCACAACAATGTTAATGACATGGCTCATGATCTTACGAGCGAAGACACTGTGATTATAATTGCTGGGGCGAATAACGTGTCTAATGTAACTCAGTTTAACAGAGAACCTGCTAGTAATGTGAGTAGAGTAGACAAATAAATGAATTTGTAGCAGCAAACAACCACACCAACTTTGTGTGTGTGACCCAATTCCACATGTATGATTTGGCATGGGAAAACTTAATAAACAGAGAAATCCACAAAGTGAATTTTGATTTGAAAAATTCAAGAAACTTAAATCTAATTGATACTAGGGATTTTAAGCGACATCTTTTCACAAACCACGGACAACACCTAAACAAATTAGGAAAACAAATCCTCTGCAGGAGGATAGCAGACTCTGTTATCAGTTCAACCTTTATCGATAAGCGTGCATCCAAATACTCCAGCGACTCCATAAAAATTAAGATCACAGTTGATATGGGCTCTGTTATAGAACATTATTATAACAGCACCGATGTAGCCTTCGCCCACTGCATCTCTGGAGATTTTGACAATGTTAAACAAATGAGTGAGGGAGTTGCAGTGGTTTTTAAAGAAAAATTTGGAAAACCCTCCAGAGTGGACTATTGTGCAAGGAATTTAACTCACCAGAAATCTGAGAGCGGACTATCTGTTTACGGACTAGTTACGAAGCCACAATATTTCTTGAATGCCAATAACTTTAGTAACTACAAGGCAAACTACGATTCAGCATTCAAGCAGTTGGCCCGTGATTTTAAAGCTCCTAATATAAAGACCCTCATCTGTTCGCCCCTAGGTTGTATTCGAGACTGTATTCGGCCATCTCATTTTGCATCCAATCTGTTGAATTTTGTGGAAGATACCGGAGCCTCTGTAATTGTTGTAACTAACAATGACACTACAAGAAAAAGACTCGAGTTCCACATGATGACTTTGTTAAAATTTTGGAGCATCTCTTCCGTCAAGTGCCTGTGTTTTGGAGCAAAATACCAATTCAGACAATCACACAAAATCCCCATCAACCAGAGTAGACATACCTCCATCAGCATCAACACAAGTAGCTTCCTTCATCATGGACAACGCCACCACACACGACACGTCATTCCACAGCGGCCCAGACGACCACTGTACGAGTGCCTCGCTACCAGAAAGCCACCTGCCTACAGCTAAAGTGTCAAGTGGTGTGGGGGGGAATAATGTCAATGAGGGGAGTGTCAGTGAAGTGCAAGATCAGGTATCTGTGAATTGTTCTTTATTGAGTGATGGCAGTCCTTTTAAGGGATGGTCTCCCATAAATTCTGTTCTGACAACAAATTTAGATAATAGTCAAACAAATGAGTCTCTAGTCAACTTTTCATTGGATGAGTCACCTGTCATCACTCCACTCAAAGAGTCCCTTTTAAACTCTCTAGTAAGCCATCAGGCAGCCCCAAGATAAATACAAGTTTTTCAACTCTAAGGTTATTCCACCAAAATATTCAAAATTTATCCACTCGTATAGAACAGTTACAGGTTATTTTAACAGATTTAGATCCAGACTTAATTGTTTTGTCCGAACATAACATGAATGAAACTGAATTAGAACGATTTAATTTATACAATTATTCTTTAGTTACACAATATACCCGCACCACAACCACAGGTGGTGGTTCAGTAATTTTATCCAAGGAGAGTTTAAGAGGGAAGCAGCTGGTATCTGATGAAGTCGAAGCATTGTGTCGGGATAAACTGTTTGAATGTTGTTGTTCTATTTTTAAATTTAATAGCACTAGTTTCATATTGGTAGGTATATATATAGAAAACCACAGTTACAAAATTCAGAGTTTTTAATTCGTCTAAATTTTCTCATTGAAATTCTGTTACGTAAAAATAATCACTTAATTATAATGGGCGATTTTAACATTAATATGTTTGTTGTAACACCTGAATCTAAAGAATTGAAAAATATTCTTGCTAGGCATGGTATGGATTACCTGATTGACTTTCCAACGCGAGTTACAGCTACTTCCAAAACCTGTATTGATAATGTTTTAACAAATTTTAATAAGGAGACAATAAAAGTTGAGGGTGTTAACTGCCTTATCAGATCATGATGGCAAGTAATAGATTTGTCAGTATTACCTAAAAAAATAAATGCTCCGAGCCTTCATTATCGAGGAAGGAATTTTTCCAGTGAAAATATGATGTTATTTAAATCACTCTTGGAAAATGAAAACTGGATCTCTCTTTTCAACTCAAAAATCGAAGAAAAATATACAACCTTTCACAATATTTTTCATTACTACTTTGATTTATCATTTCCGGTTGTGCAGAAAAAAATTACCAAAAAAGCTAATAATTGGATTACACAAGAACTAAAAGAAGAAAAAAACAATCTCATTGAACTCAATAAATTAGCTAGGGACTCAGGTTTGCAATACCTAAAAACAGGCTTTAAAGAAGAAAATCGACAATACAAACTTAAATTGATAAAGGCCAAAAAGATTATTATGATAATAAAATTAAAAACTCTGAAAATATAAGTAAAGCTTCTTGGGAAATCATAAATAAAGAAACACAAAAAAATCCAAAACATTTAGAAAATGATTACATTTTAAGTTCAGACAATTGTGAAATTACTAATCCTAGGGATGTAGCAAATAGTTTTAAAAATTATTTTGTAACAATAGTAGAAATCATGGTAAAAGACATGACACCGACTCAGGATGGTTGTATTGATAATGAGTCTGATAACCAGATTCCTAGTTTTAGATGTCCGCCACTGGAGGAAAAAGAGGTACTGGAAATTTTTGAATCACTCAAAAATAAGTGGTCTAGTGGCTATGATGGTGTCCCAGTAAAAGTAATAAAGTTTGCGAGGGATCCATTCATCAAACCTTTAACCCATTTAGTAAATGCTTCTTTCATCTCGGAATTTTTCCAGATCAACTCAAAATTTCAAAAGTGGTACCAATTTTTAAAAAGGGAGAAGAAACGGAAATCCAAAACTATTGGCCCATCTCAATTTTACCTTCAATATCAAAAATTTTTGAAAAGCAATGTATTTAAGATTGGTAAAACATTTAAGTGACAATAATCTCTTCTGCCCAGAACAACATGGTTTCAGGCAGGATAAATCCATCAATACCGCTTTGATTAGTTTTACTGAATCCTTAATTGAATCAATAGATGAGAAAAGCATAGTAGCTGGCATTTTTATGGACCTATCTAAAGCTTTTGACAGTATATCTCATGACAAAATTATTAAAAAATTAAATAGTCTAGGTGTTAAAAACTTTTACTTAAATTGGTTTGAAAGTTATCTAAAAAATAGAAGTCAATATGTAGAAATATCAAAAACGGAAGGAAATCAAATTGTAAAATATCAATCAATTTCTCAAACAATCAAACATGGGGTGCCACAAGGCTCCATACTTGGACCTTTATTATTCATTTGCTACATAAAAGATATGCCAAACTGTCTTAGTAAACTTAGTGACATAAAAAATCAACTTATCCTATACGCGGATGATTCCAACCTTATAATGTCTGCAAAGACTGACATTGAAATGGAAGTGAGCTCCTTTATAGAATTAGGTCAACTTCAGGATTTTTTTTCTTCTAACAATTTAATATTAAATTCTCAAAAGACTAATTATATTCAATTCACTACAAAACAAAATCGAAATAATCATGAGTTTAACATTTTTGTTGACAATATTCAAATAGATAAGGTTGACAAAACTAAATTTTTAGGAGTTCATATTGATAATCATCTTAGCTGGGACCTACACATTGACCATCTTCTAGCAAAAATAAACTCAGGAATTTACGCTTTAAAAAGATTGTATTACCTCTGTAGTTTAACAGTTTTAAAGAATGTGTTTCATGCCCATGTTCAATCCCATATGGAATCTGTGTTTACGGAGGAACAACCAAACAAAACCTCAATAAAATTTTAGTTGGCCAAAAAAGAGCACTAAGAGCCATGTTAAATCTAAAGTTTGATGAGTCTGTAAAGCAGCATTTCATTGAACAAAACATTTTAACCGTTTACAGTTTATATATCTTAGAGTGTGTAATGCATGTTAAAAATAATAAAGAGAATTATGTAAAGCATGAGGATATACATGGTTACAATACTAGAAATAAAAGTAGTATAGTATTGCCCTCTCATAACTCTGAGCTATTTAAGAAGAAACCATCCTATGCCGGCTCTGTATTCTTAAAACACATCCCTAAAGAAATAATTAGGATAGAAAGTGGAAATAAATTTAAGAAAGCGCTTAAACTGTTTTTAATAAATAATGCGTTTTATTCCTTGGAAGAATTTTATGAATTAAGTAGTGTGAATGCTGTTTAACTATTTATAACAATGATCTGAAGTGTAATGAAATGCCTGAAATGTACTGAGTTAGTTTTAAGCTTGACACTATTTACTGTATTATATGTACATGAACAAATAAAGAAAATTTGAATTTGAATGAATTTGAATGTTATTTGAGTTCAAACGAAAGTAAGAGCATAAATTTCTGAATTCATTATGCCAACTGTAGGCCTAAATTACAATCGACTAGAGTACAGAAAAACATCTCAAATTGATAAATTTGATTGTTTTTACTGTCTCTAATCCATTAAAATTTAATAATTTCCATATTTCCAGCATATTTCCACTAGTCAAGCTTGCTGCTCGACTCAGATTCAGAGTGTGGCAATGAATTGCTTGATGGTTAAGGTGAATGAGACCAACAAACAATTTTCCCATAATCCAAATGATATGAATAATAGGTCAAGTTCAATTGAAAAGTTATGGTATGGAAAATAACAGTAAAACTACAAAATTACTTGGAAAGATTTATTTTTGAGTATCACTTACAGAGGCAAATTTAAAATAAAAACAGATATTTAATACATTCATAAGAATAAAAGGTTGTCTACCATCTTGTATTAATTCCAGAACTTGAAACTTCAAGGATGGGATGAGTTATTCCTTGAATTTTTTTTAAGTCACACTTTAAGATTATTGAGATTGTCCTTATGAAGATTGAAATAAATGTGACCATGCGGACATTTTGGTAATCTCAAGTTATTAAGCCACATACTGTGAAGTTTTAATAATCAATTTCAGTGACAATTTGTATTGGATACCATTTCAAGGACAAGTTTCTGGTCTTTAGTAGACAATATTGTTTTTAAATTTGAGGGCAATGCTCCAAATGATAGATTTTACAGGAGCGTTTACACTGCAGTTGTCGACCAAAAGTTGTCAACTATTTTTTTATATCTCAGTGTAAACGCAACAGTAACTCATTAGATTGATAATTCCAAATTTAGGTTGACGACCAAAATTTTGTTGACAACCAGTGTAGTATAGAATAATTCAATAAACAAATTTTGGTTGTCAACTCTGGTGTAAACGTGCATTTATTTGGTCAAAAACTTTGATTTATTTGGTTGTCAACTCAGGTTGTCGACCACAGTTGTCGACTAAAGTTGTTGATGACTTTTGGTTGACAACTCCAGTGTAAACGCGCCTTAACTTTGTACTACATTAAAGAGCTGATTGTTATAAGGCTCCGGTCTACCTCTGGCGTGCCAACCCAAATGCAAGGTTTTTGAGAATCGTGTTATCTCCTGCTACATTCATTATAGAGCTATCAATAAGATGTCACATTGGAGAAAAAGAACATTACTCATTTTCCTCCGTTACACTTTTTAAATTCTTTCAACAAAACTAATTGAAAATTTCAGTTCAAAATTAGAGAAAACTGATGATTTTAAACAATTATAACCGAAATTAGAAATTTTATTTCAAAAATTCTCTAACCGCAAAACAAAGAGGTTTGTTTTTTTACTCATAGAAAAACTTAAGTGCCAATCTTTATCTTACTTAGACAATTTTAAAACACAATTCTCGTAAACCTCTGTAGCCATCAAACTCACATAGCGGCAAGGCCCCGAGGCGGCATTTGGAAATGTCGTAAGCATTCGGGCACAGGTAGAGCAGAGCCTTACAGATTTTACCATTAATTAATTAAAACTTACAGACCAAAAAGCACCTAAAACCCTAATAGATTCACTTTCAACTTTAAAACTAATTTGAAAGGTAAGAAAATAAAACACGTGATGGCGTGGGGTTTACATGTTATAACACATAACATGGTAGTCATCCTGAAGAGAAAACCATTACATAACCTGTAATTGTTATGTAATGGTTTTAACCATTAATAACTAATAATGGAAACAATTAATAGGCTATAGTGATCTTACAACTATTTAAAATCCTGAGTAGGCCTAATTTACACAATACCAATAGTGAATTATTTAATAAAAATAAGTACACAAACACATGGCACTCTAGTGAGCATGGAAGAGACAACTGGTAACCACTAGATTAAAATAGCCCTAAACTAATATATTGATCAAGATACAGTTACTATGTTACAATAAAAATAATGTTACAATAAAAAATAATATCATAAATATTTATTTTGTTTTATATTTGGTTTCAGTCATCACGTCACAGACAGTTACATCCAAATACAATCTAAACACAAATCTCTAGGGACAAATTGCAAGCTTTAACATTTTTTATCTTTACCTTCAGCGATATATGACAAGAAATATCTGAAGATTAAAACTGACAACATTTTATGGTTAAGTTTATTGCGGATGTACAGTAGTTAATAAGTTTTCATCACTGAATATCTCTATTCCAAAGTTTTGATATGCTGACATTGATTTGATTAGTTTTGAATTTAAGTTCTGAAGGCTACCGTACTAGGCTACATATTTTGCATATTATGGCCATGAAATACTGTCACTTTCAAGGCAATTGTGTAAATATATTACTGAGGAGCCAATGTACTAAAGGAAAGCAATTACAAGTAACACACTGAACCACTGATACTAAAATGATGATATATTAATAAAAATAATTATTTTCTGACCCTCACCAGTTCCTTAGCTGTGACATATACTAAATAGCATATAGATATTGCTTCTGTTTTATTTTGCTTTATATTTGACCCCATTCATGTATATTTTTGTACATTATATTGAATAAGGATATTTTGAATTGAATTGAATAGTTATACAACTGACATATTCGATAGACATTTAAACATGTTTTAAGAAAAGTATGCAGAACATTCGCTCAACAACTATTACAAATTATAAATAATCTTCGTAATGTTTCATGAATTTCACTCAAGAGAGCTTCAAATCTACGAAGCAAAGACATGAACGAGAATGTGAAATAATATTCCTTGATGATAAATCAAGAACCATCAAGCTTATTCCTTTGTTTGAGCCCCTCATCTATTTAAATTAATAACCAACACTTCTGTAAAATACTTTATGTTCCCAGCATTTGTAAATGAAGTTGGGTATTCATGAAAGGTTGGGTGGTATTCCAAACTCAACTTTTTTATGATCGGTAATATAAAAATTTTAATTTTATGATGAACCATGTTGTTGAGTATCCTATAATGTTTTCATTGCCATACAGCATGTAGTAGCCGGGTTCTGGTTTTAGTATATTGAAATGGTGAACTGATTATAAAATATAGGCTACCTAATACAGAATTTAAAATCATGAATTGAAAAAGTGTTTTTTCCTAAAATATCACACTTTAATGGCAATTCAGGGGACCAAGACAGTAAAGTCTATACAACATCAAGAGTCCTCCTCTGTTTTTAAATATACAACTTAAAAACAGTTCTTGGCGTAATCTGAGGGTAATAGAATTAAGGGTGTTTGGCCCGGTTTCCTAGTCTGGCGGCAGGAGCAGCAGTTCCTAGGATGCGGCATGCTACACATGCACTTTCTATTAGGAGAAGCGCGGCTAGCCTACTCACCCAAGGAAGGCATTTTCTAAACTTAAAAGGTACAACGATTGAGGACACAACAAAAAAGATAATGATTTGGAAAAAATTGCAACAAGTAGATCGATCTTAACTTTTTTAACATGTTTTAATTTGTATTTTGTAACAGAAAAATTTGTTCAGGTATTAGCGAATTTCCCATAGGGAATAAGCTATTACCGTAGGTCTCATGGAAAGACCTAAGCCCGGGACCATGTTACTTTTCGTTTTGAGGTGCCCAGAGACCAAAATTAATAGTCATTAAAAATTTTATATGTATATATATGTATATATATATGTATATATATATATATATATATATATATATATATATTATATATATATATGTATATATATATGTATGTGTCCCTAGACACGATAACTCTCGTAAAAATGGTCCGATCGACACCAAATTTGGTAGAGATGTGTAATCCTACGTTTATTCGGATGAGTTCGAAAACCAGACATATCGACCTACCGGAAGGGGTAGTTTTGGGGGGTTTTGTACCCCAAAAATGGGTTTTTTGCATTTTTCATATGTAAATTTAAAAAATTTTTAATTTTTATTTTGACCATTGGATTTAGCTCAAAAAAACACACAATTTAGTATTCTGAAGCTTTGCTCTATCTCCATTGGTTACCGAGATATTACAAAGTCTAAAGACAGTACATTGTCTTTTGGGGCTCCAATGTTAATCTTATGGAGAATAAGGATGTGTTAATATTTCACTTATTAACCAATATTTTTGGATGAAACTTAGTATTTAGCTTCATTTGGTTGAGATTCATCCATTTAAGGTAAAAATCTTGGTTTTTTTTTTACTTATCATGGCAGCAAACAAATACTCTGTTCCATGTTAATCATATGGAGAATAGGCAAACTCTTTTATTTATGGACAGATATTGATGAAACTTACTATATGGCTTTATATGGTCGAAATAATTTTTTTCTAAGCTAAAAACCTACTTTAGTGTCCCCCAATGGCAGCATACCTGCATACTCTTTCCCTATATCTTAAGGAGAATAGACATTTATTTCCCTATTTATTTTGCACTAATGAAATTTTGTTTACAAGTTTAGCTGGTCAAAATTAATATTACTAATTTGGAAATTCGCTGAGTACGCAGGTCTGCTGCGACGGGGGGTATTTTTTATTTCTGTAGAAAGAGACAAGTTTTTTTATTAATTGCATATTTAACTATGTCATAATCACATATAAACCATATATTCCAATTTTCAATTTTTTACCCAATTAAGTTATAATTCTTTTTGACCTTAAAGCCCAAAATAACAAAACCATCCTCAAAACTTCAGATTGAATAGGTTCAAAAAATACAATTCAAACGGAAAAGAAAAACCTTGAGTTTAGAGTAATTAAATATCATCAAACTCTTTTACTACAAATAGGCACTTGTGATGCTTTAGCAATATTCAAGAGAACTGGTGCTTTAGACAAAATAGAATCATTAGCAGGCCTGACGAACATCTCCAGAACTCTACAGTTCTACTTCTATGACTCCAGCCTCGATCGAGCTTGTAGTGAGTTTGTCGAAAATTTCTTACGGTGAATATTTTTATTCATTCAACTTTAAGAAGAAATATTGATAATCTTATAACAAAGGGTTAACGTATAAAGGGTATAACATATAAGAGATTCGTGTACAAGCGACGCAGGTGTAACCATCTTGTCGTGGCGTTAAAATGTAAAGATGGCCGCGTGTGCAGGAGTGCTTTAGGTGTCCTTGACGGATTGTATGTTCCAGCCGAGAACCAAACGGTCAAAGCCGCAGGAGAAGAAATTGCACGGCATGCTGATGGAATTGTCGTCCACCCACGTGACACAGCACACCATCCTCTGGTGCCCCTGCACATAAGATAAAGTAAATCTAATATACTATGGAGCAAGGAAGTGTATGGATCGACAACTGTCTGCAATTTGAATAGAATCTTATCCCTACAAAAAAAATGCCATAAGAACTATGTTACATTTAGATCATGATGCACATTGTAAAAATCACTTTAAAGAATTGGGTATAATGACGGTCTATAGTCTTTATATATATATAGAACCGTCTTGCATGTGAAAAAAATTAGTGGCACTTTACCTAAAAATATGGAAAAACACAGTTATGATACAAGAGGCAAGCAAAATTTACAGTACTAAACATAAAAAAGAAGTTTTCAAAAAGAAGCCATCATACATAGGAATAAAATTTTTTAAACCACCTCCCAACAGTAATAAGAAATGAATTAAGTTTTCAAAAGTTTAAAAAATCTGTAAAAACATTTTTTGTAGAAGCTCCATTGTAATGATATTAATGAATATTGGTCTATAAAGTGATTTTATTTTATTTCATTAATTTTTTAGACTTAATTAACTTAGTATACTCATTGACACAATTCATGTATACAAATGTATGCTTTGATGAATAAAGGATATTTGAATTGAATTGAATTGAATTGAGTTAAAGAGTCATCTTCACCCCTGGGCCATAGCCCATTGTTGCGCAGTCGGCAATGTTAACCATACGGCTTTAAATGCAAAACATGGAATTTGATTCCCCTGTTTCGGACGACGTTTTCCAACTGATTTTCTTTAAACTTGGTAAGTGTTTAATTGAATAGTTATATTAGGTCTCTCAGACCTCAAAATTTCGAAAATTTTACTAAATTTTTAAATATTACTAAGGAAAATTGAGTTACTTTCCAGCGTCACAGAGAACAATATTTGTTAAATTTTCAAAATTTCGAGGTATGGGGAACCTGATATAACTATTCAACTAAACACTTACCAAGTTTAAAGAAAATCAATTGAAAAACGGCGTCCGAAACAGGGGAATCAAATACCATGTTTTGCATTAAAAGCCGTATAGTTAACATTGCCGACCTGCGGCAACAATGGGCTACTGGCCCAGGGGTGAAGATGACTCTTAAGACTACGACTTGTTAAGTTTTAAGCCAATTAAAAATTCAATTAAGATTAAAATGCAAATAAAAAAAATTATAATCATTATTCATGGTACAGATAACACGGAATATCTTGGCCTGTGATGGCCGTTTACAGCTCAAACAATTGGAGTACACTAAACAAAGTTGCAGACTGATTTTAGTCCCATATAAACGGAGCAATTTGAATCCATAATCGGAGTACGTCAAAGTCAGATATTCCGGGTTATACAGGGTATTTATTTTAACTGTGCGACCGTGGTAAACACCTAGTAAATCTCAACTTTTTTTTGAGGCCATTACAAACACGACTTTTGATTATTGAAATTTGTCCGCTGTTTCAAATGTGGCAGCCAACTTGAAAATTTCGAGAAAAAATTTACATATATTTGAAAGAAATTCTTAAAAAATCATTCCAGATCATATAAAAATACAAAAATAATTTTAAAATGAAAACTTTTAAATAGTGCCTAACAAATCAGGCTTTTTATTCTTATGAAGAATTTTCTACTTAACTTAAAAAGTTATTTTGTTTTATCACAACCATTTTACCTCCTCTATATTATGTTCAAAATTAATTTGCGGTCAAATTTTGGATTTCAATTCCTCTAATTCCTCCCACTACAAAGAATCCAACCATTGACTATGTACACTAACGTGAATAGACCTCTCATCCAATGCATTTAGTTTGAGGCAAAAATTTGGAAGTTCGGTGGACGCCGCACCAGAGTCGCTGCCATCGATGTTGTTATTATTCAGCTGAATTTACAGTGCTGCCAAAACATTTTACCAAAACATAAATATAACTTTCAGTTATAAAATGTTTCATCCTTAGTTTAGAAGAGTGGTAGTACTGATTTATCTATCATATGTTACGTGTACTTCGATGGACGCCGCACGAGATCGCACCACCGTCAATATGCTTCACACACGCCTATGCTATGAGAAGTCTACTCACGTAGTGTACAAAGTCAATGATCCAACCATCACTCTCTCCAAACCTTATTACAGTTCAATTCAATCCATAATATCTTTACTTGTAGTGATATACATACATGAAGTGTCTAATGTTTGTAAGTATTAAATAATTTAAAAAAAGTTACTTGAATGATGTATAGATCTATATTTTTTGTAGGCCTATTAATGCAAATTGTAATACCTTTAACTAATTATTATAGTTTATGTTGTTACATTTGTTTGGTATTGTTCACTAATTATTAACTTAAATTATAATAATAATTAATTATAATAATTAACTTAAATTATAAGTTAATTTGTGACACTACTCTTTTAATACTCTACAGAGGGTTTCTTTCAAAATGCAACCCATGATTTGAAATAAAAAAATTACAATCATTTAAAGTGATTTATATTTATTTTAATTAAATACAGGTTTTTAATGATTTTTTATTTAGTTTTGAAGGTTAAATAGATCACATAAACACAACGTCCTGTTCTCTTTAGTAAATTTCTGGACACCTTTTTAAATGATTCTAGTCATTCAAATTATTACTTCTTACTTCTGAAGAGTAGTCCCGATTGACCACGTAGTGGCGTGAGACCAGTCAAGTTCCAAAGGATGGAAAATAATTCTTAAATAAAAAATTCATTTTTCCTTTACAAAAAATTAAATTTCTTATCATCTTGTGGGATATTGTCATTTGCTTCAAGTCTAACCCTTTACAAATCCCCAAATGACACATCACAACTTTTCTAGTGATGACTCTGAAGTGAGTCGAAACTAGATGCTGTTGCTACAATTGCATTAATTAGGTACTTAAAACATAAAACTGTTTGTTGTCTCGTTCCCCCCCCCCCCCCTTCCCGACCTCTAGGCCCGAGCAAGGCAGTGCCTGTTGGCTGGTGCGAGACAGCCTGGCTATCACCTGTGCTTATACAAAAGACCAGGCGGTTGACGGCCGAGTCCGATCGGATAATCGTTAGTGTAACTGTACCTGTCGGCTGGTGCGGGGCAGCCTGGCTATCCTCTGGCCACCTAGGTCGTAGAGCCGCACCTGTCGGTTGTCATGCGGGATGGCCACCACCCCTGTGTTGCTGACGTCCAGGCGGTTGATGGCTGAGTCTGACCGGATAGTGGCTAGCGGAGACCTCCATGTTCCGCAGATCCCACACCTCAACGTAGAGTAATGTCAGCAATATCAAAATCTTTTCAGTAAACAAGGCGATAAAAACTGTTTCTACCCAGTTGTAACAACTACTTAAAAAATTGGGGAGTGACAAAGCAAAATTTGTTTTATCACAAAAAATCCAATATTGAGATAAACAAATTATTTTGTTCGCCTTACTGAATTCTACCCACCTGTGTAATGCTAAATGCACCAAAAATTGTTTTGTCCCATGTAAATTAAGTAAGAAAATCGAGAATTCAATCAAAACCGCGTTTTGCCCAAACCCCTCCTTTGACAAAGTTGTGACTTTGGTTAAAAAGTGCAGTTTTTTATACTGTAAACATGTGCAGAGTTTGGTTTTTCTACTTCAACACATTAAAAAGTTAACTAGGGGTGTCCAGACTTTAGCCTAAAACTGGACACTAGAGTGAATAGACCTATAATAGAAAAGGCGTATTTGAAACCAATTTATGGTGGCACAATCTTCTACAGCAAACATGAAGTACAAATGACATTTAAGTAAATCATTATTTCTGATCACTGTTTACTAATATAAGTTGTAAATAAGTATTACTACTATTCTTAACCAAGGAAGAAACATTTGAAGGGGTCAGTGAATGAAGGAGGTATGTGACATTTTGGTGAATTTTGGTGAAACTTTTGGCACTTACCCTAGCTCTCTAACTCCTGTTGCTATGGAGATAGCAATAGGATAAAGGAGGTATGTGCACACTAATAAATAATACTGTAGTGGAAGAAAGTGGTATGTTAGACTTTTACTGTGCACTTACCTCCTTCATCACTTGAATTATAAACTAATGCTACATACACCTTTCTTCCACTACACTGAATGCATCATCGCCAGTAGTACCAGCACATCATCAATGAATATGAGTCTTAAAAACATGCAATGATAGTATAGTTATGTAAAGTGGTTTTTTCAACGCTGATTAAATTGTATTGTGTTGCAGTATGTGTTTTATCTTAAACCACACTGCTACTTACCCCCTTCTTCCAAATTCAATAAGCGATTCATATAATTGTTATTGGAAAAAGGTGGTATGTATGTTTATTAATAAAATATAAAAAATAATAAATTTCAAACATATTTTACTGCAGCGATAAACTGTGACATATAGCCGTACAATACTAAAATTTCAACCTTTTCTAAGCAATAATAAAAAATTTCTAACATTAAAACTTTGAGGTTAAATATCTCAAAACTAGGTTTTTGTTACATACCCCCTTCATCCACTGACCCCTTCATTTATAACTGGTCATTTTGTTTATGATGTGATGACATGTTTTTGGCAGTACTTTAAATCTAGTTGAATAATTACAACATCAGTTTCCTCTGACTCGCCGAACACAAAACTTCCAATTTTGGGGTCAATGAAAATGCATTAAATGGAAAGTCTATTCACGTTAGTGTATATAGTCAATGGTATAACAATAAGACCCACCTTGACAGAACGGTCGTCAGAGCCAGAAACAACCTTGTCTTCTCTTCTTGTAAACACAGCACACGTGACAGTGCTGGAATCACACAACAAGCGTGAGTAACTTGAATCTTGTATCGCATCAAATCAGTTACCAAAACTTGTGGAAAACATCTGCAGCAAAATGGAAATTAGTTTATATCGCTCAAGATTAAAAAAAAAAAAAAAAAACTAATGTGTCTATAAAATAGATAAACGTTTTTCCCATTCATGGGCACATTGAAAAAAGGCAGTACAAGGATTATTATAGGCTACATAATTAACTAAATAATTAACTAATAAATATGGAAATATTGGACATTAAAATATTGCTTGTGATCAACTACTGTCTAGATCAGATAAATGAAAAAACTTTGTCTACCTATAATGCAAAAAATTGATCCGAGATCTGACCAAGGTTGTATTGTATCATAACAATAATGGCAATGGGGTTGATCTGTAATTCAAGAATCAAAGAAAATTATATTCACTAAATCTTGCAAATAAGTAGGCCTAATTTAACACGTTGAGTGCGGCATAGAATATCAGAAATCTTTCCCGCGGGCCTGAAATTTTTTTTTATAAAATCTTACTTTTTGTCTCCAGAAGTCCAGATCGAAGCGGCAAACTGGCATTCTTGCATTATTTCACAAAAAAATGGCGTCCAAAAGTACAGGTCTCCGGTGACCGAGCCGGCCCGCGCAACGACAATACACAGTTTTTTGTAACACAATATCGAATTTTTAAATTAAAAATGTTTAATATAATTATAATATTGTTCAATAGAATTATAACTAATATTTCCAACTATTTACAGCCCCTCCCACCCTCCCAACCATTGTTTTTTTACTCAAACTTCGTCAAGGTACTGGTCGAAGCATTTCTATTATTGGGGGTCCATTTTAAATAAAAGACGATAAAACTAAAATAAAAAAATATTAAACATAATATTGTGTCACAAAACACACCAAAATACGGAAGAAACACTTCATAAAGAATTAAAAAGTAATTAAAAAAGTTCAGGTCACAATGGACCGGAGCCGGCCCACGGGAATGGCGGGCGACGCACAACCGAAAGAAGGCAGGTTGCCCTGGTAACGCACGTATAAACAACTCCGAACTCCTCCACAACCCAGGGCCAAACTGACTGATTCATTTCGCCGAGTCACGGCCGGCGACACGTGACCGGGCAGGCCGGCGCGCGTGTTTCGCTACCGGTCACCGGTGACCGAGCCGCACCCAAAGTGTTAAGTAATATAAGTAATAATCACATCGCCATAGAAAACATCCATCAATCAGTAACCTACTGACGAGTGACAATTTAGACTAAATCGACCCAATCGGGGAATCTAACTATCGACCAACATATTTTTATTAGTATTTACTTTTCCCCCCATTAAGAGGCTTACTCTGTGTGGCCTTGAAAGACAGAGACTGAGTGAATCGGCTCACGAAAGTCCCATAGTCGGAAGGTGGTGTCCCGTGAAGACGTGACGACAAGACGCTGCGAGTGGTGGGCCGACGTGTGAGTCAGCTCCTGATCGTGGCCTTCAACACCATAAAAAAATTGAAAATCAGTTTATTGTGATAAAGTGATATTCATTACAGATTCTCACGCGCCTTGAGTAGAGCATACAGGGAAAAAATACCATAGTATCTCTTATGTAATTATACATAATTCAAATAGAGTATAGATCCGATAATCCAAACGAATCTAGATCAGACAATGATCGTTTTAGCAAATTTTTGAAAGAGGTAATACAATGATAATTTATTGTTTAATCCTGACATTTCAAGGGTGTATACCACTGGAACTCAGTAATTTGACCTCGGAGAGCCTTTGCTAGAGATGTAAAGCATTAAATAGCAGAAAATACACATTGTGCATTGTACAGAAATACACAAAATGGCACATTGTAATTAAGTTTGTCGATAAGAACTGAAAAACAGAAATGCGACAGCAGCAGGCGGAATCATGTCATAAAACGGGTTTGGATTAGGCGGATTTCTGGATAGCAATATCTGGAAAAGCAGGACTTAACTGTACTACTAACACATCACAAAGGTGTATTAAAGTTCCTTCAACGCTCTCTAACAGAACTTTAAAATATGCTGCAATTTCAGTACTAAGTGACATAGTCATTTAAGTCCTCTGTAAATGATTCCATGCAGTTGCAATGTATTACAATAGACCAGGTACAGTGGTACGGTTGTGATTTTAGTTGTTTAGTTGCAAAGTGTGATGTGGCACTTGCCAATCTGTATGTTGGTTATGGCAAGGGGATAAACAATAAAGTCAAATGCCTAGATCAAAACCCTTTGAAGAAAAGAAATGCAATACAAAACAAAAGAAGTGGCATGTTAAATAATAATAATAATAATAATAAATTTTATTCCGCTGACAATTTTTAACATTGTATGGGAATTTACATTTTATGAAGAATTTACATTAAGTCTTTCTATCTGTTTCACAATACTAAAATTCACAGTTCCGGATTTTTCAACTAGATTTTTGGTAATTTATTTAATACTCTAAACTTTTTTCAATCCTTTTAAATTTTTTTCAATTGTTTTTTTCTTCTTTCTTACATGTTTCTCAAGTTCTTGCCGAGATTTTTTCGATGCATGGGGTTTAAACAGTGCCTTGAGTCAGCGAATTTTTGCCAATCATGTGCCAAGTCTTTTGCACGTTTAAGTCTTAGAATGGTTTGGCAAAGGGCACTTGACCTCTTTGCATAATCTCTATATGCTATGGTTCAAATATGCTATTCTGAAATGCCATGGGGCATAGACGCATCATGACACAACAATTAATATTTGTATAGATCAGTATGATGGATAGAGATAACTTAAGCATCAAAGTTGCGGTGTTAGGAGATCGACGACGATCGTGAATCACAATCTTACAAAACATGTACATGAAATAGTAGATCTGAAGGAGTAAAATGGTTGTTAAAAAATTGTGGAGTTATTTCACACAAAGAAAAGAAGTTTTTACTAGTTTCAGATCATATCTCTTGTGTTTAAAAGGAAAGTATTACCACTGACTATCCACTCCTCCTATACTGTCAAAACAATGCTAAAATCTAATTGTGAAATACAGCATAATCTGATGGCGCCTTGGTTAACTAATTCTAATGGTTACCGACAACTTTTGAGTGTGAATCATATCGATATACAGTATCAATCTTATTAATTTATGTCACAAATTTTGGAAAAAAACTAAGGCTGTTTTTTTAATTAATCAACTGTGCAATTTGTGTTTAAATATTTGTAATAAATAAATGTGAATAATAATGTGTAATTTTGAATATTTTTGTTTCAAATTGTAGGTTGTGTTTTAAAAGAAACACCCAGTAATAGTATGTAGTATTGTCTGGCAAAATAAACTATTCTATTCTATTCTACTGCAGCTAGTGGTGAGGTTTACCGCTGAGCGTATGCAGCATCTCGCCAGTCTCTACGTCGTACAGGCTGGCCGTGCGGTCCCACGAGGCGGTCACAGCCTGGTCGCCCCCAGCCAGCCAGTCGGCCGACATCACCACGCTCGTGTGGCCGCTCAGCTCCACCGAGGGCGTGCGCAGCTGCTCCCCCTCCCCTTCCCCCTCTCCTCCGCCGCCCCGTGGCTCGTCCAGCTCCTCCGAGTCGGAGTTGCCCTTCTGGTGGACACACGTTAGACATTAAACACAGTACCTGGTGGCCGAGCCATTGCTCAGTAACTTTATACAATTCTTTGTAGTAATATTAAAGTCATGCACTGTGAACTAAAATGGGAAGCACAAACAGGCTTTTGTTCGAGAAGAGCTCGTTTGCTCCACTCACTTATCTTGACGAGCTCGCTCGCTTCGCTCACAATCTTTTCAGAATGTTTTAATGTAGGGTTATCTGGTTTTTAAACCACATTTTGAGTCTATAACATGTGGATTTCTTCTTCTACAGTTAACAGCTGATCATTGTACATTTTTTTTTGTTTTAAAATTTAATTCCAACTCTAAAAATTGCTTGGATGTTCTATCCTTTTTTTTACTTCATTTAATTTTTATCTAAAAATCCATCATCACCAGTATAAAGTAAGGTTTATAAATTGATAAACTGTTGTTTTTATAATATTATCATTCAGCTATTCAGTAAGTGGCTACAATAAAAAACCACATGTTTATACCGAAGCATGTGGTTCATTCATTGACAGTCAATTCAGTTGTTTTAATAACTCTTTTGTTTTTATTTTTAACTCCATAAGACCAATGTTAAATTTTTTTAGGATTTCGATTCTAGATTATGACAAAATACGAGTTTTCCTAGTACACAGATTTATACAGTGGCGGCTGTACCATAAGCACTCGCTACCTTGGATAATGAAAATTGATAGTATAATACAAAAAGTATATATAAATACAATGTATATTACATTAAAAACAATTGTATAGCAATAAAATTCTACACTTCATCATCACAATCACAAAAAATTATTTTCCAGTTTTCAACAGTTCTCTGCTTCATACTTTCTTTCCTCATTTTCTAACCTCAAACTTATTTAAGTACATTAACCATAACCTTTTTGAATATGGATCCTCTCCTCTAATCCGACCATTTAATCTTATTCAACTCTTGCATTATCTCATTTCCTGTTTTTTGGTTTACCACTCATCTCAAAGACTCGATACTAAAATGCAATGCTGAGATGAAAATAGACTGGCACAAACACAATCTAAAACCACTTGACTGCAAGTTTAATAAAAGTGTGCTTTATCTATAAGTATTGTTACTTATTTAATGTCTACAATGTTATTACAAAAATATTATACATATCTTCATTGTACTGTATACTGTGAGTGAGGCCGACCTACCGACGCCTCCCAGTTGACAGCGGCCTGCCAGACGTGGGCCTTGTGGTCGCCACTGGCCGTCAGCGCCAGGTCCCGCGACGGGTGGAACCTGAGTGAGTTGACGGAGCCCTGGTGTCCGAGGTACTGCAGCAGACACCGGCCGGAGTCCACCGCCCACACACACGCTCTGTGGTCTGCACATCAACACTGGCATCACTCCTGCACTGTGTCTCTCACGTCTAGTAGTTAGAATTGTATATATAAAAGGCCAAAACCCTAGCCCAGTTGCTGGTTAGCACTAAAAATAAATTAAATGAAAAAAGACTCTTCTCATTCTGTGTTTTATCAAGCATGATATTGTTGATGTGCGTTCTAAACCAGTCAAGTTCCTTGATTTTTTGTTATATCTTATGTTTTGTATATCCACAGATGTACAGCAAAATTTATGAGGTAGTTTTACTGCTCAGTAAACTAAACATGTGGTCTCTAAGCTTTATTTGGCTATGGTATACCATGCGCTATTCCAAAGCCATCTATCTACCTAATGGTTAACTTATGGGACACTCCCTTTTTTCTTGCTGAAGAAGAAGGTGCATATTACTTAGTCTCTAGATCATTGTAGACCTGTATTCCAGCACTCCCAGTTTAAACCAGAACCAGTATGTCTTCAACTCAGGGTCATGCATCACAGAAAATTACTCCAAATATGCAAAACAATGTAAAGTTGTACAACACCAGAAAAGCTGAAGATAATATATAAGCATGTTCCTGCGAGTAGGCTGTAAAAATCTCAAACTCATAATAGTGTTCCCAGTAGACTTAATAGAATGGAAATTGTCAATTTTGACCATTTGTTTCAAGAAATGAAAGAAACCTGGACATCAATAAGATTAGAGACACTGGAACTATACATTCAAGATTTAGTAAACAGACCTATTAACTCCCACTTATAAAACTGACAAAGACCCCTGTTTTAGTACATCTTGCGTTCATCATCTTGCGTCTTCAGATAACAATGAAGGACATTACGTACCAGCAGATGCAGTGCCGATGATTGGCTGTCCCGGCCGGGCCACTGCCACCTCCCAAACGCCGTCTCGATGACCGGAGAACTCCCGCACCAGGTTACAGCTGACCGTCGGACCTTTGAAACTCGACACTATCTTGCTTGTCTGCGCCTTCAACTTGTGGGCTGTCTTCAGCTTCTGTGATGAACTGCCCACAGCTGGAAATGATGATAATTGTAGAAACTTTCATTGTTGAATAACTTGTGTCCGGTTTTTACACAATTTATTTAGAGGTGTATAGGACGTTATGTGTCTTGCATTTATTTTCCTTACATCAAGATAATTCTGCAGAATTTTTACATCCACATAATTGAACAGATTAATTGCATGATGATCATTGGTATTTTTATTCATTTGTTAGTACAATATAAGGTTTCATTCAAATGTTCCCCAAACTTTTTCCCATAGTTCCTTAGGTTAGTATGTTTGTTGAAAAGTGTTTTAAAATTTAGTTGTAGGTTTCATTTCACTGAACTATTATTAAAAATTAAAACTTTAAACAACTTACATTTGTGTTTTGATACTTTAGCTGGAACATCGAAGTCCACATAATCATATCCTTGCTTTTCATTTACAAGACTTTCTCTTTCCAGTTTCTCACTGAGAATGTCGACCTTTTCTTGTACTGAAAAACAAATTTGCATGTTAGAATGAAATAGGTAAATCACCGAACAAACATTAAGTAAAATTCATACTAGCACCTTTTAACGCATTCACTGATGAAAAGTCATAACAAGGTGACCCTAAACTGCTTGCGTCCGCTAGGACAACAACTAGGACATGTTGACATCCCCAATATAAGTGGAGGTCCAGATTAGGTCAATCTGTCAGTTGCATGACTCCGATTGTAATGATAATTTTCAAGCTAAAAGGTAAAAAAAATGAAACTTAAATCTAAACTCAATAATCAAGTAAATATTACTCCAAATAATACAGAAAAAAAATCTGTCAGCAGCGAACGTGTTTTAGGTTGAAATCCCCTAATTAGCTTGAATTAGAATTTTAAATCTATAAACTAAAATAGGCAAGCATGATACGTTTCCTAATTTTTTGCAATTTGTGTGCATCGTAGAAAAATCCCCGCATACAATTAGTGAGATTCTATCTTATATGAGCGGAATTTCAATATAATTCACATCAGCCCCTAGAGCTATGCCCTATAGGCTTTCAGAGTTTCAATGATAATCTTACGGGAAAAAATATATAATGATTGAATCATTATATTTTGGTAGTAGTTTTAATAACAAACGATAGCAAAATAAAAGGAACAAATGTTTCGGCTATTATAAAATATTTTAAAACTAGTTGGGCCCAGATCAAGTGAAATTTTTCGAAAATATCAATCAGTGGGCGATTTTTAGTTTTAATTGGAACAAAACTGGACCAGCCTTTAAAGATGGAATTGAATCACAGATTATTATATTAAATTATTTTAAAAGGAAACAAAACTTGTTTTATATAGTAAAAAAATTTGTTTTGACGATGAATTAGTAAATTACATTTAATCTATACTTTTTTAATACGCTAAGGGTTTTTTTGTCTTGAGAACTCCTCCTACAATTTTCAACCGATTTTTAAGTTTTGGTGTCGTTGGATAGGGCTTGGCCTGTAGTTGTTTCCGCCAAAAATTGGTAAGAATCTGACTGAAAATAAAGGCGCTATCCACCATTGAAATCTCAAAATTTCCCATTTAAATAACATTGGGATTAAATAAAGCATTTTAAACATCTGATAATAATTAGCTGTAAATACGTGATGTTTTGGTGATTAAAGAGATTCACAATATTGGATTGGTCGGATGTAATTGATTTAGAGCTAAAAGTAACATCTGTATTGTATTAAAATAAATTGCTCGATTTCGAGCAACACGTATACTAGTATTAATTAATTTGTGTAGACTTACAAGTTATATTTTCAGCATACAATGTCTCGAATTCCTTTTCAATCTGAGAAAATAGTTCATGTAATCGTCCTCTGAAACAATAAAAAATTAAGCTTATAAAAAATAATTGTACCAAGTCATTTCATTTCCAAACACTTTTGTTCAGAAAATGTATACAGAACGAGTGAAAAATATTTATCATTAAGAATTCATACTAAAATTCCTGACCCGATACAGATCAACGGTAAAACGATCTACTGGTCTGATTGGAACCAGAAGATATTTTGTTTATGCAAAAGGCAAGTTTTTTATCTGGGATTGTAACAAACAACAAAAATAATTAATTATTCAATTTTAAAAATACAACTAGTTTTATTTATTTATTTTTTGCTGAAAAAGACTATCCTGAAGTTCTGGTCAGCCAACAACCGCTGGATGGTAATAAAGGTACCGGTAATGAAAGTGATCCCTCTTTTTCCTTTTCATTTTTTTCTGCAGTATTTTCCTGGGATCAGCCAGTAGGTAACTGGCTTATGAGGTCAGAGGTGTACAATTGAAATAAGGTGTCCGGCAAAAGAATAAATAAAACAGTAAATGAAATTGCAAAAAACACTTCACAAAATTATTAATCCTATTTCTGATGAAACTTCAACTTTGAAGTCATGAGTTTGCAGCAAGTATTTGAACCAACAAGTTAGGTAGGTATTGTTGTACCTCAATATAGGAGGTAAGTTGGAATCGCTTTCCAAGTCAGATCTGAGGCTTTGGAGATTCAAGTCACTCTCCAGCATGCTACCTCCTCCATATTTAGGGATGCTGACTCGCTTCGTGATGATAGGTGGTTTGCCAGAATCATGGGGCATTTCTGATCAGAGTTACCTGTAACAGAAATCTTTCATCACTATGATTTTTTACTTGTGAATATCAGAATTTTTTAGACATTTAAAATTATAAATCTATCTATCATAAATCAGTATATTTCTCCTAACGTTATATCCCTTACAAAATTCAAGGTATAATCTAATTTCAAAACAGTTTCTCAGTAACGGTGATAAAATCATCAGAAGTTACATAAAACAAGTTCTTCAACTCTCAAACGATGCACCTAATAGTTTTTTATAATCTAACAAAAACTCAAAAGGATTGAATGTAATGAAGTTAGAATGGGCGACCTTCATCCAACAATTTAACAACTATAAAGTTCTAGAAAGATCAAAAAATACAACCTCCATTATTTGAAAGAGAAAAAGAGGAATGTTTAAACACTCTAAATTTATCAATATCAGAATTTCCCAACTTCCCAAAAGAAAAGATTTCCAGCAAGGATATTAGAAAGAAACTCCAGAAAGTTAATTAATTCCTGATGCAATTACCTCAAAAAGGAAAAGGAGTTTCACTGTACAGCCAAGTGAAATCTACCAATTTCTGGGTATTTAAAAAAGAGGAACTTTCTGACTCAGAATGGCGCGACAGCTTAAAGATGACATGCAATATTGCTTCTTCGAGGACTGTTTCCGGGCGTGGACCCAACACGAACCATTGCAGACACCCCAATGAGTTTGAAACTCTTCCACACGTGTTGGGATCCTGCAAGCAAGGTGAACTCCTCCGAAACAAAAGGCACAACTGTGTCAGGGAAATCCTAGCAGCCGAACTGAAAATCAAATCCTAAACGTATATGAAGAGGTATTTTGTATTTCAGACAATGGAAGTACTAGGAGAATAGACACATTGGCCATCAACCATAAGAAAGATTTGAAGACTCTCTAAATCAGCCTGAGGAAGTCAATCAAGAAAAAAAGAAAATCTATGAAGCAACCATCCCGTTCTTCAAATCAAAATACAAAATTGAAAATTTAAGTGTGATTGGTCTTATGTTTGGAGCACGAGGAACTTTAACCTCAAACTATGTGCAATTTAAAAAACAATTCAAAATTACAAAATCAACAGACAAAATTTTAGCGACTACAATAGGAAATTTGTGATAATCTTATGGGAAATCAACAAAACCCTGTTCTAGCTTATTTATGGGCATAACTTGATAAAATTTGGTATATACATTCACTAGGTAGGGTTTAACTGATATTTGCTTACAACACCCATATAGCGGCAAACCTAAGTCCCCTGTTGGGTTTATGGGGAAAATTAATAAGTGCCAAATATTGCTACAATTTAGATTATTACCTTACCCAACCATTATATTTCCTAACAACTAACTTTGTTTAACAGCATTCTTTGGTAGTAAACCTACATAGCCTACTCATTCCTATGGTGTTTATGGGAAAAATACAAAATCTCAAATTTCTTTGGATATTTACTGAGTAAGCAGGTCTGCTGCGATGGGGGTATGGATGGTAATCTACTCATCTATTGAATGGCTAATTTAAGAGTGACAGCCCAAAAAGAGTCGGCAAAAAGTTCTTAAGGCATGCATAGGAATCTAAATCAAATTAAAGATCTCACTTTGTAGACTATAATGCTACAAATACAATCTTAAATCTATAATGGGACGGAAATAACAGGCAATTTTAAATTTGTTTTACAATCATAGCCTATTTAAAAAAGTTAAAAATTTATGACTTGAACTAAGACATAAGACAATCAAGTTTTCCCCAAAACATTCCAATGGGTATATGTCCCTAAGAGATAGGCTGCGAGAATACATTTTATGGATGAACCAAATAGGAAAATCTTATACTGAGAAAATATGCCAATATGAAGTAATTACTATTTATTTTACTATTGAGAAAAAAATTAACAAATACATTACATTATTCAATGCAGCAACTATGGTTTCTATTTCACTGCTATCATCTTTGATCATAACTACCTTTTGAAACATTTTACAGATTAGGGATTGGTAACTGTCAAATGTAATTATTTAACTTAAATGCCTCTTTCTATTAAAAATAAAGAGGGGTTATTCTGTCTGAGATTAATGTCGATGGCGGGTGGTTAGCGTTCACCATTCAGGGGGGTTGACGAGGCACTCTTACGAGAAAAGTCAATAAAACATATGTCATTTCACTCATACTTGGCTTAAATACAGTATATAATAACCTACCTCGGAATATTCTGTGTTACAAGAAGGTACCGGATCTAAACCTAGGGGTTGAAAAACTGCCGACCCGAAGTAAAGGTAGGACAGTTTAAACGTTAAAGGGAATTTGACTACAGAATGTGAAGTCTATATACCGCATGACCTCCAGTTTCAAGCAGCTTTCCTGAGTATTGGAGGCTCCAATTGGGTAACTGACTCCCTAGATTTCCATTAGTAAAAATTTCTAGGAAACATAGTAATGAAGGGAGAAATGGGCTTACACCAATTGTTAGTATGTGCTAAGAGCCTGCTAAGGTTGGTGGCCTAGTTGAAATTTCCAGTAACCATGGTAGGGTGGTTTCAGTACGCAGTAACTTGTTAATGAGCTAACTAACTATAGTTACTGAAACTGGAATTTTGAACAGCTATAATACCCGATCTTATACTCTAAAACAAGTGATGTTTGTACGGGCAAAGTTTTTCTTCTGTACAAGGATTTTAAAATCTTTTGTTGGTTATTGGGGTTTTAAGGCCACCAGGAATTGATTGGAGTTCGTCCCATGGCTGGGAAAATCTGGTTTTTGTCCTAGAATCCTTCAAAGTTCTCATGTTATCCTTATGGAGATTTTTTCCAGCTATGAAATTGAATGAAAACAGCTGTTAATTGTAGATATAAACAAATGTGTTATATCTTTAAGGCCCCGTCTATAAGGACATTTTAGTCGCGCCGTTCCACCAAAAACACTCATCGACTGACTGCATGGGATTCTAGTGGCACTACGTCTATACGAGCGACTTTTTTGCACACGTTTTTGCATTTAGAATCTCTTATGCCCAAATTGTCCGTGTTTATGTAGCGTCGGAACAGCATGACTAGAACACCCGAATAGACGGGGTCCTGTAATTCAACAAATCTATACAAAAATTCAGCACTATTGACTATAGTTTACATAGACAATGGCAGCACCCTTTGGCCTGGCAATTGATCGAAGTGAACGAGCTAATCTCAAAAAGAAAAAAGGTGAGTGAGCGTAGCAAACGAGCTTTGTCTGAGAAAGGAATGTGACGTTTAATAATTTTACCGATCATACGCTTGGTTCCCCTGGTACTTATGAATTAAATGTACATGCAATGTTGAAATTCAAAGAATTGTTTTAGAAAAGGAAGCCAGAGAAATCAAATAATTGGGTACTTTTACGTTGATGAGACATCACTCACCCCCCGGGAGTATTTACTGTAACAACTTGAGTTATTACTAATAAGTGCCGCAGTGAGCTTAGGTCAAGGTCATGGAGAATCAGGCCATTTTTGCACTGCTCATCTTATTGTGCAGAACGTCCATTGTTGGCCTTGGTAGGCCAGTTGCTGTCTTAGTATAGCACTGTCGCTCGCTTGGTAGACATTATGGTAATTATTAGAGCTTGACTGTCAGTACGAGATTTGCCTACAACTAAGGATTCTGATTTTGCAATAAAAACAATTCCCTCTGGAAAATAGGCAAAATAACTGATTATTTTTTGCACTGCCATCTAAGAATTTGGCAAGGATTAAGAGAGAGATTAGTTTATTGATTTGTTAAGAAATGTTTACATTCACTAATTTAGTTTTAGAGACATGTTTTTTATTCCCCTAAACAGTGAAGTCTTTCTTCTTAATGGAAAGGTACCATTAAATAAGTTGTAGTTAGGCCTAAGTGTTTTTACCTGTTACCTCCGTAGTCTGTCTCTTTGACCTCTGCAGGCATGAGACCCATCATCTATTTCTAAGTCCACCTCTTTTGCAGCCATAGGCCTTGTCCAATCAGGTCAGGGTAGTGGCAAGGTAAGGCTATTACTTAATAATTTTAATACTAATAATCATATGGACATGGGGTTAGTTTTATACTAAAGGACAGTTAATAAAGTTTTTTACATACCATTTACAGGTGCTCAATATAGATGCCCCATTTAGATGCACAGCACATGTCTAAGCAATACTCAAATTAGTCCCACAGCTCAGCTAGCATGCCTCAAGTGGTTGATTTGATGGCTGGTCTGATGCGGTTCTTCAATTCAACCAATGTTGTTGGAAGAGTAGGGATATAAACAGTGTCTTTTACAAACCCACACAAAGAAAAAATCATGTGTGTGAGTTTTTAAATGGTAGACTTCCTCAAAGATGGATCGGCCATACTGGACCTAGCGATTCCACGTTAATCACTGGCTGCCAAGGTCACCAGACCTTACTGATTGTGATTTCTTTTTGAATGGGGTTTTGTAAAAGACACTGTTTATATTCCGCTCCTTCTATCAAACATAGGTTAAACTGAAGAACCAAGTTAGAGCAACCATCGAGTTCATCTCAAGACATGCTAGCTAAGGTCTGAGACGAATTTGAGTATCCCAGAGACTTTTGCTGTAAATGGCATATAAAAACTTCATTAGTTATCCTTTAGTATAAAAATAAACCTATGTTCATATGATTATAAGTTTTTAAATTAGTACCAGGGAGACCGAGCTTAAGATCGGTAAAATTATTACTTTTGTTCTCGCACAAAGCTCGTTCGCTCCGCTCACTCACCCTCTTCCATTTTGAAGACGAGCTCGTTTGCTTCGCTCATTCGCCAAGCCGACGGGTGCTGCACTTTGGTATAATTTCCTTAAACTACAGGTTAAATATTTAACACATTGGTTTATATCTACAATTATCAGCTGATTTTTGTTCAATTAATTAAATCTCCATAAGGATAACATGGAAACTTTGAAGTGCTCTAGCGCGAAAACCGGGTTTTTCCCAGCTATGGGACCAGTTCCAATTGATTTCTGGTGGCCAAAACCCCCATATTCAATCAAAAAATCAAAAATCCTTGGAGCAAAAAAAAACTTTGCCCGTAAAAACTGAGCTTGTTTTAGAGTATAAGATAAACCTATAAAATCAGATGATTTGTTTTAATACACACTATAAGTTATTTGAAAAAAAAAAATAAATATACAGGTAAAACAAATTTAATAACTTTGATAATTTATGTTTAAAATAATACAAAAAAAGTTAACAATGAGGATATACAGCAGGAAATAATTTTTTATTGTTATCCCAAGGGACCTGTTACCTGTTACCTCCGCAGTCTGTCCCGTAGAGACCCGATGAGGCATGGGACCCGTCATAATGTAGGCAGCCGAATTTGGCCTTGTCCAACCAGGTGTTTGGGTTTGGGTTAAGGTAGTGCTAAGTAGGGTACGGAAAAGGTTTTTAGGAAAAATCAGGTAGCTCATAGTAGCACATGTTGAGCAGATGTTCCTTCAGTTCTCTCTTAAATGTATTAAAATCCTCAATTTCTTGAATATGTCTTGGAAGCTTCGAAAAAAACTTGGTACCGGTATAACTAGGTTTGGTCTCAAACAGTCTTAAACTATGTTGGGTTGCATGATTAACATTGTGGTTTCTAGTGAAATAATGATGAACATGAGGCTGTATCAGATTGTTGGCTTTTACATATAGAACTGCTTCAAATATAAAAAGAGAAGGAACAGTTAAAATTTGCAGCTCCGTAAACTTGTCTCTACAGGAGTCTCTAGGCCTAAGTCTAGAGATACATCTGATTGCTTTTTTTTGTAAAATGAAAATGCGGTTTAAATTTGCCTTGCTTGACATGCCCCAAAGCACTATTGAGTATCTTAAATGACTTTCAATTAGACTAAAATATACTAGTTTAGACAGAGGTAAATTATTAAAGACTACTATTTTTCTTAAAACAAAGAGATTTGAAGTTAAAGTTGAAGCTAGCTTATCAACATGCTCCCCCCATCTGAGACCTTCGTCCAACCTCACTCCCAGATAGTCGACAAAGTTGGATTCCTCAAGAACCTCTTCATCCAAAAGCACAGAAGGTGAGAATGAGCCGGCCCTAGCTAGATTTCTTTTTTTCTGAGAAGTGGCAATGAACATGTAATTGGTTTTCTTGGAATTTATATTCAAATTGATTGCAGAGAAGTACTGGGAAAGAGCGCCGAGCTGGCCAAACGTCTCTCTTTCCAATTCAAAGAGATTTTTATTTCGAATAAATAGGGAAGTATCGTCTGCGAAAATTGTCAAAGAATTCTGAGGTACGGAACTGGAAATGTCATTTACATATATTAAAAAGAGGACTGGACCTAAAATAGAGCCTTGAGGGACTCCTAAAGCGATATCTGCAACTTGAGATTGAAAAGTTTTTTTTGAACCAGAATCTAAAGTGAAGTTAACTGAAGTTTGTTGCTTTCTATTGCTTAGATAAGACGTCAGCCAGCCCAACGCTCTGTCTTTAATACCAATTTGTTCAAGCTTCTTAATCAAGATTGCATGATTCACAGAATCGAACGCTTTGGAGAGGTCAATAAAGCAGGTAACCGCAGTATCTCCCCCCTCCAAAGCATCGACACACTTATTCACAAAATCTATCAGGGCCAGCTTTGTGGATTTGTTTTTCTGAAAACCAAATTGGTTACTAAAAATCAGATTGTGATCATTAAGAAAAGTCATTAATTTGTTGCAGACGGCTTTCTCAAGTATCTTGGAGACGGTTGGAAGGAGTGAGATCGGACGATAGTTCTCGGGTAGGAGCTTGCTATTTTTTTTGTGAAGAGGCTTAACTACAGCCAGCTTCCCACCGTCCGGGAACACTCCCTCCGTCAGAGATGCGTTGACCAAATGCAGCAAAGGATCAATCAATTCATCAGAACAAGTTTTAATTATTTTACTTGAAATTCCATCGTAGGGATAAGTGAATGTAAGAAACACTAGTTAGCAGTGATGGCTGAGGGCTCAGGCCCACCTCTGTTCATTCACAATGATTCAAACCGAGACACTCGTAATTCCAAAAAAAACATTCTGTTATCCCCTTCTTAAATATCAAGATTGAAGGAGAATTAAAAAACATGGTTATTCTGTCGATTAGACATATAACATCACAAAATAAAACACCGGCGATGTAAGATAAGATTGTGTTTGAAAAGGTCTTAGTTAACTGCACTTAAGTTATATAGGCCTACCGATGTTCTGAGAGGCCATTAATGAGCGATATTTGAAAAAAGTGAGGGCCCGCTTTTGTAATATATAAATTAAAGAGATTTTGAGTAAAGCTGTCTCAAAGTAATAAAACTTCGTCACTTAACAGGATAGTTCTACCTAAGGTTTGAATGAATTAATAAATTACTTTTTCCTTGCCTAAAAATAAGTTTTCGTTTGAAATTAAGTTTTACCAACCAAATTAAGTTGTAGGCCTAGAAGAATCACAACAAGGTAAAGAAAATTATAGAAATTTTCAAGTATAGTTTATTGTAAATCCAGTAGAACTAGCCTATTTATAGTAGACAAATTCACACTCAACTGGAGATAAGTGGTAAAATCTACCTACCGCCTACATCAATTAATAGGGCCTAGCCTGATAAGAATCATAAGTCATGCCAAAAGGCTACCATTTTAGAATTTTGCACTAGATTGTTAGTTCTGAGCCCTTATGTAACAAACAGCATGCAAGATACCCTGACAATTTTGAGTGAATCAAGAGATTTTAAATAAATACCGGTAATCTATACATTTTTACAGCCTTTACTTGATGAGTTACATAGGCTAAGGTGTAACTTAGTGTTAAACATTCCTAACATTTACAATTAGTTATATTTTGTCTATTGTTTTACTGCATAGTATAAATTTTTATTTCTTCTTCAACAGCACTTTTCAAAAGTTCTTCACAACACTCAAAGTCAATCTTATTTTCTTGCACAGCTTTCAATGTGGCTGTTGTATTTTCCACTAGGCTTTTCTCAACCTTTTTTAGATTATTGACAACTTCTTTACTGTGGTAAGCCTTTTCATGAAGTTTGTAAAGTACATGGCGTCTGTCCACACTGAACTGAAATCTTGGCTTACTTCTGGCTGGGTCTTGAGTAAAAATAGGACTGATGATTTCAGAGGGTACAACTGGATTGGAAGTAAACACAAATGGTTTAAAGAGACTAACTGATGGATCTGGTGTAGCTGTCACCCAATGACAAGGGGGTTTGTTTTCTTGTGAGGCGCTTAACACCGATACCCAACTTCCTGAGGTATGAAATGGATCATCAGCAGGTCTGCAAATCCCTGAAGTTTTGTTACGAAGAACTTTGAACATTTTTTCAATGCTGAATTGTTTATCAGATGACAACTCCTCAAGAAGTTTCCGGGGGGATATTTCTCTGCTACAACCCTGACTAGAAAGAGCCTTTTTAAAGCTGAATGTACCCTCACCTAACCATAGTTTATTCTGTTTAACGTAGTCAAGAAGGCCATTGGACATTTTAGTAATATTTGTATCAATGCTAAGACAATTAGAAATGTTTTTGTGTCCAAAAGTAATTTTCTCAGCTGCCCACAGTTTTCCGGCAGTTTCTAAAACCCAGGCTTCGTTCTTATCAACAATGAGAAAAGAGTTGTGATATAACAAATTTGAGTCTGTATCAGAACATGCACCTCCCTGGCCATACTTTTCTAGAAGCTCAGATATTACAGTTACAGCCTCATTACTACTTGATGATCTTTCAAGACCAAGTCTTAAGAGATCCATTCCTAGGAGTCTTTCAGTTTTTGAATCGTCATCCACATTTGTCCATACTGCTTCGTTACCAATAACAACACCATGGGCATTTGCTCCCATTTCTGCACCCCACATCCAAGATGGTTTGCTCAATAAAACTGCATGTGTTGATGCAACTTGTTCAACCTCAATGTAGGTACATTGTAACTTTTCCCCAAATTTATATTCTTTGTGAGGGAAGAAGACAACTTCTTGGACTTCACCATTGGGCCTATCTGAGTTTTTCCCAAAAATAATATCACCATTTGTAGTTAAAGGCGGAAGAACAACAAAAGTATCACATCCATATAAAGCCATTAGGATGAAAATTAAATTTAAAACTGATCAATATTAATACCAAACAAATAATTCCATAGATTTATGAAACTTAATCATTAACGTCAATGAAACTGTCAACAAGTTGTCAGTGGCATGACGATGCTACATAAGAAAGCAAATGAATGACATTGCAGAACAACTAACTTACTTGATACGAGAAAATAATGAGCAATAAATGTCTTTGCTCTTATCAGCTAAAACACTACACTAATAATAAACACTCACGTAATGCATGCAAAGGTCCAGATTATTATCACAGGTTATGATGACATTTGACGGATTATATCAGCTGGTGCTGACATTTCTCGAGTTAGTTAGTCTCACACTATCAATTTTGAGTAAAGACGACTATAATCACCTAAATTATCCGTGGACTGAACAGACCATTGACTATGGATATTATCTTTGACTATGGATACTATGTAGACCTCTCAAGCTTCGTTGAAAATATCCATAATATTCGTTTTATACTATCCATAGTGAATGATAGTTTTGTCAATGTTACAGACCAAGGAGAAAGCAAAATCAATAAGGGGCTTTATAGATAAATAAATTTATTGATAGCTTTATTGATCATTATAGACATAATGTGCAAGATCATGTCAAAAGTTACAGTTTGTTACATTAATAAATACTATAACCAGGTCCTTTCATAGCAACTACTCATATAGCCACTAAAATTTTCGTGCAATCATAAATAAAAATGAAAAAGTCTCCTCCATCTTCTATAGTCATTGCAAGTGTTGATGCTATCAGAAAATTTTTGTACTTGTCTGTTATACCATTGACTAAGGATACATGTCATGTCACTGATGACCGCGGCGAACGCATCTCCTCGACACCAGGACAGCTACACGCACTGAGCCAAAGTTTACAGAGCGCTTCGGCGGTTAGGGTATGTTTTTTATTCGATATATAGGTCAGAAATACTTTTACTAAAAACAAATCACACTGTAGTGATAAGTCATATGTAAGTGTGAGACCGACTAGACAGCTATAGCGTGGAGCGCTAGACCTGGATATGCCACGATGTCCGCTTAGCCGCTCACTAAGGAGCTACCCCCGATCAGCGATCAAAGTTTTTAACACTCTCCCTGAGAGAGTGCGTGCGCTGGACATCGGCTCCTTTAAGAAGGTAGTGCGTGAGTGCCTTGTCAGCAGGCCATTGTACGACTTAAATGAACTCAAAGAGTGATTGTTACTGGAATCTTAACCAGTACATTAGTCACGTCCACCATGTAGTTAAGTTTTTTTTTACTCAGTGTAAATATGTTAAATATATGTTTTTTTATTAGTATAAGTTGATGCTATCAATCCGACAGTGTCGGTCACAGATGAAGAAATCAAGTATTCAAGTATAACTAACCCAGCGTCGCGGCCTCCTGCGCGGCGAAGATGCGTTCGCCCATACGCCGCGATCATCAATGACATGGCTGACTTTAAGCAAGCACAACTCAAAACCCGTAAAACTTAGAAACGTGTAACTTACACACAATGTTCAGAAAATAAAGTGTGTTCCTAATGAGTTCATAACTCAAGTTACAGTAATAAAATAGTTCAATACAACATGACAAATGGTTGTTAGCCCATTAATACTGTACACTACTGTACCCTAGACCACTGTGCCCCCCATGCCCCAGTGCTTCCCACACTCTCCATATCCCCCCAAGCCTCCCCCACGCCCCCCGTTCCCCTTTTGTGACCCGTGCTTCCTGTGCCCCGACGTCCGAGTACCTCCCATATCCTTATACCCCTGTGCCCCCTGTGTCGATGTACCCCCCTATGTCAATATGCCCCCCCCATATCCTCCTGTGGCTACATGCCTGCCGTTCCCTCAGTGCTTTCTATGTTCCCTCAAGCCTCCCCCGTGCCCCGTTCCCCTCTCGTGACCCATGCTTCCTATACCCAATATTTCCCTATGGCCGAGTACCCCCATGCCCCCGTACTCTCTTTCCCCCATGTCTCTGTGCCCCCCATTCTCCTGTGCCCACATGCCCACTTCCCCAAGTCCCCTTGATCTGGATTTCCCCCATTCCTCCCCGTGCCCCCCATGTCCAACTACCCCCCATACCACCGACGTGCCTCTTGTGCCTCCCAATGCCCCCGTGCCCCGTGCCCAATACAACCGTGCCCCCATGCCTACCGTTCCTCCCCGTGCCCCCCATGTCCCCCAATGGCTCCCCCGTGCCCCCCGTTTCCCTCTTGTCACCCGTGCTTCCCGTAACCCCTATGCCAGTTAGCACAAGTACCTCTATGTCCCTGCACCCTTGTGCCCTCCATGCCTTTGTGCCCCCCATTCTTCCTTGCCCACATATCCGTCATTCATCCTCGAGGCACCCGTGCTCTTTATGTCCCCCATTCCTCCCCCATGCCACCATTCCCAACTACCCCCCGTGCCATTGATGTATCTAGTGTCCCTTGTTCCCCATGCCTCCCATATCCCCATGCCCGCCGTTCCTACTCGTGCTCTCTTGTGCTCCCCCCCTTCCACCTAATTCATCAATGCTTAACCTTGCCCCCATCCCCCCACCTGTCCCTCGTGTCTACCGACATAACTTGTGCTTTGATTGTAGTCTATTTTGTCTATTCGTTCAATGAAGTAGAACATTGTTTGACATATTGTTCGTTATCGCAAAATGTCGCTCCCAGTAATTATGGATTAACTATTTATTGTTTCCGTACGACCTACATAAAGAAAGAAGCAGAGAATGAACAAAACAAAATATTCCTTATACGGAGGTTATCTAATGTTAATAGTTTACATAACATGATTCAGTCGAAAATAAACAAATACTTAAAGCCGTGTCCGCACTGGCCGAACATTCGTGGTGAACTTGTTTGGCGAACACAAAAAATCAACAAACATTCCAAACGAACAATTACTGGCCTTATTGTTTACATTCTAAAAGGTTAGCAACGAACAAACAAAAGTTTGGAAAAACTTTCCAGTGTGGACACGGCTTACTAAAAGGATTCAATTCCAACCACTAAATAGACCACATATAAAGCAGTAACTTAAAAACCAAACGACATGCAATGACTAAAGACGATTTATTAGCTATTATTTCAACCATAACATGGCTAAGTCACTTTTAACTGCGGTACATTCAGCGCACAAAATCATAACGACATATATGGAGCTAAAAAGAAATCTACTGTGGATCCATAATTTTTCCATGACTATTGGTGTTTTAATTTTTTTATTGTGCATTGCCAATTTAATAAAAAAAAATATATAATTAAATGGTTGTTTTGACTCAAAATATCTGCTCAATAACCAGCTGAGTTTATAATATAAAATATTCACTGGAACATCTGCTTCATCACATGTGTAGATCTATTTTTTTTTTTTTTTTTTTTTTATCTTTTATTGTGGCTTGAAATACATCATGAAGCCAGGTGTGTAGATCTAAAACATCTCGAACATTATGGACACGCCGATAATTTTCCCTCATGCATGGACCGAGACCTTTTCCATGATCCTGCAATTTGTGAAACGCTCACAGTTTTGCTCAAAAAATTTTGCTTACAGAATTATACATACTAGGGACCGCCCACAGTAAAATTTTGACGATTGGGCGATTTCTAGTAGGCCTACTTATTTATTACGCTAAGGGGTTTTTTTTCTAATGGGAACTCCTACAGTTATTCCCAACCGGTTTTCAAGTTTTGTGAAAGGGCTTGGTCTGTAGTTGTATCAATACAAACTGATGATAATTGAAATTAAAATAAAAACGCTATCCATCACAATAACATTGGGTTCAAAATTTTAAACATCTGTTGATGTACAGCTGTAAATGTACAGCTGTAGTTTTAGGTAATTACTGATAATCACAATCTTGGATTGGTCAGGTACTAATTTGATCAATATGAAACTAAATCGCTCAATACCAAGCAACTCATACACTAGTACTCGTATATAAATCTAAATTCTGATGAATGCCTTATGGCCTGGATGACAATGGCAATGATTTATTGAAGAGGAACGAATGCAACAGGACTTTTTTTTTAAAAATACTTCATTTAAGTGCAAACATTTTATTCACATGTTTTAATAAATCTAATCACATCTACACATAGAGTAAAATCCATACCTTAGAAATTATTTCAAGTGTATAAAAAAATGCTTTTGTATTACACAGTAAACCTTCACATCTATTGAATTAGAAACGATTTGCGTAAATCTATGACAATGTATTCTCCAGCTATAAACAACTACTATTTTAATATGATATTTACAGCAAACTCTCTTATATTACATTCAAAAAGCAAAGATTTAGTTACACTAGTTGAAAAGGCATACGTATGTTAAACAACAAGATTAGTGGACACACTAAAGGCAAGGAACTTAGTTCTATTCAAATAATGGACGTAGATACAATTCCCAAAATCTTTGTCACACTACTGATGTTAAAGAACAGTTCACCATTTAGATACAGAGGTAAATATACACAGAAAATTGCAGGGTGAAAGCTATATATAATATTGCTGTAAATATCTTTTGGCCTGCAATAAAAATACACAATTCAGTTTTAAGTCAAACAATGGTTCCTAAGACGAATAAAATAACTAATAACATGGTTTTGGATGGACAAAAACCAGAAATTGTCGAACAAATCCTGTATAAAATGATATTGAATTTACCACTCTTAAATAACTATTGGTTAACATCAAGGGATTTAGGAACCATTGGCTCCTTAAATACACAACAGGTAATGACTCATTCATATTAACAACAAGTAGTGTGTGTATGAAAAATTGGAGATGTTCTTTTTGTGCGTTTTCAACTTACTATATTTAAGTTTTATCAGGAATCTGGTGTGTCGAAGGGGCAATCAAAATTAATCTTGACATCTAAAAATTAATTATAAACAAAATACAATGGCTGTTGAGTAGAGGGTCCATAATTACTAATTAGGCAGGCCACAAAAAATCTTGAGGTACACATTATCGCGTATTGTTTATGTATCCAAATCATATAGTGATTCATAAATATCTATAGGTCTGCTTATTTAATACGCTAAGGGGGTTTTTTTTAATTGAAACTCCTAAATTATTTGACCGATTTTCAAGTGTTTGGTGTTGTTGGATAGTGGTTGCGGTGTATAGTGGTTTCCTCCAAAAACTGATGAGAATCACCCCCTGAGCTAGGCGTTACAGATTTAAAGTTTCAATGTTAATCTTATGAGAGAAGGTTAATTGATTGAATCATTTGATAGCTTTTGTCTTAACAAATTATAACAGATCAGGAGGAACACATGTTTCAGTTATAAAATATTTTTTAACTAATTGGGTCCAGACAACTGTAATTCACGTCAACTGAAATTTTGGTCCAATTTCCACCATGGGGTTGAAAGTTAGAGATATAAAATCTCTAGTACGGTATGATTTTATTAACCATGTAGATAATAAACTAAACAAATGTAGGATTTATATGAAATATTTCTTCAAAACATGGGGGGGATAATGCATCAAAAAATTCTTCAATATGGTAAAGCCGGCACTGACATAATATTGTATTCAGTAACTATTTCATATTGAATTATTCATAGAGTTAAGATTGGTATAGAGTAAGATTGGCTTCACATGTCCCCATCACATTGAACAATAGTCATGAGGAATGTAATTACGAATGATGTATGTTTTGATTATACATTTAGTTTGGTTTTTTTTTGAAAAAAAATTGTATTGACTATTGCAGTTATTTTGGGACCAATAAGCATGTGCAAAGCCCACCATGAGGTTAATATGCAGTAGTTATCAAATTGCTGAAATGCAAAAACTAATATAGTTGTTAAAATAATGTTCCTAAACAGTAGTCAAGGTAAGCCATAAGCTTTAGTTTACTTTTTAGTAAACTGGGTGTTGATCTAAAATAAAATCTTTACCTTATTTTTTAGATTACACTCCCCATTTAAATTTTATTTTAAAATATGGTTCTGAGACACAAACGGTAGTTTAAAAGTTTAGAATCTGCAAAGTTTAGGATTAAAGTATCTTGAACTTCCTGAATAGAAATTTTGCACATTGAGTTTGGGCAATTACTTATCTGAGTACAATTTGCTTCTTTTGACAGAGAACAAAAGTTATTATTATTTTTTCACGCATGTTTACTCCTACAATGTTACTACTGTACCACAGAAATTCTTCTAGCACAGTATTTTTACAATAAGAGGTAACTTTGCCGTGGCTAAACTGCAGTAAACTATTTTATGAATGATCTATTTTAAGGAATTATTGTTCTTGAACATGTAGACATCAAATAGATATTTACAATAAACTGTTTCATTTACAAGAACTTAAATATGAGTGAAAAATGTTAGATTCTCTTTCTTATATTAGAGTTGTGCTTACACCTGTTATGAACACTAATTCAAGGCTCAACTGATATGCTTACAGAGTTGATTGATGTATGTAGAGCTAAGCTATGATGATAAGCTAAGCTTTTAAGGGAAAGAGTTCTTTTGGGTACATATTATTCAGTTTCGTATCCCCTATTCAAACAGTCTTGCTTTAAAGGGGTTCAACCATACTGTAAATCTCTTTCTAAAATTAACTTCTAGTCCATATTATCTAGAACAAGGATACAAAGGTTGAGAGTTACTGATGCTTTTGGAAAAACATACCATTATTAGAAATTATCATTGACCATGTATCTATTTTCTTACAGCCACACTTTCTCAAGCACATTTTAAAGTAAACCGAGTTTTAATTTCATTTTTAACATGGTGGTAGTGGCTTAATATTGGTTTCAAGTGAAAACTGATTTTGAGGAAGTGACTCTCAGGCCCCACTTACTTTAAACACTGTTTGTACAACTGTTTAAACCTAGTTTAATTCAATACTATAGAACCCGTGCTGCTCCGCAGCATTGACATTAGATACAGATAGTGATAATTTAATAGTTCTAAAAATTAAATTAATAATTCTTAGTATTTGGTGTGCCTACTAAGAATTACAGTATATGAAATTGAGTTTAAGAACACAAATAATAACACAACAAAAAAAATAAAAAATTAAAAACAAACAGTAAAAACCATCACATTTAATCATCTACAGTTACATGATTGAAATTGAGCAGATATTTTTGTTGACGTGTTAATAAACAAAAATAATTAGATCTTTTATGTGAACATCGTTTTAGTATGCATCAGTAAATCCAAAATATGAAACAGTGAAAGGTCACAGAAAAAACAACTTAGGTATGACACATTAAATAACAAAACACAATAAACATATACTGAGGTTTCTTTTATTTAAACATATGTTTAATGGAAATCGTAAAATAATTTATGACAGGGAGAGATAAGTTGCAAAATTAAAAGGATATGTGGAATCTATTTTTTGATAATACCGTTGACTATGTACACTAACGTGAATAGACCTCTCATCCAATGCATTTAGTTTGAGGCAAAAATTTGGAAGTTTTGTGTACGCGGCGCCATTGATGTTGTTATTATTCAGCTGGGTTTTCAGTGCTGCCAAAACACTTTACCACAACATAAAAATAACCCTCAGTGATAAAACATTCCATTCTTGGTTGAGAAGAGTGGTAATACTGATTTATCTATCATGTCACTTGTACTTCATGTACGCCGCAGAAGATCGCACCACAGTCAATAGGTTCAAACACGCCTATGCTATGAGAAGTCTATTCACGTTAGTGTATATAGTCAAAGGTAATACGCTACATGAAAATTAGTAAACAAAAAACCTTTTTCAACATTAAAATGCGCATGTGAGTATGCAGATGCAGAGTTGCAAACTGGCTTTAGATTTTTAATCGAGACACTATTAACTCCAAAAAAGGCATGAACAACTGATTCGACTATTTTTAATATGAATTTTAAATTTAAAATCAAAAGCCCTGGTGATAGGTTTTTACATTGGAATAGAAATTTACAGAAAACCAGTTGACAGGAGTACCTAACAACAGACTTATGCCAAAACCAACAATGATATTTACCTACTTTATAACTGGAGGTTGCACACTACGATGAATTTTTTTAGGAAAAGCGTACTGTTTATTTTCCTGCGAATTCGCACGCATTCACCCAGTATAAACTTAATTATGGAAAACGTAAATGTTCATCAAATATAAACAATAGCTTAAAGCCAATCGTAAATTACCTAAGTTTACAGACGATTAAAAAATGGAGCTAATAATAAGTTTCAATTAATAAAAGGGTATATGTATTATTAAGAAAATTTACATTGGTTGTTCTTCTTGCGTTTATTAAACAAAATTGTGATTGGAAGTCAGCAATTTATTTAAGATTATCAGACCAAAAATAATACCACAACCTAATTAGAAACTGGATAAAAATGCCCTCAATTAAATTCAAATTCCAGAAGACCATGATTAAAAATTATGTTGATATAGCGCATCATGCTTGCCCGATTTTTATTATCATCAGGAGCTTAATGGAAACTGAATGAACCACAACTTTTTAGACCAAAATAAACAGAATTTCTAAATTGCCCTTAAATGTGAGCCTAACGCAATTTTTGAAACATATTATAATGTCTCAAAATTAACCGATTCTAATATCTCAATATCAATATCTCAAAAGAAAGCTAAAACTTCAAGGATTATTTCATGAACAAAATATTCAAAACATCTAAAATACAAATGGAGCTATGAATCATCGATTGGAGATAAGTCGTAAAAGAATTACAACTCGTGTTGCTTAGAATGCAGTAGCAGAAAGACCAGGTTTCACCTACCTGGGAATACTCACAGTGGTGGTTATCTACATACTTCAAACCATAATGTATGTAGATGAAATAAACCAACAATCCAAGAAAACCACGATCTACACCACTATACCCTCGTCATGGCTCCAAGCTCGTCCTCCCGGTACACCGTACTACTCTGTGGGAGAAAAAACCTTCCTATGTTGGCTGTAAACTGAAGAACCACCTTCCGGACCGCCTGAGAAACTTGACTGGCAATAAGCTGCACAAGGAACTAAAGAAGTGGCTAGTGGAAAGACCCTTCTACTCACTAAAAGGAAGTTTTTGAAGATACTGAAAAATAACTTGTATTTTATGTATTTTTGACACTATTGTAATTCTTAATGAGTGCACAATAAAGAAAATTGTATTGTATTGTATTGTATTGTAGCAAACTTCAATTTCGTCCGATTTTTATACTCAATGACTCATATGAAATCTTGTATTCCACAGATGGTTCTTGGACCAAAACATATAGCTTAACATAATTATGACTGTAAACATTTATCTTCAATTCAATTCCAAATTCTAGAAATTATCAAATTTATGTTTTTAGGTTGAGTAATATAATAAGTAAATGAATACAGATTCTAACGATCAATATCTCAAAAGAAAGCCAAGATTTCAAGGATTATTTGAAGACCAAAACATTTGAAATATTTTAAAATAGAAATGGATCAATGTAGCATAGATTGCAGATAAGTCATAAAAATAAAAATAAATTATTTAATTTGGAATGCTGTAGCGAGCTTCATTATTGTCCGATTTTTATATTCAAAGACTCATTTGAAAGCTGGTATTCCAGAGATGGTTCTTAGAGCAAAACATATAGCATTACATATCTATAACTGGAAAATTTTATCCTTAGTTAAATTCCAAATTCGGGAAATTATCAAATTTATGTTTTTTGTCGAGTAATATAGTAGATAAATAAATACCGATTCTAACGATCAATATCTCAAAAGAAAGCCAAGATTTCAAGGATTATTTGAAGACCAAAACATATAAAGTATCTTAAATAGAAATTGAGTTATGTATCATTGATTGAAGATAAGTCACAAAAATTAAAATTAATTATGTTATTTGGAATGCTGTAGCAAGGTTCAATTTTGTCCGATTTTTATATTTAAAGGCTCATATGAAAGCTGGTATTTCAGAGATGGTTCTTAGACCAAAACATATAGCATAACATAACTATAAATGGAAAATTTTATCTTTAAATCAATTAAAAAATCCCGAAAAAAATCACCTTTATGTTTTTAGGTCGAGTAATATAGTAGATAACTGAATTTAAATGTTTGATGGCAAATCTGTGCATTCTTACCTTTAATTTAAGACCAAAATATCCAAATCGGTCGGTTAGAATGGCCAAACAAAACCGGAAAAGACAATTAAAATTTAACTCCCATAAGAAATACACAGGGAGGGAATTTAATTTGTGTGTAGTTCGAGTAATATGATAGGAAAGTGAATTCTGATACTTGATGGCAAATCTATGAATTCATACCTTTAATTTAAGACTACAATCATGAAAATCGGTCGGGTAGAAGAGCCAAACATTGCCGGAAAAGAAAAACCCAATTTTTTTAATATATAGATTAAACCTATTTCAACTTTAAAACTTGAGTTTAAGTTTAGAATGACTTTGAGAAAGCATGCCTAAGAAATTTCATTTCTTTGATTTTATGAAGAAATACCCAAAAGATCTCTTAAAAATTTCTAAATTGATTCAGAAAATTTTGTTTTTGTAGCCTCTTTTAAATTAAAAAAGTTAATTTTCTTTTATGAATTGATACAAGCTAGTTAAATGTCACTATTTTTACATCTACTAACTAAAACAAAAAAGTTTTATTGTGAATAAACAAGTTAAAAAATATACAACATATTTTACATAGTTAACTATATTTGTTTTTTGAATTGCAATAACCAAACTAAAAATGTTTTTTCCACTTTTGAAACAAGTCATCAGTTTTCAATATTTTCATTGTACTAAATTTATTGTTTTTTACCTCTAGTAAATAAAGCTCGTCTAGTTCGATCTTGTGTGTGACTACCATTGAGACCGTACTAAAAATTAACTTTAATATAAAAGCTAAGTGCGGTATAGTTAATGATTGATTATGGTACATTAAGCTCTATTCAGGGTGTCTACTAAATTTCACAAATTAAATCCCCGACTATTTCTCAGCTTTTCCAAACCACTGTCTGAAAATTCCCAACAAAAAAGCTGTCTCATAACTCGTATTTTTGTAAATATCTCCAAAATGAATTGTAAAGTTTTGTAAAATACTGAAAAAAACCTTTTATTTTTGCTACCAAAATGATATTTTCTTGACAAAAACATAAATTCCAGACTTATCATTTCTTTTCCTGACCTCAGAAAATTCCCACTTTTCCTGACTTCCCGACTTTTCCCGACCGTAGACACCCTAAAGTCTATTTTAAAGATGAATTTGTTAACACTGAGATCAGAAACATACAGCAGTGTGACTTATTTGAACTGGACAAATTTTAAACTGTTGTTGTATTGTTTTTGCGTGAGTTACGGAAATTCAGGTTATGGCACTCTCTTGGTAGTGTCCTGAGTTACCTTTTTAATCAAATTGGATAAGTTTTCAGTATAGGGCCATATGTTTTTGGATTCAACGTTTTTTTTTTTAAGTAAATTTTACTATCACATCAAAGAATATCTTTATCCAAAACATTAATTTTGATTGAATGACACCATTCCAAGCCGAAACACTCTGTTAGATGATTTACGGATTCAAAACAACAGGAACAGTAAAAATTAAAAGACAATCAATCCTGTAACAATACTGAAATCACCAAAAACACAACCTTAAGCTCTCGATCTTATCTGTGTGGATATGACAGGTGATTGCAGCAAGTTCACTATGGCGATGTTTGGGGTGTTTCCACTCTTCTTCCAGGACAATTTAGCTTTTTATTTTTTACTGCTCAACAAAAGTGTTTCAGCTTGGAATAGTTTCATTTTGAGCAATATTTAGCTTAGAATAGATTCACTTGGGTGTAATAAAAATTGTTTGTGAAAAGTGTCGTAAGCAAAAACATGATGCTTTACTGACAACTTATCCGTTTTGACTGAAATGGTAGGACACTCTCAAGTATACAGAGTGATTGAAAAGTTCCCGGAATCGTAAAATATATTTTATAAGATTACCATAAGTAATAAGAATTGGTATATTAACAATAGCCATAAATGTCTACTCTTTTAGACTATTATCACTTTTTTATGCCTTAAGGGGGACGGCCCACGAAGAGTCAGACAAAACTCTTAAATAGCAGCATAGGTCGAGTTTGGTGTCAAATTAAAGATCTCACATAGTAGAGTACAATGCCACAAACTAGACTTCAAATGTATGACCGAGACGGAAATGGCAGGTAAACAAATTTTCTATTATAATCATATGGATAAAACTTAAAATAGCAATAACTTCCTTAATACTTAATTTTTTTACGTCGGGTTTGTGGCTTATTACTCCAAATGCAAAGACGTTATGATGTATGATATGAGAAAGGCCAAAGAAGATTCAATTTAGATCCCTATAGGGGACGTCCCTCTTGGAAGTCTTACAGAAATATGCTTTGGCCCTTGTCACATCATTCAAAATTTTAAACGTTTTTGCATTTGGAGTAATAAGCCACAACCCGACGTCAAAAGGTTGAGTATTAAGAAAATTATTGCATTTTTAAGTTTTACCCATATGACTTTAATGGAAACTTTGTTTTCCTGCCATTTCCGTCTCGGTCATACGTTTGAAGTCTAGTTTGCGGCATTCTACTCTGCTAAGTAAGAATTTAAATTTAATACCAATCTCGACCTATGCTGCTATTTATGAATTTTGTCTGACTCCTCGTGGGCCCCCTTAAGGGATAAAAAAATTGATAATAGTCTAAAAGAGTAGACATTTATGGCTATTATTGATATACCAAGTCTCATTACTTTATATATAATGGTAAAAAATATGTTTCACCGTTCCGGGACTTTTCAATCACACAGTATAATAAAGTAATTAATCTTAGTAAGAAATATACTGTAATATTTTTAAGCAAAGATTTTATGAATGGTTATCTAAAAATCCGTTCTATTCACTAAATGAATTTTTCTTCATAAAGCAGATAGAATTTTAACGTATGAAATTTTTAATTTATGATTCTTGATTCTTGTGTAGTTCCTATGGTTATCTGTGATATTAATATTAATTGAACTGTATTGTCTTAAATTTACTTAGACTAGTGATGAGCATTTGTGCTGGATGTATGCCTTTGTCAATGCTTATGTAAGATGAAGGACAATAAACATATTTTTATTCTTATTCTAATTCAAGACATATACTGTATAACTTGAATCTCCCTAACTTGCACAACAAAAATTCAACAAATGTTTCAAATTGGTCCAGTTTCCACAAGTCACAGGTACAACAAGTTAGCTACAGATTAAAGCTTTTAATCGGGTTTGCATTCAGAAAGTATTATTCACACTCATTACTGATTATTGGTGTCCCTTTACTTTGGATAAAACAGCTAAATGACCATGAACATTCTTTACAGTATACACAACAGTTAAGTAATTATTAAAGCACTTATTGTTAACATTCAATAAAAGTTCCATTATAAACCTAACAAACATTTTTGAACGGATGTATATTAACCTTAGTATTTACAGACAAGAGTTATTCATTACAAACTAGAATCACATCTCAACAAGTACTTAGGACTAGAATACATGGATTATTAACTGCACACTTAGTACAAGATAATTATAGTTCAAATTCTTTAAGATATCTGCTTCATAATATATCAGAACTTTGGCCCTAGAATTAAAAATACTATCTTATATTGTTATGTTAATGAAAATTCACACTACAAAGGCGCGTTGCTGGGACCCCCAAAGAAGAGCTGAAATTTCAAAATGTCTTTAAATTTGATTGTACTGTATTTTCACTCACCTGCTACAATCAGTAACTGTTTTTAATAAAACTCTTTGTAAAGTACCTTAGAGGAATGAGTTTTTTTTTTTTTCAAAATTTTGACTCCTTTTCAGTTAATTAATGGATTCCTCTGAACCCTTTAACTTCTTTCTGAAGTCAAGGAGTTATAGTAAAATCAAAAAACTTTTATTAAATGTCATATAATATACTTAGATTTAGATGGATTGAAAAAAATACGGAAAAAATATAAGGTAAAGTCTTTATAAATATCAAGCAGACATCCATACCTAGTAGATGTAGACAGTGATAGCAATATAAAATTAGCGGATTTCATTGGATTGGGTTTTTACTTTTATAATTTTCTTACGATCTTTTAATATAGTACCACACTTAGTTCATTTTGAAGTAACTTAAACCAAGGATATTTTCATTATTTTTTAATCCTGAACATTGTCAACTGAAGAAGACAAATTAGATTACTTGGCACAATAAAAGGCTGCAATAAAGTGGATGATTAGTTTTCAGTTCAATTATCTTAAATATAAATATCTTATGGCTTTTAGTGGAGGGAGACCAGCACTGACCCTGCTTGCCTGAAAGGCCTGCGCTTTTTGTTTTCTATGCAGGTGGACCATTGGCTTTATGTGACTTCCGAACCAAGGGAATGGCCGAATGATCTTTTTCATCTCCGAGCCAGGAGTTGATACAAGGCCCACAGGGTGATAACCCAAACTCTGAGTTAAAGCTGATACCTATCTTCAATGTATTGTTATTTAAATAAATAGTCTGGTGAAAAAGAGTTTTATCACTGCAGAAGTAGAATGCAAACAAAAATCAGTATTATTCTTTTAATTCAAATATTTTCTTCTTGGGAGTAATTGGCTTTTCATTTTGTATTTAAAATGTTTTAATCCTTTCTTTTGTATGTCAATTCTTCCACATATCGTTCTTTAAAAATAAACTAAAATTTAAAAAGATTCACAAAATGTACAACATTTACAAAAATTAAACAGACCTGACTTATTTTGCTATATTTTTTATGAATAAAAACAGTTATTATAGTTATTAGAATATGAAAATTCAAATAAATATCTTTTTTGGAATGAAGTTTGCTAGATAAGCGTATAATAGACCTTAATGTTAATGGTGATATAGTGTTAACAATAGCGACATCGATCAGTTCATGCAGCAACCAACAATTGTGTCCATGTTGACAAATACACTGCAAAGGCAAAATATTATCAAAGATTGTCGTAAATCTGATAATTGTTTTTGAAATATCACACAAAAATATTTATACTGTTTTTAACTATTTCTTTAAGTTGTTTCCTTTATAGTGATTTTATTTAGTTTGTGTTTCAATAATAGATTTGCAAAATAATTTTTAATGTGAATTTAAAGTTTTCATTTAATTTTTTTATTTTATAATTTAAAAAAAAAAAAAACAGTCCAGTAGACTCCCTCTTAACCAACTTCCTTTCAACCGCTTTTTTTAAATGTAGAATCATTTTAACCGGACTTGTTTCGCCGGAAATGTTGTTCTTATATCTATCATATCATTCTCACTTCATATTTTAGTTCCAGAGAACAATCTATGCGAACTTCCCTAACAAATGGAAAGGCGCCGAAGTGAATACGTTTTTTAACCTCATCAATGGTTTACCTACATTCCATTACATCGTAACACCAATTTTTGAGTCTTATCAGTCTATGTTTAGATGTGATTTGTTTTTGATACGGCACACCGGAAAAACAAGTTTTGTAAGTGAGTAGGTAGCTAAAATTCCATATAATATTTAGTGTTATTTTTCATCTTGGGAGAATATAATTTAAAGGTTTTAAAGGTTCAACAGTTTAACCGGCTACTCCGTTATCCCGTCTCTGTACAGTCCCGAGGTGGCCGGATCGGAGGGAGTCTACCATACTGTACTGTACTTGCAAACTAAATATTGGGAATGTGGATTTGCCAGTAAAAAATTTATAATAATATTAGATTGAACATTGCATTAATTTAAATTTTCATTATAGTTACTACATGAAAAAATTACGTATTTTAAAAGTGTAGGCAATAAAGTATGTAAAGTGTAGTAAATGCTCACAGCTGTTATTAAGTATTAACCTAAACCCTCTGAAGAGTATTAGTCGGTTGAATTTATCTACCTGCCGTGAAATGCGAAAAGATTATTTAACTATTTTATGACATGAATAATCTATGAACATCTTAAAACAACCATTAAAAGGAACATTATATTTTAAGGTTAACATTTTTAAAATACCAATCTACTGATTCTTTGCAGTTTGAAAATTGAGTTTAGTTTCTTTTGCAAATCTAAATTTTAAATGGAGAACACATTTAAAATTGAGTACACAGCATTTCATTTATGCCATGAAATAAAATTAGCAAAAACTTTTGTCCACATTTTTAACCAGTAATTTTATAAAAAATCTTAATGTAATGTATGAAATTATTGGTAAACCAAGGCTCAAAGTTATTTAAAGCCGGTATATAATTATTGAAGGTATTTTATAATACAGAGTGTTTTTAAAGTTCACCACCAAACTTCATAATATGGTTGAGTGGGTCAAAATAAGCAAAAAAAAATTATATGAAGGTATGTTCTAATATGCATATTTGCCCAGCAGATATCCGCCATTTTGTTTTTTCACCTAATAATTTTTATTTCAGTGAAGGATTGATGTGAAACTTAATATTTGACATGGACCTTAATAACACCAATTTCCATGTCCACAATACAAATTATTTTTCTGCCATGTATATTTTTAAAATGGCGGCAATTTCAAATTTATAAATTCAAATATCATAAAACTGGTAAATTTTATCAACATTTTACAAGACACCAAAAAGTTGATAAATTTAATTATCTAACCAATGATACCAAACTTCTAGGATCTGACAACAAATAATGGATTAATTGTGATTTTTCAGCAGAGAAACGTTGATTTTATCCTACAATCACTCCAAATTAAGGGAATTTCAATAGAAAAATCACAATAACTCCGTTATTTATAATCAGATCTTTATAAACTTGATACCATTGGTTGGATAATTAAATTTTTCAACTATTTTGTGTATTATAATATTTTGATAAAATTTATTAGTTTTAAGATATTTGAAATAAATATTTAAAATGGCCACCATTTTGAAAATTTTTATTGTGGATATGGACATTGGTTTTATAAAGGTCCATGTCAAATATGAAGTTCTACATCAATCAGTCACTGTAATAAAATTTTTTAAGTGTAAAAAACAAAATGGCGGATATCTGGATAAATATGCATATTAGGACATACCTTCATACGACATTTTTTTAATATTTTGACCAAATAAGCCATTTTATTAAGTTTGGTGACGGACTTTTAAAGACACCCTGTATAGAGTATATTATAGAAACAACACTATTTTATCTCTAAAATTGAATTAATTCTTTTGACAATCTTAAACAATGTGTTAACCCTTATTTATATACCCTTATTAAATATCAAGAGTCACTTACATTCACATTTTAAAACTATACAAACATATAAGGCTATAATTAATCTAATTTCAATGGTGGTACAAAGCTCTAAGAACACACCTAAAATTAAAACCTAAATCTTTTCGGACAGCATTAAAAATGTACACAAGTATAAAAAATTTAATTTGAAACTACTCTGTAACAAACTTTAGTTTATGGTGACCTGTATTTTACATATACACGGTCCGAATTTACGTTACAATATCAGGTAAAGCAAGTTCATTTACCGTGATGCATGATATATCCTGTCGTCCAGCAGTCTGAGTTTAAGTATTAAAAATATAGCACCAATCAATGTAATTTTGATACTTGAATAAATTTTTAACTGGATGCCTTGGCGATCCCTAATAGCACACACTGTTGGCCCAACGATTGATTATGGTCGGTAACTGAGGGAAATAGTCGGTTGGCATTGTCGCAATTGGGAACAAACTAATTGTTGTGTAGTTTTCGTCAGCAATTCCAATCAAAGCTAAAGTTGAGCCATCAAGAGCTATTGTTGGTAAATCCTACCATTGAAAACATTTTGACAAATTGCAAGATACTTATTGATAACTATACAAAATGATAATACTTAAGATAAAAAATTAAAAACATATTATTAACATGGACTATAAAACACTAATGAGAATAGACTTTTCATAACATAGGCGTTTATGAAACCAATTTACGGTGTTGCAATCTTATGCAGTAAACATAAAGTACAATAAAATGGGTAACTAAATTCTACCACTTTTCTCAACAAAGGATGACATTGACTTGGAAAATAAGATCCCTATCAGGAATAGTTCAAGTGGCTCAAGACGTTAAGCATGAGGACCGAAACTGAAATGTTCCAGGTACAATTCCTGCTATTAGTTGAATCTTATAGCTCAATTTTATTTACATTTTTCAATCTGTTAATTAGCAGAAATTCATTCACTAATAATTTTGATGAAAAATCCAAATTTGCAATTATTTCACTATTATTTGGTTGGCTCGACGTTGGATATTTGTTGGTGTTGTTGGTTATTCCATCAATAGACCTACCTCTCCCCTCGTGACACTTGCTACTTTGGCCAACCATTTTCTTCAATCACTTTTCAACGTTGGACCAACGATTTGTGCTACCGGGCGAGCGTTGTGCGGCGAGTTTACGAGTCGACCAGGATGTGCCACCGGCAGATCTGCTCTCCGCGCACCTGTCGCATGTCCTCCCAGTGGGCTAGCTCCTCCTCTCCCGAACTGTTGAGTCCCAGCGAGAACCAGCCGATCATCTCCTTGCGCTTCATCGAGCGCTTATTGTACAACCGCAATCATCAGCGTCACATCGGGCAGCTGGAAAAGCGCCACCTGGAACCAGAAAGTAAATAGTCATGGGGATAAGATTTTCATGTGAAATTTGGTTTGAGAATAATTAATTCAAGAATGTTATTGTCTTTAAAAACTCTGGCCATTTTTACTTTGTATTCTAGCAATTAATTTTCGACTAATGATCCCAATAGTATAACATTTACAGCTGAAATACGGAATGAAAATGGTTAAACTTTACTCAACTTTTGATAACCTTTATCAACTACATACAAAGAAAATTATTAAAAGAAAATAAATATGTAATGGTTAAACTACAGGTCAAACATATTGCCATTAAAAAAATTCAGATGCAAAAATTAAAGTATAAAAATATTTCCATTAAAATGATCAAATATTAAGATTTTTCCGAGGCTTCAATAACGTTACTTGCTATCAGTTTTAGTTTGTTTCCTACGCTCACTCTCCGTTACGCTCACTTGCTGTCAGGTTAAAACAAACAATAAATCTAATGGCTTTATGTGCCAAATTAATGAAAATCAGTTAAGAACTGAAGTAGAGAACAGCTAATGTTGATAGCTTACAATTAATTGGCGGATGTTACACGCTCACTACAGATCGCGATATTTGGATCGTGATCCTGAATCACGATACGGATTGAGTGTGTAAAGTCAAATATTGATGTATGATTCATTGATCATACAGATCATGTGATCCAGG